>OY294067.1:17146312-17753548 GCA_958510875.1 Endomychus coccineus
TCTCTATGTTTATATAATGATGACACCTCCTATAGTATTATGAAATAATTTAATGTTTGTAAATGTTATGAATTGATGAGTTTCAAATAAGCACTCGTTTTTACAAGCACTTTAAAATCCTTTTCGTTTTAAAGTCGACGGAGTACAACAACTTTGAAGTTTTGATTTCTCAGAGCGATATTTCACTTTGCCTCCATTAAGTATCTAATTGAATGAAAGGTGCTCTCGTCAAGGGAAAGAAGGATATTGAATTACCTATAAACCGGAGTTAAGTGATTTCCGCGTAAGTATCAATTCCGTGATTCTTGAAATATACTTCTTTCCATCCCTAACGGAACTTATTCTGTAATGAAATGTATGAAATGAAGAATGAATATTATTGGAAAGTACGGAAAAGGAACCATTTCGAGATGGCATTAACTAACTGTCTTTATTAAGTATTAATATGGTGGGTGGAACTCTGATATTCGAAACAGTAACCCCTTTAACTTTCCACAGGTGAGATCCTATTCTTTCAACAAAATCGACCCATTACATGCAGGAATGAAAAACTTCAATCTATTGAGCATCTTGTCTATAAACGTTATTGCAATCTCCGTATGAATATCGGTTCACCTCTGCTACTAAAATCGCATGATGTATATGGTACCTCATCGTTTAACCAGAAAAGAAAATGTTACGTAAGCTGGGCATGCTGTCACCAGAGGTCACTTCCAGAGGCAAGTGGCGGATGCACTAGAAATCTGCCAAAGCGTGATATGAATAGGTTGTGTGAAGAGATACAAGGATACGAGAAGCATAAGTTAACGACACGGAGGTCCAAGGACCGAACGTTGTTAACTTTAATGACCAGGTCCAAATCAGGAGCTATTGTACGTGAGCTTCATCACGAGGATTTGACCATTCATGTAGTAACAATTTTTGACCAAACTATGATAAATCATTTGCATAAGAGTATTGTCCATCCCTATGTATCAATCAGAGTTCCAGCCTGAGACCATGTAGTCTCGCAGCACGTTGAGCTTGGTCTGAAGAGCTTGTTGGATCATGCATAAGTGTATTGGTTGTGGTATGGGTGGAGTTGTGTTGAACTATAGAACGGATCTCCTATGGGGGGCGATGAATCAAAATCGATTCTCAAATCCAGTTCTCTAACCTATTGACCAATCATATTATGTTGATACCGCTGATCTTTTCGAGATTCTCATGCACGAGAAAGCATGTCAATGGTTTGAATATTTGTGGGAAGAAGATTATATCCCTTGACATGCAATATTGGACCATTTTGTATTTTGAAACATTTTGTATCGGTAATGGGATTTAGTTCCCCTAGAAAACATCAATAATTGCGAATTAATCATGCCCAAATATAATAGAGCTATCGATAATGCCTGAGAAAGCAATGCAACTTATCCATTTCGAAAAAATATGGTAAGTCACATTCTCACAAACTATACTTTCCCATATTTTCTTCGATAAATGTTTTGTTGTAGATTTTGTGTTTTTATTTCTGCTTTTATATAGTTTTTCGAAGCAGCTCTGTCCACATCAATCCAACTTCACTAGATTGCATACATTTACGGTATCTTCAACCTAAGTAAACTCCATACCATTTTGACTAATGTGGTATGCATTATTTCGAAAAAATACTCTTAAGAAGAAATGTCGAATAGAGAAATATGACATATCCCAAAATATAGGGCCCAGAGTACACCCTTGGTTAAAAGGCGAAAAATAACAAGTACAAGTAGGAAAATTGGAAGTTCTCAATAATATGATTAATTGAATTAAAATGATCAATTTTAAAAAGGAATATTGAACCAAAGGTTCAAATTTGATGAATCAATTTGTAGATGAATCAAATTTCAGTTATAGAACATGAACAAGTGATCATGAAAATTTGGATATTTCAGCAAACAAATGTTACCGTCCTTGATACTTGGATGAGCTTGGAGGAAGTACTCTGCCAGGAATCACCCTCTACTACACGGCCCGGGAAAAAAGATCGAGACTTCTTGATTTGTTTGAACCCTATAATACAGACATAACGAGCAATATTTAGGCCAAGTTCGAGGGACAAATGAATAAATCAGCAGGAATAATCAATATAATCTCCCAACTGATTATTCTATCTTCCCAAATTGAATATTCAAAATTATTGAAATATTGAAATCTTGAAAAGAACTAGTGAAATACAATATTAAAATCTGAAAGAGAATGTTTGAATGATGAGTTACTTATGACAATTTATACTACGAATTATATGAAAAAAAAGATAGTCTTAAAGAGAATGAGTGAGTTAATTAAGAAATCTGCAAGAGAACACTTCTACAATAGTTTACGGAGTATAGCAGACTGAAGTTGTGATCGTACATTCTGAATCTATAATCTGTTCAAGCAATATCAGATGATTTACTCGGTGATCCCATAAAGCAGTAAATGAGAATGTCGGCCTTATTGAAGTTCATCCAGATCAATAATTATTCCGTTATCTCACCAAGACTAGCCTAGAGAGACATAGCCATTACAAATTTATATGGGGAAGTTCAAAGAATGGTGATACGAATACTACGTAGCCACGTGGATAATTGTTAGGTTAAACAAGCCTTAGAGAACGATATTAACCATTTTGATTACTAACTTGACAAATAAAGACAATAGAAAGAATATAGTGAATGGTTATCTAATTTAGATCCTAACAAGAAAAAGCCATCTCTTTTGTAGCCATGCGGATGAGTCGATATTCATATAATTATTGAAAAATATCATCGATAAGAGAATATACACATCTACAACTAAGTTTGGATACAATCAGACGTCAAATTACGTGTTCATTGTCGATAATGATCTTCCAATATAGGCAATTAATAAAAGATAAAGGAACGATAACAATACGACTCACCCCGTGTAAGATCCATACCAAGATGATTCCTATCGATTTCCGTTTTCTAGTCTCCCCTCTCATCGCATGTCGCCTCTCTCGAGTTTTCACGCATTATTAAAATAGTTGATTCGAACTATTGAAACAAAGATGTCGGTACCATCTTGTAACCAAGTTTAATTATCCATAATTCTGAGCGGAAACCGTTACTACGATTATTCAAGCAATTAGACATAGTAACGTATATAACATATCATGTTAATAATACTATGCGAAAGCATTGTATGTAACAATTTAATTCAAGAAATTCATTCAAGTAACGATATACGGATAAGGGATTGATCCCAATATACAAACGGATTGAACTTCAACCCAAGGGAAACATGACTATGCCACCCACATTGAATCCAACTGAAGGAACTACAAATATGGGAATATGAGCAAAATGAAAATGCACAGGTTAATTTCAGTATTTGAGTTGGGTAAATGTTTAATCATAACGAATTTAGAGCAGCAATTTGAGCAAATTTTGAATGAGACATGTCTGATAAAGTGATTATTTTCAAGACTGCACCTATTCTGTTGCCTTTAATAGCGGGCAAAGGAACATTTTATACAGGTAGCGTTGTTGAACAATCTGAAAGATAGATTGTCAGGACAATGTGACATTTAAGGTCCAAGTTTATATATTTCAAATAATCAAAATTTCAAATTTAAAATGAATGGAATCTAACGTTCAGTAAACTGGAACAATTGATGTCAATACTGACTTGCTGATATGAAATTTCAGAAATACCGTTCACCGTATATGTTCAAATATCACGTTTCTTGATGACCGTGAAAGCAATTGTGATAATATTTTATGCTTATTTGTACTATGCCAAAGAAGTGTATGTAACAATTTAATTAAAGAAATCCATTCAAGAAACAATACACAATAAAAGGATTGATCAACCTGGAATCTCCGGGAAGATGGTAGGTGGTGAAGTATGCGATACAATATAGAGCCATTTTCCTCTATATTCCTCTATAACAATTGAAAAATGAAAAAGCAAATATCAGTTTTTTTCGGGAATGTTGTAAATCCGTTCAGGAAAATTTTGCAAAAAACCCGGAGTCGATCGGAGTTGCCCGCAAATTTTCCCAGCTTTTTGCTAACATGACTCGACTAGCTATCACCTTAGCGATTCCAAGAGCTGTCGAATATTAGAGTCTCTTATACAACAATTCATGAGTTTGGTAAAAGAAATAGTAATTTTATTTACTACTGCTATTAGTATTTTCATAAGCATCTATGAAAATAATATTTTTAAGCCCAACTATTAGATTGTGAGGGTACAAATTACTCTTACTTAAGGATAAACTAAAAGCTCTATTTTATAACTTGGTTGCCGACAGCTACAGTGAAGACGGTCGTGAGTTATAATTTTATATGCTAAGAATTCGGGCGCCAGAGTATTTTAACCAACCAATGAATTATGTATATAACTAGGGGATACAAATACTCAAGTCCCCAGGTTAAATTACCCTGAAAGGAAAAAAATAAAAGACCTGTCCATCGGCTTATTACTCATCTCATGAAACTTAATCTTCTACAATAACAGTTGAACCATTTCAGAATAGCCGGTCTTTGAATTTGCAACTCATAAGTTTAAGGTGAAGAGTATCAAATGAATGAAGGGATGAAGAAGCTACCAACTGTGAGACAACCACTTCATAAGGTGGTTCACAGAGTATCCTATGATACAATGTCCATCAACATTGGTGTTCCACAGGGATCTCTCTTGGCACCAACTCTATGTATGCTCTATATCAACGATTTGTTGGAAGTAACCACCTGTCCCTTCTACAGCTTTGCATAGCTTCATACCGCTTTCTCATCTAGTCCTATACTATTCAATGAAGCCAGAAGAGCGAGACAGAGACATGTTGATGCAATCAATGGAGATCTGGCTATGCTTTTGAAATGAGGATCTGATAATCTACTAGAGTTTCCTGCAGCACAAATTAAAACTTGCGTTTTTTCCAGAAAGGCGAATCCCACAATTCCTAATATGATGATGTCAGGTACAGCTATTCCTATGAAGTATTCCATATCCATGCCCGAGATCACCATCAACAGCACCTTCTCATGGGATGATCATGTGAGATCTTTGCGAATACTGCTTGACACGAACTTGCGTTTTCACATCCCAGCAGCTCTTCATAATCAACAAGACACATATTCGACCTATCTTGGAGTACATGTCTTAAGTTCGACTCCCAAACATTAGCTGAATCTCTTGGATTATGTACAAAGGAAAGCCTGTTCATCTAGTTGATGATGCCACAGTTACGAATTCATTGAACTCTCCAGAATATGGTAGAAAGATGGGCGATCTCTTCTTTTTCTATAGATATTTCCATGGTCGTCTCGTTTGTTATTCCACAACTGGATATTCCATATAGACGAGCTCAAGATGACTACACCTTCACTATCAAGCTCGAGACTTGCCGAACTTCTCCCTAGCAGACCTCACTTTTCTATCGAACAGCGAAGCTTTGGAACCCTTTGTCCAGTGATTCCTTATATCTTCCAAACCTTCCAGAAACCTAAGAATATGAAAAATTTGATCAAGTCATCTTTTTGCGGGATATTTACTGTTAGATGTCTAGATCCTGTAGAATAAAACATTGATGATATCACGAATTTAACGATGTTAGTAGAAAGTGATTAAAAATTTAGGTGAAGTTTCCGAGGGAACTATGCAGTTTCGGAATTGAACACACTGTTTATATGATAATCATATTTCATGATGTATGTTGTGGAAGGTGATCTTAACAAAAAGTTCAAAACATGACATGTATGACGCTCCCACAATATAATACGTGATGTGTAAGGACTTCCTGAGAGTTATTTATAGCGCCACATATCAAGAGAATGTTAGTGTATATGCTCAGGATTTATATCTGCATACATGTCATGAAGTTCTTACATCGCGCAAAGTTGTGGCATTGACATTGATCATTCCGGTAATTTCCAAGAAACCCAGACGGATGCGGGCGGACCCTTTCATTTGCGACATACATCTTTCAAAATTTCAGATTTATTAACATTATCCCTTGAATGACCATCATTACCTAGTTCTATACTGAACGTATTTGAAATTTCAATTGAAATAGCAGCTTTACTTGAATTTGAATGCTGGATAATATTGCTAGCTGAATGTGGGAATTATTTAATTCTATCGTGAAAATTTCCATGATAATTATTAGAGTTTTCCCTTACGTATCCTAACTTCCTTCAACATCATGTATCATGAGACACCAATGGCAGAAACATTGTTTTATGAGCACAGTCCCAAGATGCCTAACATTCATCGTTTTCCGTTTTAGCATTGCTCGTCGCAAAATTAAACTTAAATAAATACATTATGTGAGGTCTCATGGTTCCGGAATAAACTTTTGGAAACTTTCTTGAAATTTCATCTCTTTCGGTATCCGTAATTCCCAGAAGGAGCGTTTATTGTTCCTGCACTAATGTTGTGAACTAGTTTCAATACGAAACTTTTCCCTTTCAGCCGATATTTATGGATCCTTACTCATGCAAATATATCATCGGAGTGAATACGTGCTTCACTTCAGGAATATTTATTTCATGATTGATCAAATGGCTTATTTAATACATTGAGTTATGAGAAATAATGATGCTACAAATGAATACTACACTGAATAATATACTGTAAGATGTGCATATTGTAAAATTAAAATACTACTATGTTGATATCATTTTTATTTCTAACCACATCTATGCTTGGGACGACCGCCAACAACACCCTCTCATGGAATGATCATGTGAGGTCCATTGCAAAAGCCGCTTCACAAAAACTTGATTCTCTGTTCCGTGCCAAAAACTACTTTACATCCCAGCAGCTCCTCATAATGTACAAAGCACAGATTTGACCTGCCCTGGAGTACTGTTCACATGTTTGGAGTTTGTTTCTCAAACATACGCTGAAGCTCTTGCATTGTATCGAGAAGAGAGCTAATGGTCACATTTGCGAATTCGTTGACCTCTCTAGAACATCGTAGAAAAGTGGGCGGGCGATCTCTCTCTCTTTTCTATACCTATTTCCATGGTCGGTGTTCATCAGAAATGTCGTCTGTTGTTTCACCACGAGAGATTCCAGATAGAGGGACTAGGCGAGCTCAAGCTTCACCTTTTTACCCTTTCGATGTCAAGCTCAAGACCTACCGAACTTCTTCTTACCTCACTTCATTATTTTATCGAACAGCGGAGTTGTGGAACTATCACTCAGTGAGGTCTTTCCATATAACTGCAACTCCCTTTCTACTGAAACGGGCAAGTTTTCCTGTACCATGTTCAACTCAATCGCAGCTATTTTCTGGGTTTTAATTGTCCACCATACGAAAGGGTATCCAATACGACATTTCAGGACTTAGCTCAATGTATTCTCTTGTGTGTTCTCTCCCCAGCTGGATATTAGTTCTTCGGAGGATAAGAGGACCTATTATCTCTAGTTTCTTCCTTCGAATGGAAGCCACTATGGTAGATTTGTAGGAACTAATACTTAGGCTCTCTGCTACTACAGTTCAGGCCTATTTGCAACCCCATCGAAGCCATCCTACTCGCCTTTACAAGGAAAAGGAATCTCAAACAGCAAAAACTTAGCGGGAAAAAACTGGGTATATAACAATAGTATACGGCAATACTGAAGCCAATCATCTTTTGTGGGACAGTGGTCTGGGGTAATAGAATTAATCGGCGTAGTTCAAGGATAAATTTATCGAAAATCCAAAAAATAGCCTATGTATGAATAACAGGTACATTGAGAACATTCTCAGCGGCTGCTATAGAAGTGATCCCAAACCTCACACCCCTTCATATAGTAGTAGGGAGTATAGCAATAAGCACAACGTATAGGTTATAGGGAATCACCAAAAGTAAATATGAACCCTTTCCAGTAAATCAGCAAACCCGGGATATGCCGCAAGATGAGATGGAAAAAAGATATTGCTTCGAGAAAGAATTTAACATGAAGCTAGGTCGCAAAAGCAAATGAGATAAAGATACCATCCCAAGGCTGAGTAGAAAGGCCATTAAATGGTACACTGATGGATCCAAATCAACAGAAGGAACTGTTATAGGAGCATATGAGCCTGGAACTGTATAATCTACAAGCTTAGGCAAATTCCCGAGCGTTACCACATTTTTCGGTGTATGACATAACAAATCAGGAAGTAAAATATATATTTCATACAGTCACAAATCCATTTGAAAAATATTACTATCTTTCGATGAACAATCATTCTACTGACAATGGAGATTTCATCGTTGTAAGGGAAAATAAATCGGTTATGTATATAATTAGTTCTAAACTTCTTATAATGGGCGGGTTTGAAGTTGTTTCAAGCCCAAATTAAGAGTAACGAGGATGTTCAGAACCGAATTCATCTAGCCGCTTGCTGATGGCTTCAGAAGAGCACATTAAATATAGGAAACACGATGGATTCACATTTTGTTTTCAATTCAACACCTAAAATTTCTTCATTTGTAACTTCACTTTATTTCTTCTACGGTTCTGAAAGGTGCTTCCTCTTATACTCGATGACATTCCTTGAGATAAACTTGTTTCTTCCATAATCCAGTTGGTGTGTAGTTCCTTACTAATAGCTTATAGTACAATTATCTTTGATTTGTAAGTAGGAAATTTGAAATTTCTGTATATTCATGAAAATAAAATAAGCCCCAATATTTGTAATACGAATATGGAACGTTGTTCACCCTACAAGAAGAATATAATATCAGGAGTATAAGCAATCATTGTTGTATCAAAGCGAACACATTGAGCTTAGTTCAATTGAATACGGTTTTATATATTAATGATTCTCTCTTTTCGTTTTGGGTTCGTTCGCAAAAAGCAAGAGGAGATAATAACGGAATCGTTCTTATCAAGTATATGAATTTGAGCGGATTGAGAACAAAGTGTTGCCCTGTTTCTCGTAACCAGTTACTTTTTATTCTCTTCCTGTATGTATCCAGAACCACCGAAACAGTTAGCGGCTTCCTTCAACTTAAATCTTGCAAACTGGTTACTCTATGCCATGATATTGGAAGTTTATCCGAATTGACAGGATTATCTATGTTATGAAGTGGTTTGTCACGGACAAGTTGTGTTGCTGTCAATGTATGATATGTCATTATATGAGCTCTCTGTCATGAAATCCTAACCTGATGTTTCGTTATGAAGTTTCCATTGGTCTGTTATGAACAGGCTGAGCTGTGATGAGCCCCTCAGTATTATCTGTCATTCAAACGTTACTGGATTATGTGATCAGTAAAAAAAGTTCTGGTGCCATAAAAGGCATCAAATTTACCATTCTAATAATAAGTTTAGGTTCAGATGAAGATAATAATGATAGTTACACAGAACCAAATTTTATAAAATAAAATTAAGTTGTTAGAATTGACTATTGTAAAACTTTTCCGTGTACCCATACAAATTTTTATTGTAATTACTACAGCTTTAGTAATAATATAAAATATTATTCTCAATTGAACATTATTTTCCTTTAGTGTAAAATGCTTTTTTAGTTGAAAATTAAAATCATTCAATATGTAGGTATATTTTTAAGCCGCACATATTTCTTGCGGTTTGAAGATGTTTGGGACCATCACAAAAGGATTCAATCAGCTAGTTGTTTTATTGCAATAAAAGTCAACGGTATAATATGAACTATACTATACCGATGACCAATAAAGATATTCGGATACACAAATGCCATGAAATAAATCAATTTTCTGGAAAAACTGCAGGAATGTTTCATCACACTGTATGAGTTACAGGATGCACGGTCGAATTTACACTCAGCTAAAATACAAACTACATTAGGCCCGACATCTTTTAAACGAAATATTGCGTAATATTTCATATTTTCAGGCGTAAAAGCTGTTTCATCAGAAGTGGTATGATTCCAAAGCTAACTGAATTCATAATCAATACTCCGGTACCGTGCAAAATACTTAGAAAAGGGTCTAGAACTTATAAATTTCCACTGAAAGTCAGTCCTTTGGAGACGTCAGTACATAAATGTTGAATTTGAGAGAAACGCAATATCCGTCAAATGGAATTTAAACTTTCTTATAAAGTATTCCCGTAGTTAGATCTCATGACACTAGAATTTGAGTATCTCATTCGATCCTAAACGGGCACGTAGCTTACGAACGAAGTTACAGTTTATCGTGAAAAATTGGCAACAACACAACAAGTATCACGTGATTGCTCGGTTACGTTATGTTTCCTTTCGCCATTTTCTTCCACAGCAATTCATTACTTTTGCATCAGATGAAGGAAGTTCTCTTATGAGCATGTTTATTCAAATGCTACTTCTAGAGGCTTACGAGAGGCCATTTCATTCTTCACTTCCCTCGGCACTAGAGGAAACTTAATCGATGTTTTCCGTTATTCTTGTGAATCCATCCATTCGATAAGAAATACTTGAATACGAATGTGATGTTGATGTTATTTTCATAAGAGTAGTTTCAGGCCTATACGATTGAATCTGAAGCTCCTAAGTAGAATTTCGTTATGCCCCTTTCAAAGGTAGGTTCGTATTCTATAATCTCCTCCTGAGAAGAGCGGGCTGTTGGAGGCTTCCAAGACTTCTTCAGCCAAAGTAGAAAGATCCTTACGAGGGGATGAACCTTTTACACCATTGACTATTAATTGGATAATATGATATCATTGGGACCCCGATAATTTCCTGCACCCGAACTGATCACGAACCCATCGACTCAGCTCAACGCACCTTAAAACATCAGATGAGTACCTGGAGTAAAACGCCCAAACTGGAACAATAGAATATAATTTATTCACCCTAACACCCTTTAAGTGAAAATTCAATTTGTAACTTATCCAATGCAATTTTTAACTGCAATTTCATCGATTTAAAGCTAGACGATTCCTCTTTTGGAATTTGATTTTTAATACTTCTATTTGAAAGTCAAATTTATCAAAATAGTTCTATTTTATATATATACTTATATAACACGACGAACGTATTGACCAGAGTTTAAATTTTCCGAAATCGACTGTAAACTCAAACGTCGCGCCAATTTGTTTTTCGTTCATTTATTGTTAATTAATAAATTGTTATAAATATTGATTCTGCGGTTCAATCGAATGGATATATATGCATTACCATCCAAAATCAGTGAAAATTAGCCATTTTTATGAATTTTCAGATTTTTTTGAATATTGTACTCGAATCATCGTTTATTTATTGTTATTTTTCGTTCATCAGCCGTATAAACAATTTCCACCAATTGGGATGTGGTCGACTTTTGTTTATAGGCGATTACGAATCGAATGAGTAGAGAGCATTTACGAATCAACTGCCACTGACTGGATATATATATATATATATATATATATATATATATATGTATATATATATATATATATATATATATATATATATATATATATATATATGTAGAACTGGATTCTCGGGTATTGATCCGCGTTGTGTGGTTTCGGTCCTCAAAAGGACCAATTTCACGACGTTTCGGCAAAGTCGCATTTGCCATCTTCAGGTGATTCGACCGTAGAGTGGTTGAAACCAAGCGTGAAATAGTTCGAAAGTCCAAAGGTCAAGCATAACGGGGGATATAAATACCTGTCCCTCCAAGTAAGCGTCAGTTCGCCTAGATTTTCCAGACTCTACGGTCGAATCACCTGAAGATGGCAAATGCGACTTTGCCGAAACGTCGTGAAATTGGTCCTTTTGAGGACCGAAACCACACAACGCGGATCAATACCCGAGAATCCAGTTCTACACATTACGTCCGCGAGAACCTAAGAAGAAACATATATATATATATATATATATATATATATATATATATATATATATATATATATATATATATATATATATATATATATATTGTTGATCATATCAATCAAAAATGACAACTCATAACACAAGTAATTTCCGTTAACACCAATAAAATTCGACTAAACTTGCTATAGGAATATAATTGTGAGTGAATTCGAACACAGCACTATATACTCATAAGAACAAGAAATTATATACACAAACAAATGTCAGTGGTAATTAAAATATTGCTCCTCTGAGAAGCATAAACTATTCAAATGCGGAATTCTAGTTAATTATTCAGGGTAGGGTTATGTCAACTAACGAAGGTACTTCGAGATAATTTAATATAACACTTCAATTCTCCACCAGATACTAAATTAGGATTAGCGGCGAACGTTGTCACTATTACAAAGTTGCATTTTGTGCTTTAGAAAAGTGACTGAGTGTGAGTATTATGCATCAGAGTAAATTAATTCATGGAATCGAAGCGAACTGGGTAGATGTTATACTTTCATATTAGCGAGTGTTGAACAGTTCTCTAAATTGGTCGATAATGACTGTAAAACGAATTTTCTACCACCAAGATGATTTTGATCCTATAATCAGCTACTTTCGTCTCTCAGTTGTCCGTCCATCTTTAACTCCAATATTTTATGATTATGAATCAAATTTGTTGAAACCTGTCTTTCCAAGGTTCCTGGGTAGAAAGACATTAACTAGTCAGTTTCAGCCCATTAATTGCCAAACTAGATCTTCATGAATTTATCTCCATTCATCTTGACAGTTGTACACTGAGCGCCAACAGCTTTACTTATAAGATAAGAAGAATAATCTCAATCGAAAATTCCCGGCATTACGATGGTGTTGGATAGATGTTAATTAGGAAGAAATTGTTGTATACATAATATCGGATACCAACCAATGGTTTCTTAGTTTCTTTTGATGTTTTCAAATATTCCAACTTCAGAATGTAAGTCTCTAATTAGAAGCATTTTAGATAGATCACATATTAGCCCCTTAATTCAACATGAAATAGAACTCGCGTTTGACCTATGCTTGAGTCAAAACTATTGTCAATTTAATAATAAATTGTATGTACAGAATTCAGGTCTCGCTATGGGTAACCCATTGAGTCCACTATTAGCAGACATTTTTATGTCTGATCTGGAGGACAAAATTATGAACTGCACATTAGCAAAAAACCGTATTCAATTTTGGTATAGATACGTAGATGATGTACTTGCCTTCTTCAAAGGCACATCCAGACAATTAAATTCCTTTCTTTTATTTATTAACCAACTTCACCCAAAAATTGAATTTACGTTAAAAACAGAAAAAGATAGAACAATAAACTTTTTGGATTTAACACTAATACGTGACCATAATAAAATAAACTTCAATATCTACAGGAAACCCACCCATAAATTAGCAGCATATCACTCAATGATCCATAGAGAATTTTCGATACCATTGTCAATAGAACACCTCACTATTGGGTTGAACACGATCAAACGAATAGCCATCAATAATGGTTTTCCGGTAGACCAAATAATTAAACTAATAAATCGCAAACAACAACAATTAACTTTCTATAAAATTTATCCGCTTATAAAACACATAGATGTATCCACTAAATTCATCTCTTTGACATATTTTGGTACAGTAAGCGAACATTTTGCTAACATTTTATCACGCCATAATTTTAAAATCAGTTTCAAACCTCAAAATAAACTTTGCCATCTTATATACAACGCCAAAGACAAAATCAATAAATATAGAAAACCTGGAGTTTATAAGATGATTTGCTCAGACTGTGATGACTTTTATATAGGAAGAACTTTACTTAATTTCAAATTAAGATACGAAGAACATTTTCGCTCGTTTAGACTCAACAAAACTGACTCAACCTTTGCTAGTCATTTTTTACAAACTGGTCATAATTTCCCTAATTTAGATAGCCTAAGCATTCTACATAACCAAACCAGAGGTTTTAAATTGAATATATTAGAATCAATAGAGATTTATAAAGGTGTCAAAAACTCTAAAAATATCCTCAATGATCAGTTAGACCTATATCGGAGTGATCTTTCCATGTGTCTTTCAAATCGCTCTTAAATTAATTCTTAGAATATTAAATTATAATCACACTAATTCACAAATTGTTACCTTGTTTACTATGTAATACTGTAGTCTTTCAAACCGCTCGTGAAATAATTCTTAGAATATTAAATTATAATCTCACTAATTCACAAATTGTTGCTATGTTTACTATGTAATCTGTACTTTCCTAGGATCTACCTGCTTTTGGAATTTCCGTTGATCCCTTAATTTCAACCCTACTTTACTCTACTCTATTTACACTTGAACTGTTTCATTGATTTCTTCATAATTTTCTAATTGTTTGATAATGGCACTTCGGTGTTGAAACTATAGTTACGTTTTCACGTTATTATTAATAAATGTGGTATAAAAACAAAGTAGTTATTCTTTTTTGGTGGTTTTTGATTATATGAGGTTGGGATATCTGCGTGGACACCGCAGAATAAAAGATGACGTTGTGGTAAGGTGGTTTATTCACTGATACACAATAAGAAACATCACTAAGTCAATAGTACCCGTGACAGGATTGTACCATGTCGTTCTTGGTAGAATATCGAGACATCTATATCTATCAATGTAAGTGTTACCTGAAAGGTAACGTTCGCCCCTCTTGTCACGGGTGACGTACTGCTTAGTGTATCAATAATAATTGTTCTAAATAATATATACATATTCAGCATGAATATAATAACTTAAATATCATGCTATATTTTCCCTACACCTTCCCTGCAGAGAAAAGAATTTATTTGCTATGTCTAAAGTGAATAAATTCGTCAAAACAACAATAACACTCCTATCATAAATTTGGATTCTAAAATCTTTCTTTTCTCTCCAGCATCGGTGCTAATATGAGTAAGTGTAATACGATACATAATACCAATAAATATAATAATTTACAAATTCTTATAATAAAATGAAATATTTGATGTCGATTGTTTTTTTTTTCAAGGTAAGCTCTATAATATAGTAAACATAAAATAAGTGTCAAGTTCACAGCTACTTATAAAAACATCAATGCTCTACTAAAATTATGTAATTCAAGGTTGTTGCGATGCATTCTCGAACACATCCCGTTTTGTGCATAGTTCAGCATTTTTGAATTAAATCGTCGCGCACTTAAATCCGATAGGTCTTTGTTCTATTTTTGTGCACTTCAATAGTTTTTCCTCCTTTTAGAAACAGAACATTCGGTTCGCGTTCCGCGATCACAACATAAGGACCTTCGTACACTTCGGTAAGTTTATTTCCCGTTTCACTCTTAACTAATATCAAATCATCTTTGTTGTAAGACCTAGGATAACAATTCTTATCGTAGTGTTCCTTACGTTTTACCTTGCTCGACACCAAATTCTGATGAGCATCCAACCATGCTCGTTGCAACCTATATTTCAATTCGCTTAGATAATTATCATGATTATAAATGGGATCAGTTTTTTCAATGTTTATCAAATTAGATGGCAATGCTGCCAGAAAACCAAAAACTAGCTCAAACGGGGTGTAACCAGTCTCAGTATGAACTGTAGTATTAAACACGAAACACCAATATCGAAGCCACGAGCTCCAATTTTCAGGTTGATTCCCCGTCATTATACGTAAGAAAGCTTTCAAATGTTTATGGGTGTTTTCCAGCGCCCCAATTGTTTCATGGTGATATGCTGTACTGTTTAATTTGTTGATATTCAGGAGCCTCGCTGCATCACACATAACTGTTGACATGAACTCTGTCCCACGATCAGTACAAATTTCCGTAGGCGTCCCATATCTTAGGATGAAATCCTCCACAAATGTTCTAGCTACAACATTGGCCTCCTTTGATTTAAGTGGATAAACCTCTATGAATTTAGTTAAATCACACTGCAACGTCAGTATGTATGTAAAATCATCATTGTCTTTGTCTAGTGGTCCAACAATGTCTAGAAATACTTTTCTAAATGCTCGATCCGCAGTTGTTGTGACTACTAGAGGTTGTCTTGTATGTCTATCGTGTTTATTCCGCTGACATTGGTCACACCTCGCTACATATTTGTAAATGTCGTTAGTCATGCCTGGCCAAAAATAATATTTCTGTATTTTTTTTGTCATTCTCCTAATACCTGCATGTCCACTCGACGGCAATAGATGGAAATCATTTAGAATAACTGTACGCATTTCTTTATCCTCAATACATTTTCTTTTATTAACGATGCATATCCTAGGTACATCATAATTTTTATATTCATTTTTATTAAGTTCGTTGGCCAACGATTTCAAAAATGCAATATTGCTATCTTCTTTCATTATTACTACCTCTTCTATGTCGATTTCATCACACAATGTTTCCAAATGTCCCAACAAACGGCGTAGCGGTTTTGCTGCCAGATCATCTGGATCGATAAAGATCGTTTTCATAGAGGGCATGTATATTAACTTTTCATCTTCAGCAGCTACTCTATCATCGTTTTTCATTAGTTTATTCTTCAATTTCTTATTCATTATTGTTAGTTGCGTACATTGTTTGGGTTTTTTAAGGATCTCAACGATTTTCGGTTGCGCACCCGAATTTCGTTCGATAACCTGATTATTATCCCTCACTTTAGTTTCTATTTCCTCTTTCTCTTTAGTTATTGTTTGTGCCCTTGTAACAACTGCTATGCTGTGTTGATTTATGCTCTTAAGTTCTTCAATCGAAATTCGAGACAAGGCATCAGCTATTACGTTGTCAGAACCTTTAATGTATTCAATGTCGAAATCGTATTCCTCTAAGCATAACCTAAACTTTGTCAAACGGCTTGAGGGATTGTTGTGTGTGAAAAGAAAAATCAACGGCCTGTGATCTGTCATGATCTTGAATCGCTTACCAAATAAATACGGCCGAAAATGTCGTGTTGCCCATACTATCGCTAGTAACTCTTTTTCTATTGTGGCATAGTTACTTTCTGCCTTGTTAAGTGTTCTACTGGCATAGGCAATCGGTTTTCCATTTCCATTAGATAGTACTGCACCCAAAGCTTTTCCTGACGCATCAGTGTGTACGATGAACTGGTTCTCAGCAGAAAAATCTGGAAAATCTAGTACTGGTGGGGACATCAAAGCCTTTTTTATTGTTTCAAATGATATTTGGCAATTATTCGTCCAAATAAATGCTGCGTTTTTCCGGGTCAGTTGAGTTAAACACCAAGTTCGCTTCGCGAAATTTGGGATAAATTTTCTATAATAGTTAGCGAACGCAACAAACCTCTTAACCTCATCCGCCGACTTTGGCTCCGGATAATTATGCAAGGCTGCTATTTTGCTCGAATCAGGTAGGATGCTCTCTGATGTTATAACATGCCCCAAATATAAGATATCCTTTTTTAAAAATTCGCACTTTGAAGGATTCAGTTTCAAGTTGACTTTCCTTAACCTCTCAAACACTTTGATCAGATTAGCATTGTGATCTCTCAGATTTCTTCCAAACACAATCAGATCGTCTAAATATACAAAACATCTTTCATAATTGAGACCTGCCATGGCTATTGTCATTATTCGAGAAAAACTTGGAGGGCTAATCTTTAGGCCCATTGGTAGCCTCTTCATTTGAAACATTCCGCGACCTGATGTAAAAGCGGTACACGGCCTACTTCCTGGTTCTAGTTCGACCTGATAGTACCCTTGAGCAAGGTCCAAATGTGTGAAATACATTGAGCCTGACACTGATTCTAGAATTTCAGTTATATTTGGTAATGGGAATTTATCATCGACAATATTAAGGTTCAGGTGACGATAATCAATTACGACACGCCATCGTTTCTTTCCGTCTTGACCTATTTTCTTGGGAACAATCAACAACGGTGATGACCAAGCACTTTCGGCTTCCTCAATGATGTCATTTTCCAGCATTTCTCCTATTTGTTTCTCTATCTCTGCCTTTTGAGCGTGCGGTATACGATATGGTTTTTTATAAACTGGCTTGGCTTCAGGTTTAATTTTAATCTCTTGTTGACCTAGATTTGTAGTTGTCAGCTTATCTCCTGGTATGTGAAAGATATCTGCGTATTTGGCGCAGATGTTCTCAATAGGGATCTTCTCTTCTAATATCATATCCTTCCAATCAATTTCCGCAAACATTCTTTTCACTCGTTCTACATTTTTGTCCACTTTCTCAAATTCGAAACAATCATATTCATTTGTACTGTGAATTTCTGGAATACAACTTTCTAAACTTACTGACTCATCTCTTGTATTTAAAATTCTCACTGGAATCATTCCGTTTTTTGGCTTCACAATCAATCCTGCCATAAAAACTCCCTCACATAACTCTCTCGCTATTATTACACAGTCATCCCTTAATTTTGTCTCTACATATTGAATTCTTTCACACCTAGGCGGAATAATCATCAACTGGCTGTTACCAGATGTATATAAACTTAATTTTGTTGATCCAACTTCATTTTTCAAACTGAGTGTACTAAGTTCAAAATTTATTAATCCACAATACTTAATTAAAAAATTCTGACCGATTATTCCGTCAGCATCGCAAGCTAAATTTTTAAACACATAAAATCGTTCATTAAACATTTGTGCATTCGCTTCCAAATTTAAATCAACACATCCTTCTGCTACTAACATACCTCCTATTCCTTTAATTTTCAATTTATTCTCTGTCATGCACACGTCTTTTGGTAATCTTTCATACTTTAAAGCACACAAGGATGCACCTGTATCCACTAAAAATGTTACATTCTTTCCATTTACATTGAAATACACTCGATTCATACCAATACATTCATATATACAATCACGCTCAGTTCTCTCGAAAAAACTGCTGCAGTGAACTTTCATCCTCAACATTCTTACTTTCATCTCCTTGCGCACAATACACATTGCCTTGATACCCTCTATTTTGCGTATTTCGAGCTAAATTCTTAAACTGTCCTCGACCGTGGTTATTGTAACCCCTATACTGTCCACGTTTATAATTACTACAGTTCTTACTCTCTTGGTTGTAATTATTAGCTTGTTTTGTATAATTATTCCCGTAGTTGTGGTTGTAGTTATTTCGGTAATTTTGATTTTGATATATTCCTCTGTTAGAACGGCCTCTATAATTATTTCTGAATTCTCTCCTATTCGAAATTTCGCCTCTATATTTATGATATCCTCCATCATTGTCGTTACGGCTTTTTCCCATGGCATTTATTTCAGGCGTTTTCGTTAGACTTTCATTATCTTGCGCTACTTTTATCGCTTCTTTTAGGGATGTTGGATTTCTTGCAGCTAGAATTATACTTAAGGACTGGTTATTCAAGCCCGAAGTAAATTTCCTTATTGCAGTTTTCTCATTGAGTGGCTGCAAGATCGCATATGCATTGTCGTCGTCATTGGCCTGGGAGATTGTCAAGTTGCGGAAGAGTTCCTGTACGTCTTTTCCAAATTCTTCAACTGTCCTGGATCCTTGTTTTGTTCTTGACAACTTCTCTTCCAAAGCCGCGTGTGATTTTTTAGGTATTAAATGCATACGCATATCACGCACCAAAACCGCCACAACATTATATTGTCTGTTAATCTGTGCCAACGCGCTGGTGGTCAATCTTGTTTTTAAGACAAAATCGATCAGCCGTTGTTTGTCCACAGCTTGAGTCAAATCTTGTTCGTAAAACTCAATTGCGTTGATGAGTTGCTCTGTCGTCTCATCTTTACCATCAAATTTTGGTAATAACTCTACTGCTGTTCTATAATCGAACCGCGACATCTTAATTAAAAACTGATCTGTAATTTCGGTATCAGTTTCCACTTTCCCTTTCTTCGTTAAATTAACAATTTCCAAATACAATTTATCAATTGCCTCCAAAGACTCTTGGAAAATCGGAATATCTTCCTTTTTAACAATAATCTCACCTTTTCGTACCTTATCCTCAAATTCCTTTATAGTTTGATAATATAATTTAGCTTCAACTGCCTTATTATGATTTACTCGCCTTTCTATGTTACATTTAACAATTACGGCTCTGATCTCGCCTAGTTGTACCCTTATTTGAGCAACTTCCGGCAATAGCGGCATTTACCTCAATTTGATAAACATATGTGAATAAATAAACCAAATACCAAACCCAGAAAAATTAATACATAAACCGATAGCCAATGAAATATAGGTCCCAATGAAATAAAATATTTAGGTAATTACATGAATAATTTTTTCTAGTGCCTATGAGTAGAGGTTAGATAATAAATATATATAAATTATTATATAAAGTGACCTATTAAATACAACATTTTGTTAATTCATTGAACTTAAATTGTTTTTCATAGCACAAATTTGCGAAACATTGCTACAATTTCTATTCTAATTACGAATATCAATGTCATCAAAATTATGAAACAATTAAACATTATTCATTAAATGGTGAACATACCGGTTGATACTTTCTGCTGATTCGGGACTTTCGTGGCGTTGAACCATCGCGCTCAATCTTGGGTCGGGTCGGCGAACTGCTGACGTCCTAGACCTCGTCCGTGAATGCTCCTTTCGTCCTTCCCAATCTCAGCTGGACCGTCACTGATTCTTAAACACGTTCCGATGTGCCTGTTGCATCAAGAAGTGCCATACTTCTATGAATCTTTCTTGAGTGTTTAGCCTGTATCCTTTTCTTGCACCTTTCATATCCCAATATTGCAAGTATGAGAATTACTCCAACAAAGGCTATAATTCCGGGATAGTCCGCTGAATTGATAACAACTTCCGTCGTTTTGGATTGAGAACCACCCATTTTGTTAAGTATATTAGTACATTTCCTTACTCGAAGATTCTCCTAGCTTCACAGAACTTGCCTCCAGTTTCCGGCCTAATTCCGCATCACGAAGCAGTTTGCAGGATCGCCATTTGGTGGTTTTTGATTATATGAGGTTGGGATATCTGCGTGGACACCGCAGAATAAAAGATGACGTTGTGGTAAGGTGGTTTATTCACTGATACACAATAAGAAACATCACTAAGTCAATAGTACCCGTGACAGGATTGTACCATGTCGTTCTTGGTAGAATATCGAGACATCTATATCTATCAATGTAAGTGTTACCTGAAAGGTAACGTTCGCCCCTCTTGTCACGGGTGACGTACTGCTTAGTGTATCAATAATAATTGTTCTAAATAATATATACATATTCAGCATGAATATAATAACTTAAATATCATGCTATATTTTCCCTACATAATCCAAATGATAAATTACCATGAAGTAACGGCTTCCACCATCGATTTTTTGAATATCGGATACACTGTTATAGTATTAGTTTTTACGATACAAAATTTGTGATTTAATTTTTTGTTTACTAGCTTGCCCGTTCGGTACCTTCTAAAAACTCGTCTACTCGTCAATTTTTTCAGTTTGGAACGGGAGTTCAATTCAATATCTGCGAAATCGGTGGTTATTCCGTTCAATTTGTTTAGGCATTCCTTTCCCATATAATTGGGATTATGTTGGTCAACAATCTGGAAAAGGGTAAGTGAAGATCGTTTTTGGTTCTTTTGTCAGAAGTGTGAATGTCCTGCCTGCGATGTGCATTACCTTTATTGGTCACCATTATACGTTCAATGCTTCTTGCAAGAATATAATCGCGGTATCTTCATCATATTTCTGATAATAGCCAGTATATAATACCGTATTCTATTATGGACTAGAATAAGACAAAATAAAGTAATTTCAGTACATTATGAGAGACGGTGTCCATATTGTTTTTTCATCAGGAAACAGCAGGAGTTCAATCTTGGTAATATATTTTCCACATGAACATTCCATGTTAGCTTTTGATCGCTATGAGCTGCCAAAACTCTTATGTTTGTTATATTTTCCAATGATTTATTTTCAGTTTGGATGAGTATACTATAATCCAGTTCTTTCTTGTGGAAATTGCATTGCATATGATTTTTTTTGTATTCAGCTTGGGCCCGTTCAAATTGCACCATGTCGAGGATTCCCATGGCGGATTTACTCTTTCCTGTGAGTTCTTTCTCACTATCGGCTGTGAGGATAACATTACTGTCATCGGCGTACTGTACTGGCTCAACCGTTGGGTAGGATGTCTAATGGTAAATCGTTGAAGTCTACATTGGACAGAGTAGGAGATGAGTAGGAGTCCTGTGGAATGCACACCTTAACTTCTTACGTTTCTGATCCAACTCCGTTTATTTCAACTCTCTGAGTTCTTTCCTCGAGATACTAGCGTACCCAACTCAAGACTGGGCCTCGTATCTCCATTTTTTCCAGATTGAGTGCTAGCAGATGGTGATTTACGGTGTCAAATGCTTCGCTTTTTTTCAATAAGAGCATCTTGTATGTGGTCAGTAGCCATATTCAAAGCTGTTTGAGTTGAGTGTCCGGCCCAAAATCACTTTGGTATTTTGAAAAAAGCCTATACTTTTCCAAACATTTGGTCAGACATTGATTGAAAACGTATTCAAATATTTTGTCGAAATAGTTCTGTAACGCGATAGTTCTATAATTATTTGCCCGATTTTTTCCCTTTTGCCTCTTTGTGTATACTCTCTAAGCAAAACAGTGGTTTGATATAGGGTCTGCTAGTACATCGACTACCTCTATCAAGATGGTTCCAGGTCCATCATCCACACCATATGACCATTTGTTACAAACTTTTTTTTAGTATTTTACAGATTTCCTGAGGTCTGATGGAAATACAATAGAATGCCTGGTGATAGTTCTGTTTGTGAGTGATGTTATTTATATTTGTCTTATTTCATTCTGCTTTTGATGAATTCGGTATTGATTGTGATACATATCTTTTCTTAGTTATTTATGATTTACTCGTATTCCGAAAATGGATCACGAATGTTAGAGATACTTAATTTATTTTTGTTTCTATCCCCACTTGGGTTGATGATGTCCCAGGATGTTTTATTGGTATTATTTGCTGATATTAGTCGTTATATATATTTTTTTCCTTATTCAATTTACTCCTGTATCGGTGATTCGATTAGAGAACTGTCTCCAGACGTCTCGAAAGACTTCTTCAGACTTTTTACGAGCAATCCAATGGTTTTGAATGTTCTCATATGGGCATCTTAATTGCCGTTTTTGCATTGTATTTCGGCTTATGATACTTCAGAAAAGTGAAAATTATCTATTTGCGAACGATCTAGCGAATGATTCGCTAACACAGTTATTGTATTGTATTATTGTTCTTTGAGTTCATTATATTAGTAGCCACTGAAAGACTTGTTGCGTCTGTCCCCATGTGATTACTGGTTTGCGGCTATCACTCCTGTCTCCTTGGAGATGTTCAGTATCTATGTGACTTTAAAGCGGCCGAGATTCATTGCTGTCATCTTAGTGTCACCAAAGTGGTTTCCTCTGCTGTAATTCAGCGCAAAAAACGGGCACATTATATGATAGAGTATTGGTCATCGTCATCTCACACACTCTGCCGAGTGTTGATAGTAATAATAATGAACAGTTACACAGGCTGATATTTGCCGCTTGGAGATAATGTATATTGCTTTATCTGTTCAGTTGATGATACAAAATAAACTTAAAATGAATCTACTAACCTAGTAATGTGCTTGTAGGCATAAACTGTTTTATTTGGGGCGCGGCTAATGGAAGACGTGAAATTATACTCAATACTAAATTGAAATTAAATTCAAATGGTCTATATAATGTATTTTTTATTATATGACTTTCATAACGATACGCTAATTCTAGCACATTTTAGATTCGAAAAGTTGAATTAGGCAAACTGTCATTAGTATCATCATAACCTTATGTTATGAATATTAATAAAAGTAGGTGTAAGGGATTCTGGTGCTAACAATATAACGATAGAAGTTTCAATTAATTTCCCCGATCTTTGAGGAGCACCCATCGAAACATTATTGTTCATTCCATTCAAAAATGTGACAAAATTGAAATAGTTTCATAAGAAGCGCAAAGGAATTTGACATATGTGAAGTTCAGAAAGGTTTCAAATGGCCAGTTCATTGTGTTTGTTTTTCAACAAAGAAAAACCTGAAACTTTATTATATTTGCCAAGTACATTGAAATACATTTTGAAAACGGGGAATGGAAAAAATAGTAAATAAAACTCGTTCTTTGGGAAACTCCCGCTCCTCGGTCACTCCCCAAAATTGGAGTCGTGTGCTGAAATCATGCCCAACGAAACTAGTTTTTAATATACTATTGAAACACTGGTCCAATAAAATATTATAATTCCATTTTGAAAACTGAAGATGGATGTCAAAAATTCCACTTGAACTTGAAATCCATACCAGCAATAGGAACGCACGCGCACATACAGACATCATTTCAAAAAAAGACGATCAATTCATGAAACGGATATATCCTCGAGAATTCGGAATTTTATTTTGCCACGATTACCATACTTCTTCTATACTACGTATAGTGAACGAATATAATGTCATTAGCTGGTAGATGCATCGAAACTTTGTGCGGTCTTCTAAATTCTGTATCCAAACCTAATGCACCATATATTTATACACATAGCAATTGCTAGATCGAAAATAATGTAAAAAGTTCTCTACTAGAAGAACATCTGCAAGAATCTATATCGTCAATTCTCAGATACAGATACTAAATTTATCCTCAATGCAATGAAATACTGTACAGACCACAATCTTTCAAACCCGATGAGGATGACAACGTAAGAACTACCGTTATAATTTGAGGATGCAAATTATGCTATGTTATTACTCGATACGATCATTAAGTGATTCAAAGCGTTTGTTTGTATAACTCTTGTGCCGATTACAATAAATACTTCCTTTATACTATGCATAGTAGTGGTATCATGGAAGTGAGGTCTCTCTCCTCTATGTCACTGATTTCGACAGTTCACCTAACAACACATAGAGTTGTAAAATACATATTTTCTCCTCAGTTGAAAAACACTTTCAATGAAAATGCTTCTTTCCACATCGTCAGCTGCTTCTAATCATTTGCAATGTATCATTGTTCTTACGGGTGTTAGTGATTGGATATCTCCAAACCATTTGACCGAGTCTGGTACCAAAGCCTTCATGGGAAACGTCATATGGTGTGCTGCCTCAACTTTGTCGATTATCTAGATGTCTCTCAGATAGATCTCGCCATGTGGTGGTTGCCGGAGTATCCTCCGATACAATGACTATCAACGCTGGTGTTCCACAGGGTTAGGTTTAAGTACCTACCTTATTCCTGCTCCATAGCATCGATCTGCTGGAAGTGACCTGTGTACAGATTTGCAGATAATGGTACACTTCATACCGCTTCCTCATCTAGAGCCCCTATACCATCCAAGCAAGCCATAGGAGCGTAACAGGGATAGGTTGAATCAATTATTGGAGATCTGGCAAAGATTCTGAAATGGGGATCTAATATTCATGGTACGATCATGTGAGGTTCATTGCGAAAACCGCGCCAAGAGCTAATTTACATTCCAGCAGCTCCTCATAATCTACAAAACACCACAGATTCCACCTGTCCTGGAGTACTGTTCACATGTTTGGAGCTCGGCTCCATACGCTGAATCTATTGGATTCTATACAGAGGAGAGCTATTTGTTTGATTGATGATGTCACACTTACGAGTTCATTGACCTCTCTACTGCATCGTATAAAGGTGGGAATTCTCTCCCTTTTCTATAGATATTTCCATGGTCGGTTTTCATCAGAAACTCTTCTGTTGTTCCACCACGGGAGATTCCAGATAGGCGGACTAGACGAGATCAAACTTCATTGTCAAGCCTGCCGAACTCCTTTCTACCAGACTTCATTTTCCTATGCCTACAACCTCCAAACATTCAAGAAAAATACGAATGCCTATCTCCTCTCCCTTCATTCCACTGCTGGCTCACACGATGTTCTCCGAACATTATAGGGTTTCTTCTCGTGTAGTCAAAGTATATAAAAAAAGTAAATATATATTCCAAACATACATTCAATATGCAGAAGAGTTCTGAAGCGAAAAATTGTGCAAAGGGAGTTAGTGCTCTACGGTTGATTTTTCACTATGCTGAGTCGGGATATAAAATACAGTTTAATATTCCGAACGAATTGGATATTTTTCATGCAACACCCCTCGTAGATAATTGTTAAACTTCTGTCAGCAGCATTTTTACTAGCCTCATCACGCGCTAACGACACGAAATGCTTGTAAAATTATAAACAAGAGGCGCATTTAGTGTCTCATCATAGCCAAGTACAACAAGATAGGAAAAGACATAATTCTGGAATAACACATTTCATCCTGTCCACGCCAAACGTTATGTAAGCGATGGCTGCCGCATGTCACAGGCAGCTTAGCATAAACGTACGTTTGGTTATTTTATATTTGCGAAGTGAAGTTGAACACGACCAATGTTGACCCTGTCGCACTAATTTACATCAGAAATAGTTGTATATCCTTTCTATTGGAGCTTTTATTGCTCGAACGTATTCACTTGTAAATTTCCTTTTGAATTCAGGACACCTGTTCCGTTACATGCGCATTTATTCATATTTTCGTTCTCGCTTCATGTATGATACACATAATATGTTGATAAAATTCCACGATACATGAACTGCAAATGGTGAATGTGTGGATGTAGAATCCGGGATTATTATCCATAAAAAACAGGATGAAGTATGCAAATAGCAAAAATAAACGAAATATGTAATCTGTGGTGAAAGATAATTGCAGATTGTACAAATCTCTCTATATTCATTATACTTATCATCTAAATGACATAATCACTTTAGGAATTTTTCATGGGATGAAAGCAATTTCTATAAAGCTTTGCCAAACAATTTTCATATGAAGTTTAAAAAACTCATTAGTCATTCTTCCCTTTCTGCTCCAGACAATGAATTCCGTGTTATAGCAGTCTCCTGCTGAATCGCTTGTCAGAAGTTCATGAGGCATTATCTTAATATAATTGTCATTCCATTTGAATTTCCTATTATGAATCCTCATGAGATACATCAGCTCTCATTTCGAATAAAATTGATCTACATTGGAGTTTCGAGAAGGCGCTCCATTCGTCCAGTATGCAAAGAGCGAAATTTATACCATCACTGGTGTTACGACGTTCGGTTAAAATGAAGCCAGCATGAACATAGGTATTGTCTGCAGAGATTTGCGTACCTTCAGTTTCTATTAACATCAAGATTCCTTATAAACTAGAGAAGAGTTTACAGTGTGGATACACTTTAGCCTTATGAATAAGAAACAGTCACCTTCATCTAAAGGGTGATTGTTATTCATGGTGTTGGTATTTCCTAATTGCTTGGAATAACCTTGTTCTAAATTTCTTTCATACTATGGTATTGAATTCATTGTAACGAATATTTGAATCTTGCATGGTGAATAAGAGTTGCTTGGTATTCCCAAATATCCTCCGACTAAAATGTAACTATTGCTACATAATTTCATACTAGCTAAAATTAAGTCGCATCATTCATTGATAGCGAGTCTTCTAATTCGACAGCATCGCACAGATTTTACTTGAATGATGAGCATTATAGTATCTGACTTCACTGATCCAGATTTGAACTACATAAGCACATATTATATATAAATTCTCGGGAAGTAGGTCACACCATCATATCTGGTTATCATTTTTGACTTTACGTAAGTTTCGGTCTCACGATCATCATCAGAAGATGTAGTGTGTTTCCAATGATAGCATTCAGTACGTAATCAATAAAGATAACACATTCCACTGTTAAATTGTTCCACCCACAGGACTGTTCCAAGAAAATTGTTCGTAATATACTGGAAATGAATGGTTACCCAAAAACATTCCTCAACCCCATCATTAAAGAAAGAATAAAAAAAAACGGTGCCTCATATATAAACAATATAAACGGTAATTCAAGAATATTAAAAAATAAATCGACAAGGGGTCTATCGGCGTTTACTTGTTGTTTACATTGTTTACATTTGTTTACTTGTTGTTTACATTTCAAAATATTTGTGGAATAGTGTAATAAAACACAAATCTAAGTTTATATGAACCGTGAGTAATTGAGGTGTTGAGGGTGTTATTAGGATAATGACCCGAGAGAATGTACGTCAACCGAGAAGTTTATAATCAGTGGGGCCTTCAACGTTCAATGTCTTACTAGTATGTTATTCAATTCGAAAACTTAGACTTTTCAAGTAAAAATTTTTACATTTACGATTGATTAATTTTTCATCTATGAATCGTAGGAAAATATAGTGATTAGAAAATCTTTCTGAAGTTTGAAACGGACCCGCTTTGGGTCGGTTTTAATTGGCCCAGCTAGCTCAATTTAAATTAGTTACTCTCAGGGCTCGTAGTGAAACGTGCCTTGTGATTCAAGACTGGTGAATTGCCCGAGCGCCAACTGCTTGAAAAAAAACTATAAAACTAAATGAATTCACAGTCAAGAATACAAGCACTACGAGATGGTTTAACAGTCGATGGAAATTCAGAAAAACAATACAAGTTCAACTTAACAATTCGTATATTCCAAAGAATTTAAATTACAAATTTTTAGAATACCAATTGGAAATATAAATAATATTGAATTCGTAGAAAACAATTATTAAATTAAATCAAATTGTAACATAAATGAAATTTTAAGTAAACAATTATTAAATTAAATCCAATTGTAACATAAATGAAATTTTAAGTAAACAATTATTAAATTAAATTGGTTTGTAACATAAATTGAATTTTAAGAAAACAATTAATAAATTAAATCAATTATTAAATTGAAAAGAACGAAATTTCCAATAAGAGGACTTACAGTAGACCTCGAATGATTCTATAAAAATTAGTGGAATACAACTTCGGATAAACAACAAAATCAGAGAATGAAATTATGGTCATTCAAACAAGGAAATGTTACCCTCCTTGGAACTCGTAGGAACTGGAAGTCGGTCCTGTCAGGAAAGTCATAAACCGCCTTGGAGTGAAGGAGTGAGGAACCTCAGACGTTCAAACCCTGTAAATTCAAAGAACGAACAGTACCTGACTTGAGATCAGAAGGACAAGCAACACCGTCGGTTGGAATAACCAGGTGATTCCACAACCGATAATGTTATCTTTCCCAAATTGCGAAAACACTAATACAAAATGGATATCTTGACGAGATATCAATTTAGGCAAAATTTTAATTTAATCTGAAAGAAATAAACGATTACAATTAATTTTTAAAATTAGCAAAAAGTTAACATGTGACTGAAAGAATAATAATTAAAATTATATCTGAAAGAATATTATTTGAAAGGTTGAAAATTTGCTAGTTAGCATAAAATTCTGGTTTGCTTGAAATGAATTGTACACGTGGATTGATAATGTAAACTGTATTAACTCCCAAACGGCGTGACAGTGTCATAAATATATGTATACCTAATAAGCAGTAATTAGGTTATTTGTTTCGTATTCACCCTTATCAACCTTTACGGCACGTTGGTCTGATAAGACCACCCTATGTATCTTGTACTAGGATAACAAAATGGCGATCTACAGAATCGCGCAACTACCATGTGCACAAATTGCAGGGTCAAGTAAAAAGGTGGAAATTAAATATTGTCTGCATCAACTGCCCACGACTCGTCAGAGTAATTCCATACAACGACTACAACAATCCCGGTAATGATGGAAATGATATACCTGGGATCATGCTAAATGCAAATCTGATTGTGTGTTTTAGGATAAGTCGAGAAACTTCCTCCGAAATATAATTACATTCAGGTACTGTACATCCGGACGTTTAATAGCAATCTAAATCAAATTATCTGTAGCCTGATGTGCATCATATTTCGGAAGCAAAAATTAAGAAAATGTATGTAAATAATATGAAATATAACTCGACTTACCCTATTAAAGGTTAATACCACAATGAATAATTTCCGATTTCCGCTTTCCTACATTCCCACTCCGCGATATTTAGTGACATCTCATATCAGGAATGGTAGTATCAATAATCTATGTTTTATTGACCGGCAGATATCTTTAAATATCATATGACAAGTTTCTTAACCGAAAAGAATTCTACTCTGTTCTTTAAAGAGTTCTATATATAATCCCGTAACGCAACCTGTTCGTTACAAGTTTTGTCAAAGGCTGCTACTTTTGCGCCACGAAACCAGAAAGGTACTCTGAAAATTATCGTTAACATAATGAAATAGCTGGCATGACATATGTTAATTGTATTTCTATGTTAAAATTCATTTGTTGTCATGGTAATGCGTTATAAATTCTAGATGCTCCAGTGAAATGAACTTTCATAACGCTCTAGGGCAATTATTTGAAATGAAATGTATCTCAAAACAGGGTGGTAATTGAAAAATAACAGACTACTGAGACATTAAGTTTAATTATTGCTGACCAGTCACACAGTAGCATTTTTGAAACGAGATATCAGTATTTATTTTCTTATTCTACACATTCCCCTAATCGACAACTGTGATTGCAACATATGATGGTTCCAAAAAATAGGAATTCAACAGTTTCAAAACATGACCATTTCGATAAACTCTGAATGTTGTTTGCATCATGGTAAACCAATGAGAACTTGAATCCCTCATAGTTATCGCCAATTGAAATCAGATATCCTTAGTTTCGATATACTGTATCCAGTATCTAACGATAAAGCTATGAGATTATATTGAGAGGAAATATAGTATTCAATAAAGCTCATTCAATGGAGGATGAAATCGTAACATCCAATAAGCTTTCATACGTTTCCGTATAATTCATCCAGCCTCCCTAATGGCCGACCTTAGTTGCCTTTAGCTTCATTAAAATTCAAGTGAAGAACAGAGTCGTTGACTTTTATTGTGGAAAGACTAGGAATATACATATTTCTGAACTTTCACTGAATTTCTAACAGCGATTAGTTCCATTCCCTGAAGTGAGCTAACATTTTATAATTCCTTTTATGCTTCATCTACGAACTGAGAACTACACAAGCTTTATTTTATATGCCTGCATGTGCAGTGGAGTGATATAAATTCAAATTTATCCTCATAATTCATAGGGTAGGACTATTTGTATAGTTATATTGTTATATTTAATATGGAATATAGGGGCTGCTAAATGCGGGTGCTCCACTCCTATGTAGTTTATATCAATTTTATGATCCCCAAACGGTTAATAAAAATATGATATTGGTTATAGGCAGTGAAATATTGAAATGTGTCCTAATACAGTTGACTACTAAGAATATATCCTATAACTTAAGATTGATTGTGATGATCTAGCAAACTTTATTCTAGTCAATAATCATCTATATATCATCTAGGAGTAATATTTGCACCACTTTCATTGACACTCATCGATTACAAATGTCCATACTAGAAATGAAACAAGATAGCATGATCCTGCAACATGTCTCATTTCACCCAAAATCCTCATCCCGGATAGAGGAGATTGGAACAACGAAACTATCACCCTACGGCCATCAGACAGGCTCGTATGGTTCACAGATGGGTCCAAGGTAGGTCAGGCTTCTGGGGCGGGAGTGTACCTAAAAAGACCAAGGATCAGTATCTTAGTAACTCTGGGCGCTTACTGCACGGTTTTTCAGGCGGAGGTCTACGCAATACTGACTTCTGCCATGGAAAACCTGCGAAAAAACTATGTAAATAGGTGCATATATATTTGCCTAGACAGCCGGTCGGCTCTGGGAGCTCTCGAATCACGCAGAGTCACATCAAGGCTTGTCAAAGAATGCAAGGATACTCTGGCTGAACTAGCCAGGAGAAATAAAAATCAACTCATCTGAGTCCCTGGACACAGCGGAGTTGTAGGAAACGAAATTGCCGACTCTCTGGCCAGGCGAGGGTCGTCTAGCGCCCTTATCGCGCCGGAGCCAATGGTCGCTCTATCAAAGTGCGTAGAATGTCTCGCTGTTCTGAGCCAACTGAATAAGCAGTAGTCCCGATTGTGGCGAGAATCACCACGCATGAGGCAGGCCTAGCTCTTCATCAAAGAGTCTGTGACTAGGCTCTCGAAGAAACTCCTTTCTCTGAACAGAAGGGACATCAGAGAGATGACTGGAATTCAACCGGTCACTGTCGTCTTAACAAGCACCTCCACACTATGGGCATCACAGATGACCCAATATGTAGGAAATGCAGAGAGGTGGAAGAACTGTCTCTCACATGTTGTTGGAATGCCCAGCATTAGCATCACTCAAGCAACGACACTTCGGAGAATCAAAACTGCTCCCAGAAGAACTCATGGAAGCCAGCACTGGCAATATTATTGGTTACTGGCGGGCCACAAACCTGCTAGAATAGAATAGGCTTCTGACAACGGGGCGCACAATAGGCCGAACTAAGTGGCCTAAGTGCATCGGGGGCTGAAATCCCTCCCCTGAAATGATGATGATGATGATGAATATTCGACACTTACTCAAAAAATGGGATATACACATAAAAACTTTAGTACCCAAAATTAGAGACCTTTTGGCAAAATTCAGATACCAGAAACAAATTTTAGACATTCACATCTCAATATAATCTAATATGTCCTTGTGTTGGTGGTGGGGTGCATACAATACAGCTCTCGAGTCTTAAAACAATTTAGAAATGGATATTAATTAATTATTTATCAAAAATAAACAAATTTTCCAAGCGAACGCTTTTTAAAAAAAAACATCTGTTTATACGGTAATTATAGTGCTTGAAAGTGGTTATAAATTTCTCTCTCTCTCTCTCTCTCTCTCTCTCTCTCTCTCTCTCTCTCTCTCTCTCTCTCTTTCTCTCTTTCTCTCTCTCGTCCATCCGATATAATGTTTTAACGTTTTCCGAGTACCATCTACATTTTTCACTCCACGTCTGTTCGGAGGTATATTCGATACGGTAATTCTGGGAATTTTTAGTTCTCAAATGTTGGCGTTATTAATTCTTGACTAACACTTCGATATGAACTTCACTTTCGTTTACAATTTATCATAATTGATACGAAATACCAACCTGAAAATGAAGAACTAAAATACTAATTTCATCAATTTTGTTTTAGAAAAAAGTAGCTTGGAAGGCGGTATATAGTAGTATATAGAACTCATTTCATTAGGCGCTTTGACGCACTTGAGTTCGTGCACCAAAATCGTCTCTTAACTATTACGCTCTAACACGAAGATATTATTATCAGAACATACGAGTCAAATCTGTTCTTGCCTCCTGAATCATTAGCACTATATTGAACGAAGGTTTCTATTTGTTGAATTGGAAAGTCTTTTGATAGAATACCTTATTGCAGATGATGAACCCTTCGTTATTTATGCACGTGGAGTTCCACTGCCTAGTACTTTTCTTTATAGAATCAATTGTATTTTATTTGCTCCACTTGAACCAAGTAACTGAAATTTCATTCTACTACTGGTAGATGTAGATGTGAATTAGAACGTCACCAGAATGAAGCTCTGGACAATCGTCAGGTGCATCACCTAGGCCTACTCGCCCACTACCATCCTTGAAAGCACGACTCTTGTGCATGGTGGCTAACCTTTGCTCATTGCACGAAAAGGCCCAGACTGAGAAATCCAAGAGTGACCCAAGAATCTAGCGAGGCATTGTAGGCGGGTCGAAGGGAGCGATCCCCCAAACTAACCTCAATGGCCAGATTAAGGCTTTGCAATCGTCCCTATCCATATTTCCTGACCGGCAGTCCATTCACGTAAGCAACGTACTGATAACTTCATCTGGTGTATCGAAGTAGGCTTATGCTCGCTTTATGACGTACACAATTGCCACCTCGTTCCCGTCGATGGCAGAGTGACCTAGCACTCACACCAGCGCACCACTATTATTGCTCCCGGTCAACATAGTGAGAGCGTGCTCCACGTGGTCGCTTAGAGAATAATTCATTCTCAGGTATTGTGGTGTTCACTCTAATGAAATGGGCGGGCATGAATGTGGTGTTCAGGTTCTTTGTATGGTTTCGCAGATATCGCATTGTAGCCTTCAAATCCTTAGGGTCCGTAGCTATGGGTAGTATAGGAATAACTCGGTGATTGGTTATGGTTTATTGTGACACATATACGTCTTCATAACTTGCACTATTTAATATCGTAGATTATCTTGTATGTGGCATTACATTATCATGGTCTTCATTCATATTCCTTGATATTCTTAATACGTTATCATCCCTTATTATATTAACTTATTCCAATTGCTTCCGATGTCTATACAAAGCATCAAGCTGGAGCCTTGTATTCTTACAAAGGTTGACATTGACTTCTCACCTTGCTGACCTGATGTTTATGTTGCGTATTATTATCAACATTTGTATTTACTATATTGGTAGCGTACCTTGCTCAAAGTACCGATTCCTTTAAGAAAGTAGAGCAAATTATAGAATTGAGTAAATTTATGGAATCTAATGAAATAATCTCTATTATTTCATTGCAATATTTTCAACTTACCATGCAAAGGCATCATGATAATAATGTGTTGGCGTAGTATTAAGTTTAAATATTCAGCAATAATTCTAAATTGAAGGTTTTGTGTAAATTTGAGTTTAATTATCCAACTTCCGAAATATGAAATTATTTTACCCTGCGTAAACGCTCAAACCAAAGATATATTCAAAATGTTAGTATCTTGATAACGGTTGGAGCTAAAATCATGTGACAGGTTCGACTTTTTGCTCTAAATCAGCAGTGAAGGAAAATATCAGGAAAAATAAAATGAGAGCCAACAGCCGCAAATGCTATGATAAGTAGTTAGCGTAGTTGAATATTCTGTAGTTTGGGCTTGTAAAGATGAAACATTTGAAATTTGATAGCAATGATTCGCCCATCTGCTTGTAAGAAATTAGCTAGAGTCGTTCTGATGAATATTGTGATTTCTACAGAAACATGTTTACTAACATTTCTGTTTGGGAGTGTGATATCGAAGAAGCGACAAGCAACCCTATTTCAGTCTGTGATTCACGAGCATATTTTTTTTTATAAAACCTGATAACCTACTTATTATAGAATTGTCACTCAACTTGTATGAAATTGATGACACCTCCAGATTCACTGTCGCGATATCGACAACGAACCATTTATTATTGAAACAGATGAAAGCTTCGGGGATGAAACATCCGACAGTAGAAAAAATATCTATCATTGTATACTCTCAGATTGCAAGGAATGTATAAGCGTCAATAATACAAATTTGCGTCCACGCAAGCATATATCTGGAGCTGAACTGCGGACAATATGCACTAATTTCTATACGTGGAGACAACAATTTCTCATATTCTTGCTCGAATTAGCTGTTTTCATCGTCAATTATATAGTATATATTTATTCATTGCCAAAGGTCACCGCTGGGACTATGTAGTTACATTGGAACTGTATTCAATGCCTATTATTCTTCGGGTACAGCTTCCCGACTTGAGATTGAATTAACTTCAATTTATTATATCTAGTCCGGCTTCGAAACTTGCAATTGTCATTTGTTTTCAGTGAACTTAATATCATAAGGCAGCACATGATGGAAATAATGAAGAAAAGTTGCAGTGAAATAATGATTCATAGGACCACTATCTCCTTTTTTCGCCAATAATTTTTAAAGCGAACTAAGACAGATATGTTGATGATATTTTTGTTATTGCAAGTAGTAAGTAAAGATTTGATTTACTTGACTTTTTGGAAACGCTTAATAGCCAATTTGATTCACTGAAATTCACTGTCGAAATAGAAACTTCTGTTCCTTGATATCAACATTATAAAAGATGGTAATCATTTGAATTTCGACAAATACATATAACCCACAAATACGTATACTCCGGCGGATTCAGCTACACCATTTAATCATAAAAATAGCTCCATTTAATAATTTAGTTCATAGATTATTAAACGTTTTTTTGGGCCAGCAAAATTATAACACCGAAGTTGAGAAACTTCAGCAAATAGATTTGGAAAGTAGTTACGACAAATCTTAGATCAATAATTGAATTTCTAAATAAAAAAAGGATATTGGAACACAACCAACTAACCAAATTACACCCATTACCATCAAATAGTTCAATGAAATTCAAAAGGCAACACCTTTGATAAAGTCTCAAACTTCGACAAATCCGGGATTTACAAGATCGATCGTGAGTCGTGCTCAAAATTCTATGTGGGTTAAACTAGAGGGAACATTTTAAATCGATATAAAGAACATTTTGCCCGTATAAAGAAAAATAATGATGAATAATCAGCGTTAGCCGAACGTATTGTGAATACGGGTCACACCATTTATAAAGAAAGTTTATCACAATCAAAACACAGTACGGGCAAATATCTAGATAATTTAGAGGGGATGGAAATGTATAAACAAAAAAACACGGCGTCATAATACATTCTCGTGAATGAGAAATCCCTTAGATAAATCCATTATAAAATCGCTTGAAACATGCATAATGCAGGCAAAATTAGTTTCCACAACCTTCTGAGATCCCACAGAACAAGTTTCATGAGTTATACGAACCTCTTGAAATTTTGGCATTTTCCCAAATTTCGTAAGGGGTAAGTATGGAAAAATTAAGAATTCGCTAGATCTCATCGATTCGGATATAACAGCCTCATAATACACTCTCATGGATGAGAAATTCGATTGTACCAATAGTTTTTATTTCGGATGCTGGGGAAACCAATCGCAGTGTTCCGAAACCCTGAATTTTGACGATCCCTCAGATAAATATATTATAAAATCACTTAAAACGTGAATAAAGCACACAAAATTGCCTCCACAACCTTCTGAGATCGTACAAAGGGAGTTCCATCAGTTATACGAACCTCTTGAAATTTTGGCATTTTCCCAAATTTCGTAAGAGGTAAGTATGGAAAAAATAATGAACTTGGTCGATCTCTTCGATCTCTGATAGAGGGGAACCCCTTGTTTACATCATGATCCCCAAATAGTATTTAAATAGGCACATTTTGATTTATAATTCAGGTAACTATAATGATGCCTACTTGGTAGCCGAAAGGTCCTCAGTACTTAAGAGTATTTTTAATGAATAAAGGTGATTATTTCTTATTTATAGTGATAAGTTGTATAGTCTCCTGTGTGATATTGGTGCCCACTTGTGTTGCAGTGAATTTCGAGCATCATATCTCCTTTATAGCACAATTTCGAGTATATTGCACTCACCATTTGGCCACTACCCGAGTGCCATGTAAGTCTATTCAAGAAACCACTTCGTCCGCAAGGCTCACTCCGTTTTAATTAAAATAGTTGTTTGTGTTATTTTCGAAAAATTCCTTTCGCTGTCGAATCACTCTGGTTCAGTCTGGAATATATCAAGTAGTTATTGGTGTACATCAAAATAAGATGCTGTCCGAATGACGAATTGATGGATCTTACGTTCACTTGCTCGTGTCATTAATCACACTCATTTTCATTTCATTTGCTTGACCGAAGATATCGATAGATATCTGAGAAAGGGTTCTTCCATAAGAAAGGAAGGTTTCTGTATGTAAACAGTTCTGGGAGCTCGTTGATCGATGTAGAAAGCGAACGGTTGTGGCAGATTTGCTAATATCTCTGCTCATTTTCTCTTATCTTTGGAACGTTTTGATATTAGCGGGCTGTCAAGCAAACTACAATACTTCCGCGTATAAGGTACGCAAATATGAATGTCGTCGTAGCATTGATCCCAACAAACAACTGCCGGTTTCTCTTGCGCGAACAATGCAACAAATTTTCCTGCATCATGCGAGATTCATGAGATGAAACATAATACATTAAGTGCATCTCTTTAAATCTATGTTTGTTCCCGATTCCAAATACACATTCATTGCAGTAGTTTTCATAAGCTATGACTTTGAAATATTAACTGAAATCAAGGGTATTATATCCTTCATAATGCATACCCTAGTGAACAAACAGTTTACTATGTTTTCTATTTTTTTATTCCATCGCGTCATTCATTCCTTTTACGAAAAAAGAAACGTGTGGCACTCGGGGACTGCCGCGGTAAAGCTATTGCATAGCATTTTTTCTCAACTTATGCAACTATAATTATTTTTTATTTTTAATTGATGCAGTATTTTTTTTTCTTTGATATTAATTCAAGTTACACTTTTTGAGCGTGGTGACCGATAAGAAAACAAATTTTTTTCTTTTATTGAATAAATAAGAAGTTAATATCGTTTAAAATATGTTTATTATCTTACAATACATGTAGGTCATTCAGGAATTTTTATCATTGAAACTATAGGTTTATGGTAACTGAAATAAGAAACATAAGTTTGAAACTTGATATCCTCTAAATATCTAGAAAATACCGCGTCAATGGTGGTCCCATATTTTGTTGTGGATTCTTGTGGATCATTATTCATTTTCAAATTCAATTTTTCCGAAAGAAAAGTTGTCAACCGCTCTGATTTTTTATCAGCGAAGTTGATGTTGAAATCGCCAGCCAAGACAAGTGGAAATTTATCACCATTTGTACCAAATATTTTCGACCCTTCTTCAGTGTACTCCAGTAAAGTGCGATGAATAAAATGCTCTACCTCGTCCAATTTTGGATTCGGAGAAATGTAAATTGCTACCATGACTATGTGTAGGCCATTTCTAAGTTTGCATAAGCACGCACAAATATCTCCAACAAATGAACGCCTAACATTAACATCGCTAACGTGTGCAATATTTATTTCAATATTCGGAGTCATAATATTAGTAACATTATTATTATTTTGGTAAATAGCTACCCCACCTTTTGGAACAGTATCTACAACAGTATATATACCTACATGTAAACTTACGGGGCGCACTAAAACTAAGCGTCTGTGCATATATGTTAATAGGAAGTTTTTTCCTCAAAATCAAATTTTCTATCGACTGTTGAAGTTCTGGTGGTAAAACCTGGGACATCCTGTATATATATACATACATATTGAGGATTTGAATTGAGAATTTAAACTATAATATCAAAAATTTAGGTGGTTTTTATAGCAGTATTATACCGGGATATCAAAAATTATCTAGGTCAAGGGTGGCTGTGGAATCTAATACTTTACGTTTGAAATAATTATGTCACTGTCACACTGACATCATCAATAACCTACAAAGTTCATACCTATTTATTTCAGTTGTGAAACAATAATAAACTACATATTAAAAATTATCTTGGTCAAGGGTGGTTGTGGAATGTAAAACGAAATGTTAGCTTTGAACCTTTTACAAGGTCGCAATAGCCACAAACGGGGTCGAAAACTGTTTTAAATTGGTTAATTTTTGATAAATCGAATGACGTTCACGTGAGGAGCGCGTAGCTCTCGAGTTAGAAAAGTGCAAATCTTCGGAACATATAACGTCTTTGCGAGGACTTTTCGCATACGGTTTTCACTCCATGTCGTTAGTTTATGAGCGGGGCCAACTAAATAGAATAGTCTCGGGCCCAAAATGTCGATTAAATAGGAAAATTTAATTAAAATAGAAACAGGTACTCTCATGTCTCTGCTACGTACTCTAACTGACGCGTAGCGAGCTCTTCGAGGCATATGTCAAAATGATTACGTTCGTAGCTAATTACATGGAACGTCTGGCGTTCATGCAATTGTGTTTTTATACAATTCGAACCTTCTAATTTCGATAGGCCACGTGAAAATCCCGGAGTCTAAAGCGTTAGAGTGTTATAACATTCGTATAAAATAACGAAATATCTCACTTTTAGAAACTTCAAATTAATTAATTTGACACATGTTAGGTGTTTAGGTCTTAGGTTATTTTTCGTTACGGAATTTCTTGATTCGGTCGCCACGCTCAAAGCCCGCGATAAAAGCTATATGCAATAGCTTAAAAATCGCTACTCTAGTCATATCTCATGGAATCTACTGGAAACTAGAGCGATATTCAAGGTTGTTTTCGGGAAAAAATCTAGGATTCAAGGACACTTCAATATTCATAGTGCTCTACTCATCTTGCTACCGAGTTCCTATATCAGGGCAGATTAGTAACTGCTCTATCAGTAAGGAATATTGCTGGAATTACAAAGCGAATGTTGTTTTTATTGCGAAAATGATAACGAATCTTCTGAGTAGTTTTCTTAAATTGAATGGTTTTCAAATTTTCCATTTCTATTCCAATTCAAGAAAGAAGTTATTCCTTCTAAAATTTTTATCAATGTATCCGCTTCTATGAGGTTTTGAAGAAACCTTTTGAGTCAATAATGAGGGTTCGTAATGAAATGTATCCTTCTATTCTTGATTGAATATGACTGCCATTTTTGAGTGCCACCTGCTTTACGAAGAGATACGAAAGAGTCCACAATCGAAAATTTCTAGCATTACGAGGTGTGTTGATGATTATATTAGAGAAAATAAAGACACGTTTCAATTTATCAATTTGGTTTCATTCCTACAGGAAATTATAATTGAGAACAAAATTATCTACAAAAAAACTTAATTCAATAAAGTAACAAAGAATAATACTTAGAAAAAAATAGATATTGAAACAAATAAGAGTTCTAATAATTTAATTTAATTAAATCGAAATTACATTTAATTTCATGAAGAAAAGATCGAGTTAAGGAAGTTAATGTGGAAAACAATAATTCTGTACAGAGATCACAAACAGCTTATCATGATTATTTGGTTATTCCAACTAAGACTTGTTACCGTCCTTGAGACTTGGTTGAGCTCTCTACCACTAATTCCTCCTGCTACACGGGAAAAAGAAGGTGATGTCCCGATCGTTTAAACAACTCAGAAATATACACAATGCCAGCATCATCTTGACCTCAAGTTCGAGAGACAAATAACTACATCAGCAGGAACAATCAAAATAGCCCCACAACTGATTATATTATCTACCCAAAATGTATATCTAAAATTATGAAAAGAAATTAAAGTCTTGGAGAGAATACAAAATTGAGATCTGAAAGAGAATGATTAGTTATTAGCTTACTGTTTATAGTTATGCTGGAATAAGAGATATGAATCTCGGAATGAATATATCGTCGTTTCTTAATGTCCAAGTAATATCAGAAAGTTCACACCCATAAAGCAGAAACTAAGAAATTCGGCCTTATTTATGTTCACCCTTATCAAATAATTATTCATATCACCAATACTTCAGTATAAAGCCGTAATGAAACGATATGAAATATTCTGATAGTTAACCTGACAAATTTATCACTCTATTCAACGACGATAAAAAGAAATATAACTTTGGATTTGATTACATGCAACCGAATACAAGAAAAAAATATCTTGGTGTGTGACAAGGATAAGTTCGATAATCGAAAATCTGGAATAAATAGCGAATATCACATTGATATTATGTAATTAGAACAATCAAGATATCATATTAATATCTATCCATAACTATATAAGCTTTCAAGTCGGAGAATTAGTATGAAATAACAGAATTGATTTTCATCGATGTTAAGAGTTACACTCAAGATGTCCGTCTTCACATTCGCATTCAACCTTTCTTCGAATATTGCGTAACGTATGAGTTCTTGCGTCAACCTTCTGTTTCTTCAGTGACCCGCTACTGCATTGAGATACTCAGCTTGGGCTATCAAACCGCAGGGCTCGAGGTTGTCTCGTTCCAAGATTGAATATCTCACAACAGTTATAGGAATAATAACTGACCATTAAATAAAACTATTAACGTACAAAACGTTACATTTCTGAAATAAATTGAGATAAGAGAAAATTTTATTCACAAATGAATATAACGTACAATACATTAAGGTTCCACATTACATAGTTTTGAGAATCAAAAAGTATTAGTATGAAGTCGACAAATTGGAAAAATATAAAAATATCGAAATTATGTGTAGATATCAGAAATAGCCACCTATGAAAGTGAAATGTCTATTATTTAAGTAGTTTGTGTGATTGTTATATTTGGTTGTTTGTTGAGTAAGAAGTTGTTTTATCAAAATATGAATATTGTTTTGTGTTTTATGTTTATTTTTCACTTTTGAAAGCAAGCAACCATCCTCTCCAAAAACAAGAACAGTTATTGAAGTAAACTGGAACTTATATCCATTTATAACAACAGTTCATAACAAACGGTTATGGTTTCTAGGGTTTAGGTCGCCTGACTCAACTCAACATAATCAAGTTCGATACCAACAACCGGATAATTTGTTTTTGTACATTGGAAACATTATTAATTTGAGTATTATATAGTTGTGTGAAGATAATCAAATAAATGATTCATTTCATCACCTTTACACAAATGCGAAGACCATTTTATAGAATATGAAACACTTATATAAGAACCAGTAACCAAATCGAATGATTTGCGAAGAGTTAGTTCGCCACGAAAACATCTATCGTTGAAGCGGCAACATATCGCTAGTTTGTTATTCCTACCATCGAATCTAAATGTAAGCGGTAACGTGTTCGTTATGCTTTATTTCGGTTATTGTCGCTCTAAATATTCTCGATATTTTCTTCAGTCTGGCGTGAAATCTTTTGCCTTTTGCGCGGTTCAGGACTGAAATTAGTTTTAGTGTCAAATTTCCTGCTATTTTCCTCGAAACGATTTATAACTTAACTCAGCAAAGTAAAACAGCAACGCACTCAGAGTGCCATCGAAACTTTGATGAAAATACAATTCGCCGACACACCGTTAAATTTCTTTCCGAACTCTCAACTTTCGAAATGGGAATTCTGGAAAGCTTATGATATTTGATTAAATGTTTTAACTAATTTGACGTTTACTCGATGTCGAATAATGTAATTTGTAATCGAGGAATCGCGTTAGTGGCACGTTCGTATTCGCTCCGTTAGATCTAATTGTATTCTTTGAAGTAAAACCTCACATCAACATCGAACGATATGCTAATACAGTGAGCTCATCAGATAAAATTGAACTCTAGTGATGTATACATATTGGATATTATAATTATATACAGGACGGCCAACGGAAAATGAAACCCATTTATCTCTTTTGCACTTAATTATCAAAAAAGCTGCGGTTAATGTTGGTTATGTTATGCTCAACCAATTTCATGATGAACTTGAAGTAGTTTCAATTCCTCAATTCATACTTTATGTTTCATAATCTGAGAATTTGTATATTATATAAGTTCTTTCGATTCTAAAGATTATAACATTATAATGTTTGTTGGCACATTCCTTCTTGAATGATTGCAAGCAGTTGTTACATAGTTTCCTACCCGGTATAATATACTTATGTAAATAGTTATCAAAATCTTTGAAGTCGCATAGAGTCACTATTCTCAAGTTCGCTTTTACTGCTTTATTTGTTGCATGTGTGCCCTCACATTTTTTAAACTGTGCACTGTAACTAGTGAAGAATTGTTTACGATGATTTGCACAGATCAAAGAACCTTCTGGTATGGGGGTATCTCTTCTACTCCGTAATTGCAAAACTTCTCGGTCATCTTTCGAACCCACACTGGAAAATTTTGAGGTATGGCATGTACCCTCTCCATGCAGATAACACTTCATTTCTGTCGATCAACGATGGCTACTTGGAAAGCAAATTGAACAGAGTTTCTTTGTGATGAGTACTTATCTGATTACCGCCGTCTATACCGTATACCGAAATATAGGGGTGAATCTGAAACAGAAATTATTGTAGGAATAATAATCGTCGTGAAGTGAGGGAGAAGAAAAAGTTATTTTAGTGTTCAGCTGGGAGGCAGGGTCATTCGCCTAAGGTCCGACGAACTAAAAAAAACGTTCTTCCTTAAGGATAAGGAAAAATGATCGTCCAGGTATGGTTTTCGATCGAAAATTGTCCAAGGAATCCAAATATCGTACTCACAATTCAAAATTCTGCAACTTATAGGTCGAAAAAGGTCAAAACTGGAAGAAAATCACTTTTACCTGGTTTTTTGGCGTAAAATTAATGGTATACTGGAGTGTGAAAACTGTTGGATGACGTTCGGGAACTGTCTTCTTATCGTAAAATTTCCCGCTGAATCCTACTCCAGGGTCATATGTCTCAAAAAAAGTCTTGTCGGCGACCTGACGGTAGATTTTGGTACAGTAATATCGGTTTTTTGTCGTTTTTTTCAGTTTTTTCCAATTTTTCAACCTCTTAAACCCATTAAGTCAGAAAAATTCTTATTTTATCGTAAAGCTGAGATAAAAACATGCAGATTTCGCAAAAAAAATTTTTTTTTCAAGTGGCTGCTCACACCGATATGACACCGTCAAAGAAAAAGATAGAAAATGATGGGTTATGGAAGGAAATTGACACCATTTTCGGATTCAGCGGCCAATTTCCGATCGGAAATGACTTCTTGGATGTTTATGTACTATAAAATGTAGATTTCTGGGGTCAGAAAACGTTTTTTGGCATTTTCGTTGAAAAACAACCCGAAAAATTAAAAAAATTCATAAAAAACCTTTTAAAAGGTATTTTAGTCTCTAATTTAGAATTGCCGAATGATGTTTATGCAAAACTAAAATGTACGAGAGAAGGAAGAATATGAATACGTATAGCGATGCATTTTTGGAAATAGATGGCAAACGAATTATCAATATGTGACTACATGAGATATATCAAATATCTGATTTCAGAGGAGCTTGCAATAATGCATCCACCTTTACTTCAACTGCTTTTAACCCTAGAATACCATGCTAGGTAGTAGAAACATGCAAATATAGTCGTTGCTGATTTCATTGTAGTTTTATGATTCTCTATTTAAAGAAATCATATGTTATTGCAGCTTTGAGACATTGTTACATAATAAACAGATTAAAGGTTCTACAGGACACAGATCCGGATCGCAAAGATCTGGGCCTGGAAAACGGTTACGTGTGAGCACCTAGGGGAATTGAAAGCTCCTTTCTGGATGTGGCTCCGCTATACTCGATGGCGCCACTTGAATCTCAAAATAAGAATTTTGAACACTTCTGCAGGTTAAATATATAATGCGTGTGATATATATCTATAACCAGAAGAACAATTTATACTTTATGGTTCAATGAAATACTATAATACCATTCCAAAAACTGAAGATAGATGTTACCCTTTTTAGGTATAGAAGTTATTGAAAATACAACGTTGGGGTACTTTAATATTCTTGAATAATTTCTATACCTAAGATGTGTAATTGATTCACGTTGAAAATTGAATACCGTTTTAATTACATGTATTCAAGAATTCTTGCAAAAAGGAGAGAAATCTTTTTTTTGAGCCATAATCTAGCTTATAGCTTATAACAATATTCAATATTATGTCATTTTACAGGAAACTGTTGTACTGGAAGTATTCTACCTAAAATAATATGATTTCATCACTTTAGCCCTAGCTGTCATGAGTTCCTTATAATCGTATAAACATAAAACACATCTCTTTTATGATAAGTTTTTGATAATTTTTGACCAATTTGTTATCTGAGGTTAAATATTCCACATTACTAGGATAACTGCTTTGTAGTTTCTTGAATTTTGACTGTTGAACATGAATTATATGAATCAAAAAATTAAATTATACATATAAACTTCAATTATCAATAAATGAAACCATATGTTGTATAAATAGTTTCATATATTGAATGTAAGTAAATGTTTTGAAAAAATTCACAACAAATTAACAATTTACAAATTATTAAGTAATCACAAATACTATTTCGAACAAATTTTGGAATGAAAAGATTTATACAACTATTTTAACAAATTTTTTTTATCAGTCATTCTTTATATATACCCGATGATGAGGTGTAATAATTGAGCTCGAAACCTGGTAGTACGAAACTACAAAAATATGGATTGTGTGAAATATACATTACAATATTAATATCAATATAGATATAAATAGTCAATTGAATGTAAGGATGTCTATAAGCTTATAAATATATAATTGAATATGATGTAGTTAATTTCGCGTCACAATTTTGTGATTGAAGTGTTCATGTATTTCATAAATACCCAGAAATTACAAATGATGATATGAATGGAAATATGCTTCAATTTATGAGAAATATATATGTAGTAAGAATAAAAATCTGAATTCTTATCTCCCTAGAGTTTGCTTACTTTGACCATAATCGAAAGTTTCCGTTCGTTTTATTTTATTGTAGATTCTTTGAATAAAGCGTTATTTTTATTGCCGTCGCTGTAAAAACGTATGCTAGTAAATAAAACGTTCCCGTCTGTTCACATTCATCGAAGTCACTGAAGAAAATATATTCCCGAGATAAATACGTCGGCTGAGATGAAAATATAAATGAGTTGCGGAGAAATTTTAAAGATAAGTTACAACTGAGTACACAGCCAGAGAGAACTTAAATTTGATACATTACTTTCATAATTCCGACTTGAAAAAATGGACTATGTGTGTGTTTGTATTGTGTACGGTTTGAGTCTCTCAGCTATTGATCATCTCTTGTTACTTATAAGTTCAATATATATATTTTTTCTGGATATTAATCATGCTTTGACTCCTTACATTACAAACAAAGGGAACCATCCAAATAACTTAGATCTTGAGAGAGTAAAAAGCGTAAAGTATCTAAGAATTGTCATTGACGAAAAACTGTTACTTAGTGAACATATAATTCGCATATAGAATCAGCATCATGTAACGTGTATGAGATGAACATTTTGATTATATTCATAAAAAATTTCGAAGAAATTATTCTTTTTTACGAGTCAAGAATCACCGTTTACTGGTCAATTTTTCAGTCACACTCCGACTACTGTTGCTCTATCCTATATCTTTTAAAAATTGTTCGTAATACATTGTAAATGAATGGCTACTCAAAAACATTTTTCAATACCTTCATTAAAGAAAGAATAAACAAAATATATAAAGGAACTTCATATATAAGTAAGATAAACGGTAATACAGATAATTTTATAACATCACCATACATTCCGGAGAACGTAGAGAAAATTAAGAAATGTTTAAAAAAGTATGATATAAATATTGCGCATAAACCTTCTAACTATATTGGGAAATATTTTTCAAATCTAAAACCTTCAATACTTAAAGATAAACAAACCTACATAGTGTACAAATTTAATTGTTTAGATTGCGATGAGACTTATACAGGAATCTATAAACAATATTTACAAAAAAAAAATGTATGGCCATAAGTATAGTACGAAAAACAGAAACTTAGAAAATTACACCGCCCTTGCTAAACACTGCTTTGATTATGACCATCAATTCGATTACAAAAATGTTAATATTTTAACTAAGGAAACCAATTATTTTAAAAGTACTATTTTGGAGATGATTCACATGAAATGTGACTCCAAATCTGTAAATCGTAACAGATATTCCATCATTAAATCAGAGTCATACTAATTTAATTAATTAAAACCCTTGAAAATTCCTACATGCGTCTTTATAATGTAAAAGTATATCTTAGGTAGAATGCTCAAATAGAAATATTTCAAATAGAGTTTGACAACCTTTTTCTATTACCTCCTAAATCTCCAACATCTGGTTCGAAAGTAGAGACTTGAGCGTTACATTTTTTGATTTCAGTCGTATACAGACTTCGTTGACTTGTGTTCGTATATTATGAGAATATTGCCAAGCAGTGAATTCTTGATACATTTTATATACTTAAAACATTATTGTGTTACAATTTCGATTATTCGTTTCGGCGAAGTGGGCATTTTTAATTGAAATTGGTGCGATAAGGACGCTTTGTACCGATAAAATTAGTTATAAGAAATCCCGTTTTAGACATAATACGTCTTTTGATGATGGTCGTGAGACCAAAACGTACGTAAAGACGAAAATATTAAGCATATGTATTAGTGTGACCTATTTCCCAAGAATACATGTATAAATAATAAATTATGTATGAACGGAACAAATCACAAAAACACCATGAACTCTTTATTTTTCAAGAATTTTGATTAGTTCAATACATTACCAAATTTGATTAAAAGTAGCCCATCTCTGAACATTTTCATAAACGAACTAAAGGAATCTGTTTCAAATGTTCAAATATGATATGCATTATTTGTTTGTTACCGGTAGATGCAATTTTATTGGGATATTATTTGAGCCATTTCAATATGTACCACAAAACTTTTTTACTTTATTTTTTCTAGCATATTTGTATAATAGATTATCTTATTTCAATAATGATCTTCAAATCTTAGGTATCTGAATGCCTAGCTCACATGCTTAATTGGTTTCGAAAATAGAAGCCAGAGGATGGTAAACAAATCTGGAGCTGATAAAGAGTGTCAGTTAATTCTTGTTCACTCATCTTGTATATGAAAAACGGTTATCAAAAAAATCATGAGGATTTCATTCATTTGCAAATAATCATCAGATAATTGGAAAAGCCTATTAAACACTATAATTATGAAAATAGGTATATTTTATATGATTTTAACTACCTTCAAGATTTCATATTACATAATGGCTAGTTATCAGATTTATTTATACTTTCATATGATTATTGAACAGATGAATCAATATTATCATTATCATATAAATTTTAAACAGAAAACCGTTGAATCTTTATTCTATGATGAAACTCGATATCAACATACATATGATTCACAAATATTTAGTACGAAGGAATTTCGAAACATAGAAGGCATATCTATTTCGAAAATTAGCTTTTTCGTTCCTGGTCAACTAATTAATGGTCATAAATAACTTTTTATTGTCGGGGTATCCAATTCGATATAACCAATATATTACGCCGAAGTAAATTGAACGGGTCTCACCTATGCACTCCAGTCAGAGATTTTCTGAATATTCACACAACCGTTCTTACGAAATAAAATGCTGGCTCGCACGAAAGCGATCGTAAATTACAAACAGTATTTGAATGTGGGTCAACAATACAAATCACACCGCTGCCGGAATCACAAACTCCCGTGGACCGGGGAAACCTTGTTTTCCTATCTGGATTGGACCACTATTTTACAAGGTTGTATTTCAGGAAAATATCTGGAATGTAGAAGCTATGTTCTTTTACTGCTAAATGAATACTCCTCATATGCAATCGCACATTCGTTCAATATTGGTTATGAATTAGTCTGTTCTACTCTGTTGAATTCTATCCATTATGCAATGTCTAACTCTTAGAGATTCCTTTATTTATTTATTCATTTAATTACACTACCTCAACGGGAGAAACTCCTTGGGGAACTTGGAGTATATATAACAAAATTATACAGTAGAAATTGAAATTAACTAATATACACAGCTTTACAAATGTCATTAGGGTTTCAAATAATATGTCAACGATCAAACCGATCATCTCCTAGAATCTACACATTTGGAAAATTGGGGGAAATAATAACGTATTTGTTTTGTATAGTGGTAAATAAAATGTTTGTGTGGGACGGGTGCGAGCAGATGTAACATGCAAATTCAGCCTTGATAAAATCACAGGCCAGTCAACCAGGTTATAAATGACCTCATACAGCAATAAAATACTATGAATTTCCCTACGTTTATATAATTCTAGGCAAGAGAATATACCCAATAGAGCCTGGTGGGAAAATCCAATAGATAGATAATAACCATCAGCTTTGAAGGCTAAATATCTGAAGAAACGCCCATTCACGCGCTCTGATTTGTTTATATGAATTTTATAATGAGGGTTTCACATAATTGAAGCATATTCGAGCTCAGAACGAACAAATGAATTGTATAATATCATTATTGAATCACTATTGTTAAATAGTGCGACGCAAATGATAATTTCACGTCAACCAGAACTCCCAAGTCTCTGAAACTATAGGAACGAGCAAGGCTTTGTCAATAAGTTTGTGATTCTGGATACAAGGAGTAATTTTCTTGGTGAAAGTTATCTCAGTGCACTTACTAATACTAACCTCCAGAGGATTGATTACACACCAAGTAATGAGTGCATCCGAGACATGCTGCAGTGAGAGACAACATGAAGAATGCTTTACTGCCGAGTATAGTTCTAAATCGTCTGCGTGAAGAAGAAAATAACAGACAATTAAAGAGGAAATGTCATTGGAAAATGAATTGAATAGCAGTGGTTCAAGTACCGGCCCTTGAGGTAAACCTGAGGTGGCATGGAATAAATACGATTTAGAACCTCTATATTCTACACTAGGTAAGAATTCCGAAATTCAATCAAATGATTCGTAAATTCAAAGCTAGACATTTTATTCAATAAAATACTGTGATCCATTTTATCAAATGCCTTCATAGAATCGAGGTAGATACAATCCACTTGGCCATCCTCATCTAATGTCAGCCAATTTTGGACTATGGCAGCCTAAGATAGTAGCAGTTTATTTGCCAGGTATGATCTCATGCTACTCTGGGGATATCTGCAGTTTTACATGATTGAAAGTAGCATCATAAGATATATTCAAATATTTTAATATTTTGCAGAAGTTATGGATGATGGCAATTGGGCGATAATTAGTAACTTCATGTCTATAACCTTTTTAAAAACCGGTACTAATTTGGTAATTTTCCACAGATCCGGAAAAGTATGGATTTTTAGGCTAATGAATATACAAATGCCAGTGGAATTGCGAATATATTGATGCAATCTTTCACGAAAAGAGCAAGTATTTGATCTGGACCTTTCGTGAGACTTGCTTTAAGTCTTTTAGTAACTTGAATCACTGCAAAGAGACTAATAATTGAAAGAGATAGAATATTATTATTGAAGTTATTGAAGTTATCCGAAGGTTTATGATCAGATATTAGATTAGAAATACAATGATTCCATCACGTCTCCATACTTTGACCCATATAAGATATGCTTGGCCATGAACGGATGAAGACAAGTGAAGCACCTCGCAATAGAAGTCTACTCAACAGTTTTGTTTACATCTTTTTATGATCAGAGTTGACCTTGACAAATATCTGTGTTTGGCCATGATTACAGCCCAAAACTAAAGTTATCCTCTAGTTTAATGCACATTTTGAATACCAACCTAACAAAATGATTTCATCATAATCTGTCGAAAAATACAAAAGTTACAAGGGTGGTAAGTTTTTAACGTTTATTATTTTCATCTTCACGTACGTTTCGGTCTCACGATCATCATGGGAATAGGTTCAATGTCTAAAACAGGATTGCTTAAAATTAATTGTATCAAGCACAAACCATCGTTATCGTTAGTTTCAATTAAAAATGCCCACGTCTCCAAAACGAACAGAAACACGAGTAATCGAAATTGTAACACATAAATGTTTTGAATATATGAATATGTATCAAGAAGTCACTGCTTAGCAATCTACTTCCATTATTGGTGTTAGTATGATCTATTTGCCGAGAATTCATATCATCATCATTACTTTTTCTAGAATGTGATTTTGGTGAATTTGAATCGACTATCATTAGATATAGAATGACACTAATCGATTTGTCGTCATTTCAATTAACAAAAATTCCATCTTTGCAGCCTTATATAGTGAAATTCCATCGATAATAATCGAAATTAATGATCATACTGGTGTGCATTTTCTGTTTGCATTTACTTAACCAAGTCGTTCATCATTGAACATAATGTGTAACATGTATGAAAACAACATTAGTTTCTGCTGAAATAATTCGTAAAACTTAATTAAATTGATTGTGTTGCGGTGACATTGTTCATAAAATCCCCGAAAACATAACTCTCTGTTTGCATTACGTGATTTGCTGGACACGTACACTTTCAGAACCAATGATGTATGAACACAAAAGGCAGAGGAAATTAGAAGCTGACGTACAGAGACAAAGGCCTTTTGTTTGGAAATGAATTAAGTTATCGCGTCAAACTTTATATGGGATCATCAATACCCCCAGAATGGAGGTACCTAAATTGTGGAATATACCAAGATATTATTCCGAATCTGCATTCGATTAGTCAACTGTTCCAATTAAAGGTAATTGGGTCCATTCTATTTTAGCACTACTGTCAGCAAAATATCCGGGTGAATGGAATACTCATGTGGCCCTCTCCATTCCTGTTCCACTTCGTAGTCTTGCTTGTTTTATTCCTCGTCGAATACAGTGATTATTAGTAGATTCTTTGATTATATTTTTCACTTCAAACTTTATGTATAAGCAAGACTAATTTGAAAAGAGGAATAAGTGAAGATTTTTCATAAAACATTGTAACTTGAACTAAAATTTCCTGATTTCAAAACGAACAGATTAGTACTGACATTTTTCATGAGATATTGAACGTGGACTCGAAACAATAATTAATAAGTTTTTATCATTCCTTTGTCGTTTTGTAAGATGTTTTTTGGAAATATGTGAACAATTACTTGTACGGATTGGATTAAAATATCACGAAAATATACAAGTGCTACTCAAATCTCGAAAGGATGTGAATAAAACTGCTAAGTGTTGACAGCTGTTCAATTTGCAAATTTCAATTTTTGTCATACAAAATATCTGTATTAGTCCGAGTTTCCACTCGGGGCAGAACGAGATACAAACTCAAAAATCTATTCTTGATACGACAGTGGAATATAGGGAGAGGAGATAGGCATTCGTATTTCTCTTGAAGGTTCGGAGGTTTTCGACATATGGAAAGACCTCAGTAGGTAAAGAGTTTTTTTGTTCGATTTAAAAAAATGAAGTCTGGTGGGAAGAAGTTCCGCAGGTCTTGAGCTTGACAGTGAAGTGGTGACTAGGTTGAGTTCGTTCAGTCCGCCTATCTGGGATCTGGAAACTTTTGATTTCTGATGAACAGGGCTATGGAAAAATCTATAGAAAACGGAGAGATCTCTCACCTTTCTACGATGTTCTAGAAAGGTCAATGAACTCGTAAGTGTGACATCATGAATCTAACGAATAGCTCTCTTCTGGATAGAATTCGAAAGCTTCAACTTGATGTTTGGTTGCATTAAACTCTGCTAGATTAACAGATCTCGACGAGGTGAAGACTTTTTTTTTTGTATCAATGGAAAGTTTATTATATATACAACAACAGCATATAATACTAGAAATCCAAAAATTACACTAAAATCATATCCTTTTCAATTCTTAAAAATTTATATGTATGAGCCAGAATGGTATAGATAAGTTTTAACAAAAAAACAGTATTAGAAAGCAGCGAAAGGTGATTTCAAAACTAGAAACTGTTTACAATATTTACATACTGACACTACAAGAGTTATGAGCACATTTCAGACAAGTCTGGCATGACACACAACCTTCATCGGTTGTTGAATATAAATCTTCACAATTAATACATTCAGTAACATGTGATGCAATTACAAAAATGAAAACATAGAGAAAACAGTTATCTATTTATATAAACATTCTCGAGAAATAGGTCACAATAACACTCTGTTTTAATTTTCGAAAATTAAAACAGAGTGTTATTGTGACCTATTTCCCGAGAATTTTTATATTTTCGAAAATTAAAACAGAGTGTTATTGTGACCTATTACCTGAGAATTTTTATATAAATTCATACTGGGTCAAGAATCTTTATATTATGAAAACAGTTATCTATTTATATAAAAATTCTCGGGAAATAGGTCACAATAACACTCTGTTTTAATTTTCGAAAATGTGTGTTATTGTGACCTATTTCCCGAGAATTTTTATATAAATTCATACTGGGTCAAGAATCTTTATATTATGAAAACAGTTATCTGGATGTTTTCCCAAGTATTTCTATCCATTAAAACATTTTTCTTTATGAAACAATACAAATTGTAAATATTAGTTTTCCAAATCAGACCATCTTATTATTATCACCTCACGCGCTATATTGAACCAAAATAGTATTTTTATAAGCAACTCCAACTTGAAGAAATCGTATAACATGGAATCACTAAGATACTTCAAATATTTGGAAGCACCATTAAATATATTGGAAGATAATAGAACGAAGAAGAATCATTGAACCAATATATTCTATTCATCTGGAATCAAGTACAATAATACTTCACTTTCGTCGGATTCTCTCGTTGTATTGTCACTGCCTTCCAAATCCCTATTGAATTAAAACAGTGAAACTCTTGTAATTTATCTATGTTTCACTGTCAACACTTAGGTTTAGATGAATACTGGGGTCCTTACTACTAGAGAAGATTTAAAATTATTTTTACTCTCGAGAGAGTCTATTTCCCTAAAATTGAAATTCGAAAATTGTTGCATTATTCACAGTTTGACTTGAAATATCATCATAATCTAGAATCGAATAGCTTTCTAGTCTATTGTTCTGCCAAAGAGGCCAATATAGTTGCCAGAATGAGTATTCAGATTTCTGAATATCGATGTGGTGATATTGTGATTGGTAGCGCCCTATCAAGTCTTGAAATTCGGAGAGGAAGGTCCAGCAGGTAGTCCCCCAGAATCGTCACCGTTTTTGAATTTTTACTTTTCCAAAGTCAAACCAATTTGTATTGAAAGCATAATTTACAAATACGTAGCTCTTTTAAAAAGGTTCCATGATGGTAATTTTTTGTCACGTATTTTCATCGTACAAATTTGAAAGATAACTCAATTTTTTAACTGTTCACTCTCCGTTGAATCATCTCAGTTCACATCTGCAGTTTAAATCTCATCACGCCTTGATAAGTTGCCAAATCCCTTACCGTCACACACCACAAAGGATCGCTATATAAAGGACTTACGTTCTGGAGGTTCGTGATTCGTATGATCTGCTAGGTGGAATTTTACCATAGTAGGTTTTATTGGGTTATTGGGTAACAATAACAAATGTAATAGGTAGGTCATTAACCTAGACTAACTAATAATACTCTATTCTAAGTAATATATACTTCTCTTTCATATACAGATTCATATCGTCACAACTTGTTGATAATCCGTTGTATGCCACGCAATCAAGTCGAGGCTGACATTGACATAGTTTATTACAATAGTGTAACCTTGCTGAATAAGCTAACCTAAACATGATGTTTGGATACTCACAAGGTTTATTCAACGCTCTTAGATCCCTTGTGGACATAACTTTATCTATTGGAGAATGAAAGAGATTAAATTATTTATTTAAATCGTCTACAAAGTATTTCACAATTCTCTTGACACCTTGTGTCAAGTTGACTTGCGAAATTATTCAAACCTAATATCATTAAAAGATATAGAGAGGGTTTAATCCTCGTTAAGAATCTAACATAGCTTGTTTTGTTTATTCACGTAGGGCCTTGTTAAGGTTGAAACTAGATCTCATCGGGTATTTCCGTGTATGCTCGTTCATTTTCTTCGGTTTTTCCGTAAGTCTTGAGAAATCTGTGAATGTGGTACATGGCTGGATTTCTTAGTGGAACATCTATTCATAGATGGCGTGAGATATTTTGTTCCTTTCACAACGTTGCAGGCCGGTTATAAGTAACTTTGACAGAGATCTTTCAGTGACATTGCAAACTTGTTCGTTCTGCTGATGAGTTCTATGAGAAGAATGAAACAGCTGTCTGGAACTATAAGTTTGTGACGTTACTGATTTATTTGGACTAGAAAGACCTTATCATTGTTAGCTGGTAAAAGCCAACATGAGATAAATGAGTAAGTTTATATATTCAGTTGTTTCTAATCCTCATTACTATCATTTTATTTGAAAAAGTGAAGATGAGTGTCAATTTGAGTAATTAAATTAATCGTGTAATTTTTCGGATTAACCTGCTTCAAGATTTATTAAAGATAAATCCCTTGTTATTACATTACACCTTCATTACACATTTTCTCATAATCTCCATCTTATTGTCTTTACACTTCATTTGTTTTCTCCTCCACACATGTTTAGCTCAATATCATTTCAAAGTCGCTGTCCTTCCGGTCAGTCGTATTCTTCTATTTCTAGCTATTGCCATTTTTTATAATTTTCCCATATCGTCCTTCATCTTAGTTGTCTTATCTCCTCCCTCTCATATCTTACAGCTACTTATTTTTATGACCGATGATCAAATAAGCTCGATAGCTGAATTTTGAATTTGAATTTTGTTTTACTCTCCTGGAACCTATATCTCGGCCAAACTGAATAAATGTTAGTGAAATGTTATTAATAGAAACCCGGAAAATTATTGAATATTGATCAGTTTTCAAGTTTTAGGTGTATTGTCTCAAATAGTAAGTGAGCGTATATCCTTTTGTGACAAGTTAGATTGGACGAATCTCTCAAGTTTATGGGCAGAATCTGAAAGGTCCTAACATAAAAAAATCCTGGTGCTTAAGAACCAATACGTCATTTGCAATCGATAATGTGTAACATAGATTAGAGTAGAGTATTTATTGCATGTATAAACTATTAGTTACATTTGTTAAATCAAATATGAAGATGATATACTAAGATATCTATACATAAAAACAGATTTAAATGTAGTTAATAATTTAGGTATATGGAACACAGAATGGACATATCAAATTTGAGTGGATATGTATGACATGTCATACAAAATTTATATAAAGCTATTCAAAATTATTTGAAACAATTATTTGGCCAATGGGGCAACATAAATTCTTTTATCGAGTAGAATGCATGACTAAGAAAGACTTTTTTAATGTGGAAACATTGAGTGAGCGCTCTATCAGCTTCTTCGGTAGCTTGTTCACAAATATTTTATAATAATAGTTAGCAAAACAGCGACTCGAATTTGATCTTAAGTAGTCAATATGAATATTATGGCATCATCTAGTGTTATAATCATGCTGATTATTATTAAAAACATGTGTATCAGACGATATCCCTATTAGTTTGCAATTTTGAATATATAGTGACGGAAAAGTCATAATTTTGAAACCAATAAAACTGTTCCTAAAGTCATCTCTAAGACGTTTCTTTGTTAAGATTCTCAACCCCAGCCTGCCAGGGCATATGACATAAGCGACTGAATAAGGGCAAGTAGTTTATTAAATTTCTCATCATGAAAATATTTGTTGGGATTTCGTTAGCTACACTGTCAACTTGACACCTCCAACTAAGAACTGGATCAAATAAGATACCCAAAAACTTCATATAGTCAGAGTTTCCAAAAGTGATGTTTCTGTGTGTGAATAACATTATATCAGTTTTGTCAAAGTTTACGGACAGTTCACTTACACAAAACCAGAAATGACTTTCTTGAGAATCACTCAAGCTAGCCAGCAAATTCCTTTTATTATTCACGCTTTGAACCATACTGGTATCATCAGCAGAGTAGAAGATCTGCCGCTCCTACCGCCTGAACCAGATGATTAATGAAAATGAGGAACAGTAGCGGAACAAGGACAGATCCCTGTGAAACTTCACTGACAACTTCACCATGTTCCCCGGGGGTTCCACTGATGACAGTGTATTGTTTTCGATTGGATAAAAAAGAGTTAATTAAATTACAGCTGATGACATGAAATTTGTAAAATTCCAGTTTATCAACAAGATTGGAAGGAGAAATCAGGACAAAAGCTTCGCTTAGGTCATAAAAGAAAGTAGTGCCTACGATGTACACTTTTTCTATACCGCTTACAATGATCTCTATAAGTTTATTTACATCATCATTGGGGCTCCTATTTTTACGGAAGCCAAACTGATTGCAATGAAAAATGTTCGACTTTTCAAAATAGTTGGTTATCTGACACTTCAAGCACGATTCAAAAATGTTCAAAAAAAGTGGGACTAGCTAACGGTCTATAATTGTTCATGACGTCTTCAGATCATTTTTTAGTAAGTGTAAGATCTACTAATTAATCATACTAAATACAATTAATTTAGTTAGATTGAATAATGTTTTATTTGATCCAAACCTGAATTCCTCCATCCACGTTCATAATACCTCAATATCCTATATTTAAATCGATATGGAATAGCGGAACTCGGATTCCAATATTGAATATTGATGGGCGAATGAAGGGAAATAATCTCACCTAACCGGCGAGGTGCGAAATTCATTTGCCTACAAACAAGATAATGAAAAGTAACGTAACATAGCCCCAACAGCGGCAAGCTGGCTGGAGCTCGGAGGACCTAATCCTCATTAAATATTTAAACAGAATGGCAGTCGGTTACGCCAGCCAACCGTGCTATGTGTTTAAGTTGCGACACAACAGGGATGCCGGGCACTTTGTCACAAATTTTTCGATTCGATGTCGCCCCGATACGAATTTAAAAAAAATCTGCTTTTTCATTAAATTCCCGCATCATTAATCATTCAGATTATCCATGACACAGTTATTTCAGTCTGAACTGGTACAAAAACAACGCTCTTTGTTTGAGAAAATATCGTTTCAATTGCATAGGTAACGAGTTAACGACATAAGCTACAAATTAAAAATGTGGCCTGTGAGTGCAAATTATCCAATTCATCGTCAGTGACATAAGTAATCGTTTTCACTAGTAGATGTTACGCGGAAAACACTAATGCCAGTGATCATCGATATCTGATTCCTCTTGTTCATTTGGCATGTTAAACATTAAATTACAATCTACCTGGCAGACTCACGCGCAAAGCTCTTATAACACGTTCATTCGCCAGATTTCCCAAAGATAAGTTCAAAGGTTTTGTTGGTTGTTGGTTGATGGCAAACGCACCAGCCTGCGTATGTTGTATGTTGAGAATAATATACTTATGAGATAAGACTGGAATGGAACATAATATATTACAATTTAGTTCACTCTATCACATTTTCCACTTGTATTATGCAGAATAAATATATAAATATACAAGACTCGAACAACCAAATGAATCAGATGACACTACAACCCGTATAAATGACTCCTTCCTGAACATAGTAGCTCTTGATACATTAGTTAACTCAATGATAACCCTGTAAAAGGAAAAAGTATATCAACTTCGTTATATTTCTACAAAGCATCTGATGTTGAAATCCTTGGCACAATAAGAAATCTTGAATCTACAAATCTGTTGAACTTGATGTCAAATTTCAATAAGCGTTCATTTGTTTTTGTCAAACCTTTAAATATAAGTCATAATCATAATAATGTGAGGTTCTCAATTGGAGTCTTCCCAGACTGTTTGAAACATGCAATAATTATACCTGTTTATAAAATAGACGATTCTTTAAAAATTGATATAGTCTCGTCTATAAGGTGGGGAAAAAGGCCGAATATCAAAATTTTTTGCAGTAAGTCGAATCGAAAAAATTCTTTTTGCATGATGTTCTATTATGGACCATGAAGGTCATTCGTGACTACTGAGCGACTCCCCAATCTCCCCAATTCACCACTGTTTGAAAAATTAACCCTATTTTCAACCACCCTTTTAAGACGACTTTTAATTTATCCAAAAATGAAAATTAAGTCTCCAAAATGGGTTCTAGTTTATTTGGGTCCGGAAAATCGGTAATTTCGATGACGTTAGAGTATTTCTCCCTGCAATTTTCCTTTGGTATTCCGGAATTCTTAGATAATTATTTTTTTGGCATTACTTTCAATTTTTTTTATAATTCAGCCTAGAACATCGAAAATAAAATCGTAAGCAACACACTGGAAACATTTCATTAAAAAAAGGAAATTTCATAACGAAATTTTCCACGTTTTTCGGGAAAATGATACCTTTAAGCTTTGTAATTAGCAAATTCGTAATCAGCAACAAAAAAAATCCTATAGTGACTTATCACACGATAATTTCAGTGACGTTGGAATGTTTTTCCTTGTAATTTTCTTAGATTTTTCCGGAATTTCCAAATAATCATTTTGTTGGCATTACTTTCAGGTTTTGTAATTCAGCGTGAACATAGAAAACATAAACATAACTCAACACGGCACTCAAAAAATTAGCTTACACACTGGATTAATAATCATGGACCAATTGCGCTTTTAAATTTCATCTCAAAAATAATTAAAAAAATCCTTCATAGCATGATGCCTAAATGCATGCCTATGAACAATATTTTCATCCAAATGCACAACGCATATATGAAGGGAAGATCAACGGATCGAGCTATCTATCAGGAATTAAATGATATCACATAACAGCACGAAACGATCAAGAGAAAGCCTGTGCCCTATTTCTAGATATTTCAAAGGCATTTGATTCTGTTGAATTCAACAGATTACTCGACAAATTAGATAACCTCGGAATCAGGGAGTTCCTCATAGCTTATTAGTTTCTTATCTGACAGATAGGAAACAGAAAACGCATGTAAAAGAAAGAGATAGAGAAGTACTATCTGACTGGAGTATATAGCTGGAGGAGTACCACAAGGATTTATGCTAGGATCATTATTGTGTCTAATATAAATAAATGGAGTGCTTACTAGAAAACGCCATTATCAGTTTCGGGGATAATGCTTCAAGTACAGATACAACGGAGTCACACTAGCACGACTTGATGCCGACGTTTCATCAACAAGTACAGGTGGATCTTCAGGGCAGGCTTGAGGCTTGAACTGAAAGTGATTCTTCTAGTTTCTGTAGCGGTTTTTGAAGTGGTAAAAAAGCTTAACGCAGCCCTTATTCCGGTGATTATCTCAGTTCTGGCACTTGACCCTGCCATTGTGTGATCATGTGGGAAAAATGTGGGAATTTTCATGAATGTTCACGGCTTAGATTATTTTGATGTTTTGAAAGTGTAGAAAAATGAGTAAAATATTATAAATTGTTGTAAAATTGTCGCACACCCAGAAAATTCCCCAAAATTTGGAAAAAAATCAAAATACTCTGGAAATGAGTTGTTATAGCCAAAAACATTGTTTAATTTAATCATTAAAAAAGAATAAGCAAAATGTTTATATTATTTTATAACATTACTGATACATTCCGGAGATCTTAGAGAAAATGAATAAATGTTTAAAAAAGTATGGTATAAATGTTGCGCATATGCCTACTGATTGTGTTGGTGAATATTTTTGAAATCTTAAACATTCAATATCTGAAGAAAAACAAATCCACACGGTATATAAATTAAATGATTTATATTGCGATGCGAAGAGACCTATACAGGAATCTCTATGCAATATTTACAAAAGCAATATATGGTCATAAATGTAGCACTAAAAACAAAAACTTGGGAAATTCCACTGCCCTTGCTCAACATTGTTTTGATCGTCATCATCAGTTCGATTATAAAAATGTTGATATTTTAGCTAAAGAAACCGAATATTATTAAAAATGTGTCCTGTTTTATGTAAATCATCTTGAAACAATAGAACGGATATGCAGTCATTGAGTCAAGCTTATACAAATCTAATTAATTAAACCATTTGCAAATTTCTACGTACGTATTTATGTTAAAAGCGTATTTATGTAGAATGCAGAAAAAATCAATATTTCTTAGTACGGCCAGATAACCTTTCCCTAACGTAGGTCGAAAATCTTCAACATCTGGACTTATTCTTACATTTCATGAGATGACTCCTTTCGATTGCTTTGCAGTGGATTTTTGATACATATTCATATACTTACTCATATTGTTCGTTTCGGCGACATGGGCATTTTTGATTGTCATGGATGCGATAATGACGCTCTGTGCTTGGTACAATTAGTTTTAAGAAATCTCGTTTTGGATAGTGATCATTTAGTCTCCTGGTGACAGCTTCCAATGAAGCACTCCAACGTTTTCTTGCAATCAGTAGTTGAATACTTGGGTCCTTTTCAATTTGCGAATTGCTGTAAATGATTCAATGTTTTGTATACATTCAATTTCTCTAGCGGTTTGTTGCTTCTCGTCTTGTCGGCACCACAGAACAAGCTTTCGGAGAAATGTTACCTCAAGATCGAAGTAATTCCTACTATGAAAACATTCTACAATAATAATATTGCATTGCGACGTTCTGGAGAGCACTCGGACTGTATTGTAAGTTTCGTGACTGTTACGAAAGCAATTTTGTTAAGTACACTCCAGAATTCCAGCATTATACAACAGTAACTTCGGTTGATAACATCTTTGAATAGAGGGTGACACCTAGGAAACTAACTAGTATATATACTTTATCATTTCTTCGATGTTATCACTTTTGCTGAAGTGCGCTCGACTCCGAGAAGAAGAATATACGAAAATAAGATATTTATTATGAAGCGAAATAACTTCCGGAATTCTCCTACTTGTACGTTGAACATGTTATGTTGAAGTTTGTATAACAAGAACCAGCAGAAAAACTCACGGATCGAAGCTTTTGGGAACAAGTTCCTCTCTCAGTCAATAGGGGTTGAAACAAAACTGCTTTATTCACAATTGTCAGTGGTCAACATTCAGTTTTGATACCATTATAGAATAGAATAGAAAATAATGAAATAATTTATTCATAATAAATACCAAGTATTGCCTTACATTCGTCAAGATAAAAGAAAAAAAATACAATTTCAAACAATGAACGAACAAAGAAGAATGAAAGCTTAATACTATTAAATCAAAACTGAAAATCTTAAAATTCCTTACAAGTGTAGAAACAATGTTCAGTAAGACAAGATTCAATAATCCTCGAGAAATTGTCAAGTGGGAGCTCTCTAATCAGCAGTGGCAGTTTATTGAAAAAAGTTGAACCCCAGTAATTAACGCTACTTCTGCTACGTTTTATGCGATGATAATTAATATGTAAATTATATTTTGCTCTAATGTTGACACAGTGTATATTACATCGAGTAGAATATACTGTCTTGTCGGTAAGGCAGTTTTTTTACAGTCCTAATTGCTTTACGCTGAATCTTGAAAACATAAGACATATTTGCTGAGTGACCCCAGACTAAAATGTCATAAGTGTATTACACCAAAATAAATTGTGAGCATTGCATCAACAGATACAATTTTGTTTAAGTTTTTTATCACGTAAATTCCTTAAGCAGCTGACGAATCAACTTGATCACAATGTTTCCTCCAAGTTAATCCTTTATCTAATAGTAATCCAAGAAACGATATACATTCATCGTTGTTAGAGTCCGATATTTGTCTTAAGGAAAAATATAAGGTCACAGTTTTTTTATTATGAATATTCAATTCATTATGTGTAAACCAGTTGAGGAAATCATTTCGATCCTTCATGAGTGAATTTTGTAAGTTAACTGAGTCTGTATTAACCATCGACATATAGAATGGACTGCGCGTGGCAATGCTGGCTGCGGATACTGTGGGCGAGAGAGAGGGAAAACGAAGAGGCCTAATAATGTCTTTATCTATCGCGTTTCTATTGGCCGCTGCTGCGTTGCCATGGAAATGCAGCATGACTGTAGCTAGTATGTTTACGTCCCGAGCCGGCACATGCGATTCAGCGACCAATAGAAACGCGATAGATAAAGACAGTACTAGGCCTCTTCGTTTTCCCTCTCTCTCGCCTACAGTATCCGCAGCCAACATTGCCACGCGCAGTCCATTCAATATGTCGATGGTATTAACCCTTGATGCGGTTGTATCATTTGCATATAAGATTACTTTGCCTCCAGGAACTTGTGATGGTAAATCAATAATGTATATTAAGAAGAGTACAAGTCCAAGTATGGTGCCTTGAGTTACCCCTAAGGTAACCGGCTACATAGACGAGTTTGTAGGTGCATATAGACAACTTGCGTTCTACCAGATGAATAAGACTGTATCAAAGACAATGATGTTTCAGAAAATTTATAACTGTTCAGTTTAGACATCAGAATATCAGTAGAAACACAATCAAATGCTTTTATGAGGTCACAGAAAATTGAGCCAAAATGCTCACCATTATCGAATGCTTCACAAATTGCTTCCGTCAGCTCCAAAATAGCAGATGTTGTGAATTTGTTTTTCGAAACTCAAATTTGATGTCTATGTAGAATTTGATTAGTTATTGTCCAAAAATCTAATCCCACCAAATATAACATCTAAGAGGATACACATTAATGCTGAAATTAATTAATTAAAATATATAATAAACAGCCGGCAAATCTTACGAACAGTTGAAGCATCAACTAAAGTCAATCCTAGTGAAATTCCCAGATTACAATTTCAATGACTTGGCTTGATTGATCAGATCGTCCTCAAGAGAAAAACAAATTATGCATCTAAATCATAATTTTCCGGAAGATTCCGTACTGGGACATCTACTATTATCAGATAGATGGCGTTAGATATTATGGTTCTCCATAGCCTCCTGTTAGTCGAGCTATCTATATCTTCAAAACGGCAGTATTTAAGATGTATTTTTTACGTCAAGTGTAACCACAATTTTGCGGCTTGATTAAACAGATCCTCCTTGACAGATAAATAAATTATGTATCCATATCATAATTTTCAGGCTGTGGAGTTTCATGACAAGATTTCGTAGTGGGACATCTACTATTATTAGGTAGATGGAGTTAGATATTATGGTTCTCTCCAGTTTCCTGTTAGTCTAGAACTTCAAAATGGCGGTTTTCAACCGTCGTATGGCTCTCGTCAGGTTAACCGCAATTTTGCGGCTTCTCAACAGATAAACAAATTATGTATCGATATCATTATTTTTCGGTCTAGGAGTTTCATGACAATATTTCATAGTGGGACATTCACTACTATCAGATAGATGGCGTTAAATATTATGATTCTCCCTAGCCTCCTGTTAGTCGAGCTTTTTATATCTTCGACATAATGATCGCTCAGTAATAATGAGAACATTCTCATTCTGCTAATGAGATCCATGAGAAGCCGGAACACCTGTCCGGAACTATTATATTGTAGTAATACTGATCGATTTAGACTAGAGACTCATTTTTTCCGAGGATTAGTTTATTGTGTAAAGCTTAAATGTGATTTATTGGAACCGTTTCTAATTCTTGATATATTGTTACAGAACTTGAAGAATCAGATCATGACGACAAACCTTTGGGTTGAACAGGTAAGAATTCAATGTCATTTATGTTAAGTGGGTATATCTGCCAAGCAATTGGCAGGCAGCTATTTATCTTTTCCCGGTTGTACTTCAATTACCAGTTTTAATGTCGAAAAACTGTCTCGTTTCATATATTGCACAGAATTTATGACTTGCTGGCCGAGTTTCTCTTGTATCATGTCATTTATTATTGTCAATGAAGATTTTATCGTATTTTAAAGAGAAACTGGCACAAATGCTATGAAGTCCCAATTTACGTCGCTTGTACTTGGATCGAAAAGCTTGAATACGTGCATACTGATGTTCATCAGAGTATTTATATGTATTTTCAAGTACTTTATATTATTCGCAAGATATCAGACACAACATCTAATCAGTAAATGAGACTAATACAGACACATTTTCACCTAGCTTTTTTTTTAGGTAGAGAAGAAATGCTTTATGCCCACCGACTGCGTATTATCAATCGCAAGTCGGCAGTGGCGGATTCGCACATCTATTTGTTCATAGTGGCTAAAACCTATCATTTCGTCATCCTTATCCCGGAACCGCTTATCGCATTACTTCAGGATTAGGACTGCGTCTTATTTGATGTCATCTTTCTTGTTTGTTACCCTATATTTGGTTTAGAGAACAGGAATTCTTTCCTGTTCCTCTTTTTCTTTGTTGAAGATTATAGTTTTCATGAGGTCTCCGTATTTGATCCATGATTGTTCTTCTTCGATCATTTTCTCTACGACTGTTTTTAGGTCAGTTGCTTCTTCTTTGAATTTATCGATTCCTTCTCGTTCGTTATCCCATCTTGGGCATACTATAATAGTATGGATGAGTGAGTCGATGTTGTCGCAATACTGACATCTGTTGTCGTTTGCCAGTTTGAATCTGTGTAGATAATTTCGGAAGCACCCGTGCCCTGTGAGGACTTGGGTTATATAGTAGTTCACTTGACCATGTTTTCTCTTAATCCATTTCTCGATGTTTGCGATTAGGTTTTTTGTGTATGATGCTTTTGTAGTGGTGTCCCATCTTTCCTGCCAGCTATTCAATAAATTGATACTAGCCTGTGTTTTAGTCGCTCCTTCGTGAGTTTCTCTGCGTCCCTGTGCTATTAAATGCAATGGAGGAGAGTCCGCAAGCATTTCTACCGCTTCGCTAGATGTAGTGCGATATGCACTACATTTTCTCAAGTTGAGTTTCCTCCCTAGCGAGTTCAATTTGTTTCTATAAAAATTGAATTCCATACTGGAATAGCATATGGAGCCGTAGATATGGCTACTGAGTTAATCAGTCTTCTCTTACCACTAGATGGGCCGCCTATGTTTGGCAAGAGATTGCTCAACGCCTTTATCATCTAATCTATTTTCTCGATGGTTTTGTTTGAGTGGAACTTATAGAATCCTTTTGTTTCTATCCACACTTTGGGCAATAGCCTGGAGCTATAAAACCAAACAAATGACCAAACTGATAGTATTAGAGTGAAACTTCCCATTGTAATCTTTCAGATATTTTATTTTAATGTAATATCTGATTACAAATTTTACTTTAAACCATTTTCAGTCAGTCGGTGTTAAATTGATTCTTATATACTTTCGTATTGCAAATAATAAGTAAGTCAGCATTAAGGTTCAATATTCTGTGGAACAAGTTCATCTACCGTGTGAATCCTCAATTACAAGATTTCATCAATAGTCTATATAAGCGATATACAGTAGGAAAAGTGATAGATTTGAACTTCCTTTCCGCGTCTCCACCACATGCCATTCGCCAATTTTTTGATAGAGCTGAATGTTTTCAAATGGAGATTGGTTTGAGTGTGATAGGAGTGGCGTATTTCTGAGGACTCTTGCTTGAGATGAGTGAAATGTAGTTTGAGCGAAATGGCATTGGTTAAATTGAAACTTAATAGAAGTTATAAAAAATCATGTTAACAAATAATTTGAAAATTAGTTCGGTTAATTAAAGAAATATAATGATAAGAAATTTGAAAATCAATTCACACTTAATTCTCCGTTAAATGTGAATGAAAACATCACTTACTATATTCAGATCGACATCATCACATGTAACTGTTAAGTTCGAATCTCTCATTTTTTCTTTTCCTCCGTCGATAGCTTATTGATGAAATTTTGCAATTTAGAATTCACACGGTAAATGAACGTAGTGCTGACGTGACACCATTAATCATTATTTGCAATATGAGAGTATCTCAGAATAAAATTAACACCGACTGACAGGAAATGATTAACAGTAAGTCTTCGAATCAGATCATTCATCAAAATGAAATATCTGCAAGGATATAATGGGAATAAGAACAATTTACAAAAATTAAGAAAAATATGGATTGGCAATAACTAAATTTGGTACAAACGGTATCGTGACACTATTAAGAAGTCGAACTGACCTTATTTCACTACAGCACCCATCACCCTGTGTCGATAACCTTTTGAAAGTCTCCAAACAGTACGCCCCATCTACGAGGGCAAGGCGAAAAGTCCCTGAAAAATAAAATAGGAAATGATTTATTTGGTCAGAACTTATTATATTTCTCAACATAATCTCTTTGTAGCCCGATACACTCTGTCCAACGTTTTTCTAATCTATTCCGGCAATCCTTCAAAATATGCGTTTATTTCAGCCATGACCTCATTGTTGGAGCCAAATCTCTTTCATTGAGCGATTTCCCCAAGTTTGGAAGAAAAAAAATACATTGGACCAAATCTGGAGAATATGGTGGGTGACGAACCATTTCGTAGCGCAATTAATGCAACTTTGCCATTGCGACTGCGGACCTGTGTGCCGGTGCGTTGTCCTGGTGGAAGAGCACTTTTTTGTTTGCCAAATGCGGCCGATTTCGTTTCAAATCGACGTTGAATCGATCCAACAACTCTTTATAATAAACGCCGATGATCGTTTTGCCCTTTGCAAGGTTATCGATATGGACGATACTGTGTGCATCCCAAAAAACTGTCGCCATGATTTTGTTGGTCGATATACCCATTTTGGCGTTTTTCGGCTTCGATTAGCCATGACAACTGCACTGTTTGGACATTTGTTCGGACTCTGGTGAGTTGTGATGAATCGATGTCGATCACAGTTACGAAACGGCTCAAAAAGTCCTTCTTCGCGGTTGTAGATCGCCAGAATCTCCTTGTTGCTAACAGAGAGTAAATGTTGCACCCATCTGGCAGACAGATAACCTCCCCATTTTCAAAAATTTATGCAAAATATTCCATACCCGTTCGGTTGAGATGCCCATAGCCTAAGAAATCTCGTGCACCTCAACTCACCGTATATTTCTCTTTTTTCCATGTTTACAGAAATCTGGCTGCTTGTTTTCGATGGGTGTCAAAACAGAACTGAATGACGTATCAGTTTGAGAATTCCAATACGTTCTAGTTGAAATGTCACATGAGATTTCCGAGTGTGGCGAAATCGGTTTTATTTTCCAGATACCTTTCACCTTGCCCTTTTGCGTTCTCAAATTAAAGCTACTCATCGAAGAATAGATAAATCACACGAATTTCAAATATTAAATTGAACAGTTATCACGGAATAATACAGAATGTGTATCTAGATTCAAATGAAATTGGTTAGTAATCTCTTTCCAGTTTGATTATCATCAAAGGCTCAATAAAACCGAATGATAATCTACCAGCCGTAGCTTGGGAAACTTCAATCTCATTAAACTTCGATCAATCTTAGTTACTCTTATTGCTACTAGTGAAATATTTTCCTATTGCCAAAAACTCGATCAGTAATTTCGGAAAACAGGTTCAATCCAATTTTTATGGAACCAACAAATGATTCAAATTAATTTGATGATAATAATTCTGATAAGATCTTTGTAGTCCAGATTGATCAGTAATGCCAAAAAACTTATAGTTCCAGACAGCTGTTTCGCTCTCGTCATGATAAGCTCTTAGCAGAGCAAAACAGCTGTCTGGAACTATGAGTTTGTGACGTTGCTGATCGATCTAGACCACTAGAAAGACCTCATTATTAATATCTGGCGAAAGTCAACATCAGATAAACTAGTATATTCATATATTCATTTGTTTCTAATTCACTTACATTGAAATTCTATCAATTCTGTAGACATGTATTTATGAAATTATGAAAAACTAAGAACTGGTTCGGAATGAATGTCGATATTTGTATTATACTTCAAGGGAAAGAATAAAGTTAACAATGATTTACTAGTTCTTAGTTGGAAATTTAATTTTAAAGTTCCATTATAAGCTAACTATATCTTTGTTGCAGTCATGGTATGATTACAAATTACGGTGGGAGCCGAAGGAATATGGAGGAGTTCACATGCTGCATGTTCCTTCAGATCACATCTGGCGACCTGATATTGTATTATACAATAAGTGAGTTGCTTCAAATTATCTAGATAGTCGAATTATGTGTGTATCTTAGATGTAGCTAGTTAGTGCAGGTTACCGTAGCAACTAACAGAAATTCAATGTCGGGTAATTCTTCGAAAACAGATTCCTTCATTTCAGTATGATGTACCACACAATATGTTGTACATAAACATGATCATCAAATAACAGACTGGTAGCATCGGTTCCTTCAGTAATAAAATAGCACTTTGAATACAAACAGTGGTTACCTATCTTTGCAAATGAAAATGTTCGAAGATTGTTGCAGGTTTCGAGTGAATCCGATCACAGACCTGAAGTTTAGAGGTTTTACCTATTTTTTTACTTCATTTTGAGAAACGAATAAAACTGAATGCTTGAAACAGCCTCCTACATCTTAATTCAGGAATATTTTTCCACATTTTTATTGCCTTCCAATCATCAAATATATACATCACAAAGATTATGAGAATAATTTATAACTAGGCAAACACCTGGCTCTGTTGCCTGTTCACGTTTGGTCCCTCAAAACAGAACAAGATCATCAGTATCAATAATATTGTGGCTCATCAAACTGAAGTTGATAAATATAATGATTTCAAAAACTAAGACGTATTTGTGTATGATGACATTGAAAATGATCTGGTTGTATTGACAAATCAACAAGAACATTTCAATTTTAGTACCCATATTATTGCGATAAACGTTTTGATGATTTTAGTGATACCTGTAGAAACATATGATCGGCATTTATGTTAGGGATTAGACGATGATAAATGATTGTTCTCCTTTGGTTGAGTTTAACAAATCTAGATATACAAAATTCTCGTGTGTTGGAGTGAGTCAAAGTGGTTCACAAGATAGATAAGTAAAACTCTACCAAGTATTTAGAAAGTTGAACCTGGTCATGCCCATATGCGATGCGCTCACTTTTCTTGAACAAGGTTAGGCATAATGGAGTATCCAAGGTAATTCATCCCATAGTATAATGGAATATAAATGGAAATCAAGTCGCCATGCTTTCGCGATAAATGGAATGTCAGTTTAGTTGTGCAAATGGAGCGTCATTGTTTTGACGGTGAAGGCGCCTTATATGTCCACTTTTTCACGAATTCTGGGCTCACACTAGAAAATTACATGGTCATTATTAGAATATGCAATCCACTTCTTACAATCTATAAATTCAACTAAAACACACCCTCTTACGGTACAACAGATGACAAACACAAACTAATCCAACTGAATCTGCTCTGATAACATTCATTTATGCTGACTCAATACTTGCTCCCACATCTTTTTATGAGTGGAAATCCTTTATAGACCCCAAACGAACTAAGAGTATGAAAATCTCACAGGGCCTACAAACTAATAACACTCTAATCGAAGTTATTAGTTCATAGTGGTAGTCGTGTTTACAAATCAGTACATTTTCTCATTCTTCCTCCATATTTCTTTTCGTCCTACTTCTCTAGCAAGTCTAACGTGAACAACAAATTCACTTAACGATATCAAATGAAATAGTACGAGTATGTGAATCGCTGTAGAAGGAAATAAAAATAAAATTGAGTCAAGATTAATTTAATCCCTTCAATATCTGTGAATTTTAATGATGTCGCTCCATTATAATGTGAGGCAACAGCAATAAAACAAATAACCAACGAAGAGACTGCCCGATTCTAATACGGCGAATTCGCATTCAGGCAACGACATAAAATCCTCAAGCATTTACATGAAAAAATATTGCACATTTCTCGATTCGAAGGATAATAAACGCATTTTCTTCTATTCTCAAATTTATTTAAGCTATTCGCTGGAATCGACGGTATCATACACGTTTAGTTTCGTCTCGTTGATACTAGTTATGCCTAGCTGATGATTTTACACAGATAAATTGAGCGTGAAGTTGTCAAAATAACTAAGCTGCACAATAATTGGATAGCATATGTTAAAAATATTGCAACAAATCCATAACTTTGATAAACACGATGTTTCAAGGGAAATACTTGAGCGCATAGAATTTTGATTAAAAAAGGTTTCAATGCATCAACTTTTCTTTTCAATTGTGTATCTAACTATCTGTTGTATATATTATTGCATGTATACTCAAAAGTACATCTTAAGAAGAGCGCATAGAGAGGAAGGCAGGAGAACGGGGGGAGAACCGAAAGACAGTGGTGTTGTCAGAAACTAAAGGCCACAAGCAGTCACCTAAAAAAGTTACAATTAATAATAAAACATATATAACAAGAATACTTGGTGTATCAATGAAGATACTAAATGGTGTCAGGTTAAAAAACTCTGGTAAGATGGCACAAGGATCGTTCAAACCGCCTAAAGAGTTAGTATTTGCGGGTGGAACTGCAAACTGGAAAAAATTTAAGCAACAGTTCGATAACTACATGAAAGCCACGTGCTTAGAGAATAAACCGAATGTAACGAAAATAGCGATTTTCATAAGCATTGCAGGTGAAGAAGCACTAGATGTGTTTAAAACATTGAGCTTGAATGAAGAAGACAAAAAGAAATATGATTCCGTATTACAAGCATTTGAGATGTATTGTTTTCCACGTAAAAACGATAATCCTTTAAATGAATAGAGGTTTTAGCAATACTACCTGATCGAGTAATACGAACGGGGATGCCTACACTGAATTCATTTTCCTTTTGAGGCTCTTGACAACCATTAAAGTATTGACAACCATCAGAGTCTTGACAACCATTAAAGTCTTGACAACCATTAAAGTTTTGAGTAATTTCATTTTCAAAATTACCTCTTTTTTGCAGACCAATTTGGAATTTGTTATTCGAGTACTTTAAATGTGATTGAATTTCTTGTTAAAATTCCACCTTTATCATTTTGAATATCAAATGATCTAGCAGGATTTAGCAGGAGACCACATTTTTTGTGGAAGATTACAGATTACAGTCCAGCCCAAATTCTTTAGTAGAAAATAATCTCTCTTTCATCATGAATCAATCCATTGAGAAGCAGTGAATATACATTATGATATTTCTGTACCTCGATCAGCGTTAGACATCTTGCTTCCTGTTGTTCTGACATCTATGACTCAAAATCAATTGGTAACTTCTTCAAAAGGGAAAAGATTTCTCATACATTGTGACTATGATACCAGAGCTGTCAAAATTTCTTGAAGGCTCAACTACTCTGGCAGAAGCGACTGGAGGTTATGTGCCAAAATGCTATGATAATCTTTTGAAAGTGTAAGAGAGCCATTTTAATGAAGTGAGGTTTGTGGCCTAAGCAGCTGATGTGGATTAACTCAGCTATTATTATCCCAAAATCCAGTCATGTAGTTTCCGTATGGTGGAAAAGAACCGAACTGGTTACAGAATACAGGGCATCTTCCTCATAGGCATTACATTCACAAGGAAGAGTACACCATCTGCAGCTTCGAGGGCCTTGCTGGGCGTGTCACCCCTATCAATGACGGTGAAGAATCTCGCAATGATCTACAGGCTTAGCTATAATGACTCCCTGAAGAGATGGAGTGCAGATCAATCTCGTTTATTCAGGGGGCAGCCTGAAAGACTGCGACTAGTACCTTGGAGATGATGAGAGCCCTGTGCTTCGATGAGCAACATTTCGAAATCGTCATCTCGTCGAGGGGGAAATGGTAAAATGGCCGCACGACACCATTTGGTATACGGATGGGACTAGAACAAACACACTAGTCGGAGCAGGCTTTTGCGGTCCTAGATTTTTAGATGGATTCTCCGCGCGAATGGGGCATGTCAACACAGTCTTCCAAGTCGAGATGTTTGCCATCTATGAATGTGCGAAGAAGCTATTCGGCTATGGCAAGGTATACGATATCATCTGGATCTGTTTGGACGGTCAAGCGGCACTTAACTCACTGGAAAGTCCGATTCTGTCCTCGAGGCTTGTCAGGGATACCAAGCACATCCTTGGCTAGCCGATGGAAACAGGCTAAGCCTGACCTGGATTCTGGGTCACTCAGGTTTGGAAAGGAATGGAAGAGCATACAAACTGGCCACGAAGGGGGCCAGATTGACCAGTCCTCAAAACCCTCTTGCTTGCATCCCCTAAAACGGAAGTATACAGATCTTGCGAAACCATCTGAGAGATTAACATTCCTCAGCATTGGTGTCTGCTGAACTGCCAAAGCGCTGCTTGGTAATGGGATAGACCTGAGAGTAAGCAAGATATTCTCGCTAAGTGGGCAAAGTATCAAGATACTCTCCGAGATCTTCACAGGTCACGGAAATCTGGTGAAATCAACTATTTTAATTAATCTTATTGTTATTTTCTTTATGAAATACTTCAACATTTTAAAATTATTATTATTACTACTCATTGAACTTTATCATTAGTGTTTATTTCCTATGACAACTGTAACTTTAAAAACCGGTTAATGAATGATTGTATATGATCTGATGAAACCCCAGGTTTTAGTCAAGCCAAGGAAGTGATGAGCCCAGGAGCCCACCTTTTCCAAAATTAGTCGAATATCACTTGAGACTGTCTCGGAAGGGAGTGCAACTACTTACAAGAATCAATACCAGATACTATCAATTGAGTAAAAATATGCACATTATGAGCGTAGTAAATGACCCGCTATATAGGACATCCATGGAAGAAGATGAACGGTGGTGCACGTACTGATCACTGGGTAGTCATCGCTAGAGAGTTCATAGTAGGGAAACTCTGGTCGAGGATATCAATCATTAGACATCTCCGAGAGAATGAGGGCTTATTATTCGTCCAACATCTAGGATGTCTGGCCAGCTAGAAGCCCACTGGAAGCTGCCTCCTATGAAGGAGTATACAATGGTTCTGATGACGACTAAGTACCTACTCTGATCAATAGGTCAATCCTGAAACCGTGTATGGGCAACCAAGATTCAAGACCAAAGTATCAGACTCTACAGGAACGAATAACTGGAACCACATTCAATAATAACTGTTTTTTTTTTCACACGAGAGGAGCACCTATGATGTTCGAACAACATCGTGTGAGCCAGGGTTGGAATGGAGAAGTTCTCTGGTTGTCTACCACCACGCACATTCATAATCATTTTCCAGGATTGAAACAACAAGATTCTTTCTAAGGTTTGAAAGCAGTATTATTTTGGCAAGGATATTATCCCTCGATATACAGAATACCTTCTGAATACCGAAACCAAGAGCTCTGATATTTTCTTCTAGAGGAAACCCAGGCGGGTCAGTTAAGGTTCATAAATGGGATATTTCTCCATCGAAGAGTGACCGATTAATTTATTCTCACGCAAATTCCGAACTTGAGCGAAAGTAACGTTGCAATGAATTTGAGAAGAAATCGGCGAAGCTATCAATGATATCTAGTGAATTGTCTTATGATTGTCCATAGTGAGACATTCTATCCGAGATGTTAGTAGAAACTTTTTTGTTGCTTATATATATGCCCAGAATTTATTTGGATTGTCTTTATTATAATTTTTGGCAGATTGTGCATATTTTTGTGTGTGTTGTCCACGTCTGACTAGATCTTATTCCTCAGGTGGACAAAATCATCTCGGACATCGATATTATTCCTAAGAATGAGTGCCGAAATTCAGCCTTAAGGCAAATTTGCTGAATAATTTCCTCATCAAACCACGAGGGATATTTACAACTGGATTTTTGTTGAAAATTATGTTTATCTCTCAATGCTTTTATGCACTCTGTAAACGAATGTAGTCATGTTGAATTCTCGTGATAAATAAATGAAAAAAACTTCCGGGATGGAATTATTCAAGAATATTTAAAGTTTTCAACAACGAAACTTACATGAATAATCCTTGATGATAGTTGTGCAAATTACACCGAATTAAATCCAAAATTAATAAGAAGATCCGACACAGTCATAAATACTACCGTACATCTAGCCGTTTATTTATCAATTAATCACTCACAAAGCCTCCCTATTCAATTTTAAGGAGTTGTCCTACAACTTTGGTAATTTATACTTCTTAGACCTTCACGTTACGTGATATACGTAAGCCGTTTGATGCGCAAATGTTGAATTATTATTCAAACGAAATGTGACAAGACCGTATATTATACCTCAGAAAATTTATTTTCATCGTAAAAGTCAGAAGCCGCATACCAGGAACTTTCGCTATTAATAATGGTGTTATTTTCTACAGGATATAACTAGTATTTATTACAAATTTTGTGAAATATGACCTCGGTAACCATATTTCACGGTTAATTTATGTTCACCGGAATTGAGTTTTGCCGATGTTTCGATTATGTTTTACGTCTTTTTTTGCCGAAGAAAGCTATTTAATATAATATGTAGAATGAACTTCATCTTCTCCTTTCTGTTTGCATCTTTACTGGCTGTACAAAAAATGATAATTAGTGTAAGTCACAACAGATTTTCAGATAAACTCTCCCTAAAAGATCCTTTCCTAGGCAAGGATTAGGTCAGTCATCGGAGAGTTGTGCTCGTTTCTATTCGCATTTTTATTGACTGTACAAAAAATTATAACTAGTGTAAGTCACAGTAGATTTACAGTTATACTTCCTCCAAAACATTTGTTTCTTGACAACTATGAGATGATAGTCGAGGAAATGAAGCTGAAAAGATCGGAAAAAATCGCCAGAACCGACTGATGATTTTTCAAAATTAATTCTAGAAGTCATTAAAAAAAAGTGACCAGTTTCTTTTTTCGTGATACGCATTTTAGCATCCCTACAGATTAAATTGCATCTTTTTTAATGCATTTTCAGGAGATAATATTAAAAATTTTGAAAAAATTTTCCAAATATAGCCAAAATAGGCCATAATTTCTTACTAGGCGGTTTATGATTGATGAACACGATTCCGATGCCAGAACCGAACTAACACGCACCTGGGGCTCAAGACATCCTGGAACTATCGTCGTATCCAGGAAATTCGGAAAAATGTCTCTTGCAATGGCGTGAAGCTTATTGGCGAGGTTATCTTGACGGTCATGATCATGACACTCAATAATAATCTGCTGGTCAGGATGACCTAGGTCATCGCCAGGGATTGTTTTTAATATGCTCTGAAATACAACCAAATCACGTGGGTTTTTTTGGGGGAAGTTTATCACTTAGCACAGTATGGACAGATATCTGGGTAATTCAGAAGGGATGGAAATGTATAAGCGAAAAAACAATTCAAAATACAGATTCAGCTGAGGGGTAACCCCTTGTATATATTATTAACCTCAAATATTATTGAAAGGTCAAATTTGTTTTTAAATTTAGCTTATTCTGATGATGGCTACTTAATAGCTGAAAAGTGCTCAGTACTTGAATAATATTTTCAGTTGCTAATGGTGATCATCCTGTGCCTTTTGGCGATGAGCACCATATCAAGATTTCCGAAAATCTCACTCTCTGGTGAATATCTACATTCAATCTGGATACAAATCGATGGAGAATTCAAAATTATAAGTAACTCTGACTCCTGGCTTTAGTTTGTTTTTTGGTTAGATTTATATTTCTCTCTTCTATTTCAACACTCATCCTCTCTTAAATTAACGGATATATTCTCAATATAAGCTAACAGTGACATATCATAAAAGATTCACCTCACCAAAACCTTTATCATTGGCGTCAGCGGATAGCTAACAATAATGTCAATATTAATAAACGGAATCGCAAAGAATTAGGAACCAATAACGATGTATAATTTATGAAGGTTCTAGAAATAGAACTGGTAATTCAAAATAATAAAGGAACCTGTTTGCTTTAAGAGATCTGAACAATTTCAATTATACTATTCTAGCAATGTATTTCACCAGCCGGAACCCCACTTGTTACCTGTGTTACATTGTACCATAAATACCCAAGATTATTCATATTTTCATGCATTAGTATCGGTTGAAGATGATACGCTAATGTCAAAACGGTAGTCACGATTTGTTTCTATGATATATGTGATGAAAAACGAAGAAAAAGTGTTTTATTTCATTACAGAAATATTAAATACTTTTATATATTCTATCAACGCACCACTGGTGAAATTGTTTTTGCCCAGAGATATTCCCAAGATTATGAAAAATGTTACAGATACAGTTCAACTTAAATTACAATTTTAATAGGATGGTAACAGTGACTAGGGAGTTTCAGAAAATGTTCGCTATGTAACCTTCATGTAATGAGTTTCCTCAACGATTACGCAGAGCAATTTTCGTTCTTTCAGAAGCTATTCCAGTCTGAATACTGACCTATTCATAATAATATACAAAGCTGTCTTAATAGTTGTTATGTGTAGCTTAGTTCAAGATAACGGTATGCAGTTTTTAAAGATACTGAAAAGGGTGAGATAAAAGGTAATTTGACATGTTAATGGAAAAATGCATATATTAATAGCATTCATAGAAGGCTACATTCAAGACTGTAACTAGAATTTTACAGTATGTTTGAAATGATAGGAATAAATTCAGATTTCTTTTTCATTCACGACGTCATCTGTATGAGCGGGTTGATGTTATCGATCATTTTTTTCAAATTGGAATATGTATCATGCAATGCATCCGTTGAAAAGTATTTTAATTCTTCGTACAACCGTAGTGATGAGGGTAACTCAAAAGTATACCAGTTTGCGATCGAAACACACCAAGCATGGATCCCTTTTTGTTTTTTACAATCATGAAAATCGAGCATGCAACGAGTAGACATCATTACTGTACGATTTGAAGATCATTAATACAGTGCATTACTGTACAAAATGGGAAAAAGAAACATTAAATAGTTTTGGACAATCAAATTCGTCAATGAATAACGTACCAGTATTATATTATGATTCTTATGTTTATAGAAATAAAGACCATATTGATAAGGGTTTAAAATGGAAATTTTATTTCACGATAGTGAGAGGAGGGCTGAACTCTTCATACTATACAAGCTGAGCAAGAATTGAACTCTACTAATCATCTAGTAAATAAATATTTTGAGGTCATAAATTTCAAAGCAGGCTTTTCCAGTTATATGGTTTCATAATATAATCCAGATAACATTTGATAAAGCAGGCTTTTTCTGACAGCTCCGAACAGGATGAGAAAATGTCACAATAAATTAAAAATTTTATAGACCATACTTGTATTTATTACTAGTCGGAACACAAACAATCGTGAACTATTTCCATTCTGTTATGCCACATAATCCAACATATTCTATCGCGAAATATAGCAGCTCGATTATGGAACTTTCAATACGGAAATGGGCGTTTCCAACTGAAGGAACCATTCCAACGTATCGAGGCATGATCCCTTCATTGGAGTGTCGACAATTTCGGATAAACATATCTTACTCTCGAATGTACCTCCACATTCTATTGGGATGATACTTTTCTAAGAATTCCATGATTCTTAATATACTTTGTTTTATTGCCTTGATGTTATGCAATAACTCAATAACCAATAAGTAGTTCTTACATTATAATCAACAGAAATAATTTCGGTGTTCAGAAGTTCTAATAAATACAGTTTCCTTTTCTCTATATCAAACATAGATGAAGTATATATCACGATTCCTGAGAAACTAACTATATTTCGAAAATTATTTATTCATTTATTTATTTATTTATTTATTTAATCACACTAGCTCAACTGGAGAAATTCCGCGATGAGCTTGGGAGTACATATAATATAATCACAAAGAAGGAATTAAAATGAGCTGATATACACAGTCTTGCAAACACTCAAACCGATCATCTCGTAAAATCTACACATTTGGAATAGTGTTTGTTCTGCAGAGTGGTAGATAAAATGTTTGTGTGGAACATGTGCGAGCAGATGAGACGTGTAAATTTAGCCTTGATAAAATCACAGGACAGTCAACCAGGTTATGAATGACCTTATACAGGAATGAAATACTATGAATTTTCCTACGTTTATACAACTCCAGGCAGGAGAATCTATGTAATGGAGCCTGGTGGGAAAATCCAATAGATAGATTATTACCATCAGTTTTGATGGCTAAGTATCTTTAGAAACACCAATTCGCGGTCAATTTTGTTTATATAAATTTTATGATGGGGATTCCATACAACTGAAGTATATTCGAACAAATGAATTGTATAACATTATTATTGAATCACTATTGTTAAATAGGCGGCAATTCCGGATGATAAAGCCCAGCATTCTGTAGGCGCTAGAAACAATTGATTCATTGTGAAACGCAAATAGCAATTTCAAGTCCAAAAAAACTCCCTGAGAGGAAAAGTCTCTGGAATTATGGGAACGACCAAGGGCTGTGTCAACAACTTTGTTATTGTGGATAATTGGCGTAATTTTCTTGGTGATAGTCATGACAGTGCACTTACTAATACTAAGCTCCAGATGATTGATTACACACCTGATACACTACATACATCTAACTCATGATGCATTGAGATACAACATAAAGAATGCTTTACTGCCCAGTAAAGTTTCACATCGTCTGAGCGAAGGAGAAAATAAGAGACAAATAAAGAAGAAATTTCATTGATACATGAATTGAATAGGAGTGGCTCAAGTACTGATCCTTGAGGTACACCTGAGGTGGCATGAAATGAATACGATTCAAAACTTCTATACTCTACATATTGATATCTATCACTTAGGTACGAATTCCGAAATTCGATCAAGTGATTTGTAAATCGAAAGCTGAGCATTTTATTCAATAAAATACTGTGATGCATTTTATCAAATGACTTAGCAAAATCGAGGTAGATATAATCAACCTGGCGAGCCTCATTAATATACATGTGATAACCAACAGGCAATTTGACTCCCTATGGAAGGTTACACAAAACAGCAAGGTATAAACGGATACTATAAATATAAACAATCACCTTTATACACTGAAAATCTGTCAAAATACTGGAGAACTTTCAGTTACTCTGATTAGGGCTACTTGGTAGATGAAAGGTCTTCACTACTTCAATAGATTTTTCAGTGAATGAGGGTGAATACAGATTTTTAATATGATGTTATAGTGTATCCACAGTGTGTACTCTTTTATTTTTTATTATTGAAAAAAGTGATGGTAATAATAATCATAACAACCACAATGAAGAAAAGAAATTCAGGCTACAACTACCAGTTAATTTCCTTAACTTGAATCTTTGGTTCGGAACCTATTTTCTTTTAAGAATTAAATAATTTCAATTTAAGTTAATCAAGTTATTTAGAACTTCAATTTGTTTCAATATTCATCTTCGAAGCATTATTCTTCCTTGAATTATTAAGTTATTTGTAATCAAACTAATTTTGTTTACAATAATAATTCCCTAGAGGAATAAAACCAAATTGTTAAGTTGAAAATGGTATTTATTTTTTCTTACATCCTCATCAACATTCATCTACCTCGTAGTGTCGGAACTTCTTGATTGAGGATTCTATCATACCGTTTTTTGCTAAAGCAGTTGACGCTCGGGGCAATCCGATCAATCAAGAATCAAAGGACACGTTTCACTACGATCCCTGAGAGGACAATATCTTGCTGAGCTAGTTGGGGTCATTAATACACAAGAGTAGCTTCAAAAACCTTACAGTACACTATTCCCACGGGGAAGTAGTGGGAGATAGATGCAACCTTCGTCGCGGACGGATATTTACTGGGAGTCGGGGGTGTTGAGTTGAATAGGGGAGAAGAATATAGCTGCAGGTCCAGAATGCTGTCGGGAGATGATCCAAACAATAAAATATAAGCACTTAAGAATTATTCCAATAATTCGCCTATCCAGACATTTGCCTTAGCTTATAAGTACAAAGCTGGAGGTGACAAATGCGTACGTGCAAATTTTGTTGTACCGGCACGGTTTGCAGTTCAGATCAAAACTGTCATTCTGATGAAACTTCAGCAAATAAACCTCAACGATATGTTAAAAGTATGTTTCTAATGAATGGGCAAACAAGCGCATGAATAATCAAATTATCCCCAAAAGTTATTTACTGAATTCAATCATCTAAAGCTTGAAATGTCTACAAAATATCTTTCTTTTATGTTTCCCAGATAAATTATCATATATAATACCACTAGAGATGAAATTTTGCCGGCAAAATTTCTCGATTGTAATATGAAAGTTTGTTGCTTAGGCAATTTCGCGAATGACATTTGTATCAAAATCACGAGCCGTCAGGCGAGTGATTTTGAAAAAAATGTCATGAACGAAATTGCCAATAAGCAACAAACTTGAATGTTACAAGAGAGAAATTTTACCTGCTTAAATTTCATCTCGAGTGGTATTCGGGGGATTATTTTTCCGACTTTTTTATCGATGGTGGACAGAGAACAAACTCCAAATCGACTCATTTTCATGCAAAATCTCCAATTTTCACAATTGAATTCAACCTGTCAGTTTGACGTGTGGTTAATTTGACTGGATCATGTTTTGTTTTTTATATATAGCAACTACCAGAGAAAATTTTCAAAAAATTATCAGTATAATACCATGTAGGTTGTACCACGTGACGTCGAATGGTGCAATTCTATTGGTCGATATTTGGGTCGGAAAAATAATCATATATAATACCACTAGAGATGAAATTTTGCCGGCAACATTTCTCGATTGTAATATGAAAGTTTGTTGCTTAGGCAATTTCGCGAATGACATTTGTATCAAAATCACGAGCCGTCAGGCGAGTGATTTTGGAAAAAATGTCATGAACGAAATTGCCGATAAGCAACAAACTTGAATGTTACAAGAGAGAAATTTTACCTGCTTAAATTTCATCTCGAGTGGTATTCGGGGGATTATTTTTCCGACTTTTTTATCGATGGTGGACAGAGAACAAACTCCAAATCGACTCATTTTCATGCAAAATCTCCAATTTTCACAATTGAATTCAACCTGTCAGTTTGACGTGTGGTTAATTTGACTGGATCATGTTTTGTTTTTTATATATAGCAACTACCAGAGAAAATTTTCAAAAAATTATCAGTATAATACCATGTAGGTTGTACCACGTGACGTCGAATGGTGTAATTCTATTGGTCGATATTTGGGTCGGAAAAATAATCACGCTAATTCAGTGGGCTTCAGTGCGTACCAAACGCAATCACATTTTGATGACGCTGTTTTATCCCTCATGGGATATTAACTTGTGACCAACATTCTATCTCTCGATTTATTTGATATCGATGTCGGGAGCCGTGAACACGTTCTTTGAATAGAAAATAATGTAACATAATTAAATGGTTGCGTTGAATAGTAAATATCTTCTTACATAAAATTCGAAACTTATTCGATAAACATTCTACTGGATCACTGTTTTACAACATATACTTTTTTAACACTACACTTCAAAAAGATTGAAATTTTGCAGTCAACTATATTCTGATTTATATGTCATCACAACCATCCATTTTATATCTTTATAATGTCTATATCTTCTCAGTAACTTAGCATTGTATCATTCATATTGTGATCATTGACATATAAGCTTATTGTATATTAGATTTGTTCGTTGCCTACCTCGGGATTTTTTGGACATCTTTCTATGTCTCGAAGTATTGATCCCATGTCAGTCCACACATAATCCCATAGGTAGGCATCAGGTAACGTTTAGATATCAGATAGCTGATAAATTGACAGTCACACAATGTCCGTGACAGACCATCTCATAATAGAGATATCGCTGTCAATTCAACAGCTGTTTCAGCAGTTGTAGCCTGCGGACAACAGCGTGTTCGTAGAGTAAGGGGAGAATTGTAATAGGCCTAACTTGTTCTTCCGAAGTTTTGCAGCATTATCCATTTTGAGCGCCTTTCTGAATCCAACCAAAAATATTTTGACACTATGTATGTGCTTAACAGGAGAGTCGGAGCAGGCTTTTGCGATCCTAGATATATTCATGAATCCTACGAGCGAACGGGGGATTTCAACACAGTCTTCCCAGCCGAGAAGCTCCTAGGCAATGGTAAAACTAATGAGACCATCTATGTACGGATAGTCAAGCGGCACTCAACGCACTGAAAAGAACAGCTGTGCCCTCAAGACTTGTCAGGGATTCCAAGAGCATCCTTAACAGGCCGGTTGATGAAAACAGGCTCAACCTAACCAGAATTAAGGGTCAAGCAGATTGGAAAAGGAATGAGAAAGGAGACAAATTGGCCAGAGATGGATCCAGTTTGGAAGGTTCTCATGACCCCCTCGCTGGTAGCCCCTACAACGTGGATGTTACGGAACCATGTGAGAGATCAACATGCCTTAGTATGGAGAAGTATTGACGTCTGCCGAACTGCCTAAGCGCTGTTCGGCAATGATGTAGGCCTAAGGGCAAGCGAGATATTCTCACTGAGTAGGCAAAGCATCAGGATGATCTCCGAGATCTTTACAGGTCTCGAAAATCTGATGAAATTTAAACATACAGTAGGAAAAAGGCAGCCTTTCCTTCTGTAATATATGCGAGGGAAACAAAGTCGTCAAGCCACTTTCTTTGCTCCTACGCTCATTCGAACCAGGTTTACACGGTCGTTAAAGAATCTAAGCGTAAACAAACAGATTCTGTCGAGCAGTGGTATTCAAATAACCCCTCGAAAACGTGACAGGATTTGTGTATAAAGGTCTTTGGCTAAGTGTACTGAGCTATTCGACACTAGCCTACTAGAATCATTCATAACATATATCCCTATATAAAATCTTGGAAATGGAAGCCAACATACTTTTCTCTCATTTGAAATCTATTAATTTTTCGGAAGAAACATAAGAAATAAGGAAGTTTGTAGCATTTGTTTCTTTTTGAATACATTTTTGTTACCCATGAAATTTTGACTCATTTAAAATTTCTGATATAAAATATTTCCAGGATCCACTTGTACACCTCTGTGTAGTCACATTTTCAGGTTGAGAGAATTTCACAAATTATCTTTGCACTAGTACAAGTTGCCTACCAAATTTTATGCTTCTTCCTTTTTCGACAGCGGAGAAAATGAATAAAGAGTATTTTCTATAACCAACTTCAGAGAAGTGTAACGTGGGGGAGGGTTTGATAGAAAATATATATGAAAAGTTCTCCTCAATTTTCAAATGAAGAATCATCATGTGGAATATTCATATTACTTATTCTTGCAAATAGTAAGCGGTCACAATTTCCTTCTGCGTCAATTCTGTAAGTAGGCATAAGATAATACTTGATGTCTCTATCATTAATAAGACATATTTTTTAGGTATTTTCACATGAGAAAAATTATATTCGTCTTTATTAATTTACATATTACGCTGAGATATTTCCTACTAATTTCTCATTCCGTTTATTTGAGCTTGAATGTACTTCGAACGTTGTACGAGTATGTTTTGAAAATGAACTATCCGAAATTACAATCAACAGTTTCATAAGCAACAGGTCAATTCAAATATTATTTATATTATAATTTCATTTTTCTGAAATATCTCAAGAATGCCTACTTTCTCGGAGCATTTTCTGACCACAAAATACGCTAATCTAGTATTTTAGTCCGTTGCTAAGCAACGAAATTTTTGCCGACCTAAGCCGTCAAAATCGGTCCCTACCGGTAAATAAATACACGCAAACAATCAGCTCACATCAAGAACATTTATTGAATATATTATTACACATATGGAATGTTTACGTTGCATTCTGTACAATTATTAAATAACTCTGGCTGAACTCTACCTGAAAATGCATTCTCTAAATTCATCTTTCATGTTACCCTAATAGTATTAGCAGATTTCTGTTTGTCACTTCCCCCTCTAAATAGTTCATCTGCTATGTCTACTTTATTTGTAAAATTTTCCTTCTTCGGCAATGGTTGAGGATTTTCATCCCCCTTGCATCTTTAGACCAATCAAATTTACCTCAGCATCAACCAAAATTGTCGCAGAGGACCGACAATGTCCTACGTATTCATGTGCATTCGGCAAATTAAAAAATTTTGCGATAGTTTGAGGCATTTTTTGAAATTGATGTATTTCCACTACTTGCCTCCAACCTTTCCCATTTGAATATTCAAAGAAAATGCGGCAACATTCAAAATCTTCTATGTCATCAAAATTCAATTGATACAGTTCATCACGAGGACATGCACCAGCAACACCAAATATTAAGGCAGGTTGAAAAGTAAACACTACATAAGTATCTAGGTAATTTCAAAATTATTATATTCGAAACGTACCTTATTCATCACGTATACATAATCTGGTGCTTGAGTAATAAACGTTTCAATTTGTGCATGCGACAAAACTTTTGACTTCTTTGGTTTATAGTTGTCACTTTGACGTTTCAAGAAAGCACTTAATTTGGAATATTTTGTAATATCAATATCTTCTTTTGTACTAAGTATAGCTCTCAGCATGGAGTAATTTGACTATAACGTGGGTGCCTTTAACTTCGTAGATAAATCGGAAAAGTATGGAATCATGACATTTTCAGATCGGGAGGTCGTCTTTTTGTCTTTACAATAATCCATAAAACGTTTGTGAGCGTATTCATATTTTCCTCGGATTCATTTGGCAATAAATTCAAGATGACATTTTCAGCAGCATTTAGTAACTCCGGTGGTGTCCCGCACACCTGGACATCATCATCACAGTCCATTTTTAATATTTTTAAATATTTTTTAGCGATAAATAGGTATTAAACCGACAATTTAATTCATGCACTAAAAATGCCATATGTCGCGGTGTTTTGTCATTATGACAGCGAAAAAAGTTTGCCCTAACTTTTCCAGCGATAAAACGGAACCTAACTTTTGAAAGCATGACAACCAGCATTGTAAACACATTTTTGATGACGTTATGTCAGTTTTTCTCAAACTTGCGTTGTCAGAAAAGTATCTTATTTGTGGAAATGTCGCGATTTGGACAGTCTTCGAGTGGAGAAATTGAAGAAGCCATCAATAATAATGTGCCTCGCAATACTGTGAATTCAACTACGTCAATTTGGCGACAATTTGCGATGTTTTGTTTGGAAAAAAAACATGAACTCATTGCAGAAACTTCCACTGAAGAGTTAGCTTCTATTTTATGTGACTGAGCATTCAACATGAAGAAGAACAATGGAGAAGACTATAAAGAGAGTGCAGTCAAAACGATTTGGAACACTTCAGCAAAAATGTTACAAGAGAAGTACTTCAAAGAATATAAAAGAATTTTTAATCATACAGTTTAAGAAAGCGAGGAATGCACGCGACACAAAACGCAAAATTTTGCAAGCAATCCCAGAAAAAAGGAAGGTGAGTTCTAAGGCTCTCACAAAACAAGAAATGGTAAGAAATTTTTGAAATGGCACTATTCTGGAGTGAAGAAGAACCTGTAGGCCTTCAAAGGAAATTTTATCATATTGCTGCCTATGAATTGGCTTGGAGAGGTGGAGAAGCAGCAAATTGTAAGGTATTCTATTTTAAAATCGAGACAGACAACTGTGGAAGAGAGACCGCAAGAGTTGAATATAACCCAGTGTTTTCGAAGACAGCACAAGGTGGAAATCAGAAGTTGGCCGACAGTAAATGGTTGGTAGCAAACACTGAAGAAGATTATGTATGTCCAGTACAATTGTTTAAACAAATTATGGGAAGACGGGGACACCATATCACATGTGAAAAATTTTTTTCAACTCCAAATCCTTTATGGCAAAAAAGAAATTCGAATGGATGGTATAAGAATTCTCCTATTGGGATAAATGAAATATCTAAATGGACCAAATCCTCGGCGAAAAATATTGGACTTGATGTCAAGCGGGTGAAAATTACGAACCATTCTAATCGAGCTGCCGCCGTAACTGAATTGTCCAGGAATGGTATAGGTGAACAAAAACTTGTGAAAATTACGGGACATAGCAACCCATCGTCATTAAAACCGTACCTTCAGTTAGATGAAGAACATCATAAAAAAATCATTGGTTCCATTCGTACTATCGTCCAGGAAACAGTTACTACCACCGCTCAAAATACTAGCATGCAGCAAACTATTAACAAAAGACAAGAAAGTCCTGAAAATCAAGCTTTTTTTATTAATTGTGTTTTTAACAATTGTACTTTTCCGTTAAATTAAATAAACTAATTTACATGTTATTTTTTAATTTATTGATTCACATATTCATTAAATTGTCTTACCGAATTACACTCTAGCTTTTTTTTTTGTCGAAGTAAACTTGACATTTATAATTCGTGTAAGTGAAAAAAGTAGTGTATCTCTGACCTTTGTCACAACAATAAACAAACAATTGTCAAGGAAACGATTTCATAGGCAATAAGATTGTAATCAAAAATTGTTATGCATTTATAAAAATTCTTCAATTTATGATAACGTTGATTGAGGTTTCAGAAGAAATAGTATATGTACCCCGTAGTGAATGAAAGCACATTCCCAGACTTCAATTGTCGTCCGGGAATGTATTGCTTTTACTACTAGATACACAATGTGCTATTTCACTACATATCTGTGTTTCGTACTCGTTCGTTGTATTATCTGATTATGTCTGATAATGATGAGCAATTCCTCCGATCCCTCCAATGTCAAGTCTACTGACAGTTATACAAAATCTGCGAAGAGCTGAGAAAGAATTGAGGGGAACGATGGAAGACACGCGTCAAATATTCTGATCTCTGTTTGAAACTAACTGAATTCAGACTGTGATTCTGTTATTTTGGGTGGGGCGAGAGGAATGTTGAAAGATATATGAATGAACTATAATAATTATTACTGAATTAATCAAAATTTCAATAAGTCATTGAAACCGGAAAAGATAAAAAAAATTCTAGCTTCGCTCAAGTTTCCGGTAAAAGTGATAAACGATAAATATAATTTACAGCACAGAAGCACCATTTTCTTTGGAAAGTGTGAAAATCTGGAGATGACGGAATAACGCTTTCACAATTAAATTTCAGCTATTCTTGAAATTCAAATTAACATTAAATAGGCTACTGCAATGAATTTTCACTGTATTCCCTATGGACAAGAGGAGGAAATGAGGAAACTGTTGAAAATTGCACGACCTGGCTGCCTGCATAATTACCATGAATGTCCGACGCATACTCATACCCTCTGCTCGGCAATTATAAAATTCATTCAATTCTGAAATTTTAATTCTGCATGTGACCGTTATTTCAGATTTACCACTTTTAAAAAAATACTTCATTCAAACGGGATCCCCGTACACTTCATACAATTTTGACATTCCACTCACTAATTTCAGCAATCACCATGTGTATATATTTTTTTTAAGGAATAATGAATAACTTATAAGTTAATTGAGATTTATGCATACATTTACATCTACCCAAGAACTAATGATGATACATATATACATACACAGTTGTGGCCAATAGCCCTTCTGCACAACCAAAACACTGCAGTGAATTTGCGGCACTGTTGATCTAGTTGTGGTTTCCATAAAGTTTCTTGCATACGACGACTGTCAGGTAATTAGCTTAGTCGCTAATTTTGATCACCTATCCGCTATAGTCGGTCCTCTGGTGTCTTGTACTGTCTTGTACTTCCTAGTGAAAACAACAATTTTGTTTTCTTAGAGTTAATCTTCAACCCTTCAGCACTTAGTGCAATCAGGGCTGATTGTATTAAGCACATCAGAGTGTTCAGAAATTTTCCTCTGGCAATTATGAGTATGTCTTCGGCATACCCGATCACTAGTCATCGTAGGTTGGCTACTAGACATCCGTTTTTCACAGAACCACTAATCGTGGTGTCACCTCTGGAGACTTGGAGATTCCTGTCTTCCACTACTCATTACTGCTTTGCTCACTAGGTTAGGAACTCATTCATCTTTAAGGGCTTCGCAGCTACATTCGGCGATTGTATTGCGCGGCGATGCATGCGGAATGTGTGCTCAAACTAGACTAGCTCTCACGTCCCCTAGAAAGCAAGACCGGGAATATGTTCTCTACTCCAGGTGACTTGTATGGGCTCAAGGATCCAATCCCCCACCTGACTTTCACCGGCGAGGCGATACTGCGGGCGAACTGCCAGCCCAACAAATGAGCTGATCCCTTTATACCTATTTTCACAAGGTGATTGTTGAAGCTCTTCTCGCTCCTTAGAGCCATGAAAGTTGGTTCTCATCACATCAGCCATGGTCTCCTCATCAGGTGTAAAGTATCCACCAGACGGAACTTTCATGGCTACCTGTCTCATTGCTTGTTTCAACTTCACTACAGAAGGCTCTCCAGATTTCTTCCTGAACTGAACTCACTTGTCCCCTATAGTTTCTTTGTGATTTCCGCTGAGCTGTTTCTGATTCTTGGCCAGTGCTGCGGACCTTTTGGAGAAGAGTCTCCACTCTATCTTCAGCTGCCATTAGCTGGTTATTTCACCAAAGCATTTGTTAGTTTCCTCCACCTCCTTGCTGCGGGGGCCTCTGCTATTGCATTCTGCAAGAGATCAATCTCCTCGACTCTTCCTTTCACAGACCTGATTTTCTTCTGGATTTTGCTGCAAGCTATCATAATAGTCCTCACAGTTTATTGCTCTGAGATTTCTGCTCCGGCTCTCCTGTCTTTCCGGGGCACCTGAAACAGCAAATTTGGGAATGATCAGGGAGAAAAAGTTATTTTTATACTCTCTAGTCTATAACCTATGTCAACAGATTTTGGAAGCTTAGTGTGAGATCAATAACCCCTCTCCTGACAGCGTTCACAATCGTTGGCTTCTTTCCTCTATTGAGAATTTCAAGATTGGTGGAAACCAGAATCTCAAGCTGAACCCTGCCCTGGTAATTGGTTTCTTTTTTGCTCGCTGCCCTTGTTGAGACTTCGTGGTTATCTTACGGTAGGTAGGTTGTTTTCTCCCTTACAGGTAGAGAAGCTGCCCCTAAGCAAAATTCGCTGAACACCACTCCACATGTGGAGTAGTGTCTAAACCTATCGAAGCAATGAAAGCTCTGGCACAACCCGCTTTTGGATCCCCGATGACTTTGGATTCAGTTTCTAGTCACCTCACCAAGTTCTTAATGATTCATGGTTCATGAATTGGAATTGCCGAGGCATCTCAGCTTTGATGCAGGTTGAGCTGCTCAAATGGATTGTAACAGTGTGGTTTTTCTATTTCCGGATTGTGCAGTGCCTACCCCAGGTTCCCAGTTTTATGCCGGTCCAACACTTGAGTAGGCGACGATGTAGAGGACGTCCCCTGTAGTTCCTTTCCCTGTCATGGAAGATTCACCGAACCAGTGGAAGATGGTTTTGTGTTTATGGCCAATGGTTTCAGCATACCACAACTTCCATAGAAGTATTTTCCTCCGGTAGGCCTTCAGCAGGCATTTACAAACCCCTAGATTCAAGTACTACCATCGGTGATTTGATAGATCTGGAAAAGGCCTTCGATACTGTCGATTACTCTCTATGCTTCTAGAAACACTAGAAGATATAAATAGTGTAAGAGGTGTAGCACATAATCTATTCGAAAGTAGAACACGAAATGTTATATCCAAAAATCATACGAGTGAATAGTTTAACATTAAATATGGAGTGCCTCACATAACGGTACTGGGACCATACGGTACTATAATCAGTTTTGCGGACGACACTGAGATATTTTACAAAAATGATGACTGGTACAATCTCAAATTGAACATTGAAAATGGTCTTGGAAAACTCAAAAACTAGTTAGACAGCAGATTACTTTCGATAAACTTTGACAAAACCGTATACTTACCCTCCAGCAGCCAGGAAACATCTTTGCCAGAATGCAGTCTAAGCATCCAACGAGATTTTTCAATTAAACAAGCAAAAAAAATTGAATACTTGGGCATTTACATTAACAGTCCTTCACGATGGAACCATCAAATGGAATATCTAACTAGAAAACTTCATAGCATCCTAATCCGATGCAAACGAGCTTAGAAAAAACAATACTGTACCACAGTTTGGTTGCGTCAAACCTGAATTTCGGTTCCATTAGTTGGGAAGGAATATCGAAAAATCACCTAAATACCCTCAAAATCTCCCAGAAACGATCCCTCGGAATGATGCTCAACAAACCTGTAAGATATTCGAGCTCTCTACTCTTTACTGAAACTCAAATAATGAATTTTAGACAAATATTATTCGGATAGGATGCCAACAATATAAAAATAAAAGAGAACTTATCACTCAGAACCGTAGATATACGACAAGATCGAGGGAGCAATATTGTATACCAATGGCGTCCAAAGCAATAGGTAGAAAAAGTTACTCCTATTTGGCATGTAAATTATTCAGTCAACTACCACAAAGCATAATCAACACTTCCTTAAAACGCTCAAAACCGACAGAACATAAATACACAAAATGATAGGAGGCTAGACTGAATCAACATTTTCTTCAAAAAAGCTATGAAAACCTCTGAAATTTTTTTGTATCCCCTTACATTGTATAACTGTGCAGTACTGATGATGAATAAACGTCATTATTATTATTATCATTATTATTATTATTAAATTATTATGATTGGCCAAAGAACAAAGGTTCAGAGGGATGGAACATGTAGTGAGATTGGGTAGACGAAGTGCCAAGATGGTACTAGACAGAAAACCAATTGGAAAAAAAAGGGATGTCCAAGGAAGGGATAGATAAAAAGTTTATGCAATCATTTGAAAACAATGAAGTTTGAAGAGGAATAATCACGGAGGGAGGGACCAAAGTCACACATTCAATAAAGCGTTTCACAATAATAGCTTCTACCATGTATTGAGTTGCTTTCAAATCGTTTCTATCCCTAGTGTGCTACAACAGCTAAAGAGAAAATAAATAACCATTCATTGTGAAAGCATTATATCAGCTCAGTGTCTATGAACTTTATATTTTGTGAGCACGATATCACATAAAACTCGATTAATTCCTGTTGCCTATTTTAGCATATGTCATTCAACTTTTATTGTAATACACATTGTGTGTTTTTACCCATTTCCCCATTAATTAATCATATTACATCATTATCAATTCAAATTTTCATGTTCAGAATAACATGTTTCGAAAACAAGGACACAAGCTAGTGCCATCAAAACAATAACCTGATGTTTTTGTTGCTCTTTCTCATTACAATGTGATTGTCGAAAATATCAAAATTACTATCCCAGTTACCTAGAAACTTCGTTTATTCATAACAGCGATATTTCACAGCGCTATGACTATAGTAGGATTACATGAATGGCACGATATAATGGACGATAATAGTTTCGTTTTTTTTTCATAAAGAATAGTTCACATCCATTCTTATATTTTTTCCCAGTTTTATGAAAAAAAAAACTACTCGTAACATTATCTCGAAGTTTTTGTTCAGTCTAAGTAAGATAAATGTAGTTCAAAGTGCTATGCCAGAAGCTGAAAAGACGCCACTTCACTGTGAGGGTCTTAGAAATAATTTATCATGTTCTTGAATGTAAATAATCTCCTGTAGGAGGATTTTGTAATTAGCTTACAGAGAATCGCAATGAAAAGCTGTAGCGGTGTTTGGCACCACTTACATCTATAAATTTTTAATCTCGCTTAACTTTTGAAATGAGGTGTGTATACATATAGAGCTTCTTCAAAAAGAATAAATTTCCACAATATAAGAATTATTGATAAGCGTTACACGTAATATCGTCCGAAGTAAAGAAGATTTCATTATAATCTTTCATCTTCAAGAGACTGTTTTATCAATGAAATCATATCTATGAGGTATAACATTTTAGAAATAAGGTAGGTATATACCCGATGCTCACTTTGGAGGAAGTAATATATACCTGTACTATAATTTAGTTCATACTATCATTCTTTTTTTAATAAAATTTCAGCCAATCTGAAGCACTTTTTGACTGCATTGCAGCCATTATCAGAGATGTATACGCACTGAATTCAAAGCTGAGGTTCGAGAAACTCGATGTACTAAAGGGGTCAACTTCCAAAAATGGTGGATTACAACAGATCGTGAAGAGTCTTTTATTCTGTATCTGAAGCATGGAAGTATAACTGATACTTCTTTGCCGAAACTGAACATCTAGCACTCCATTTAGTCATTAATTTTAATTAGTTAACAAATAATTACTCATACATATTTGCTAGAGCTCACCTGAACGTTTATTGGAGTATCAGCAACACTGACTCATTTTTAAACCGATATGAGTCAAAATGTATCAAATTATTTTTATAGTTATACATTTTTACAGCTTCCAGTGTCCATAATTTAGGTTCTTCAGTGTATTTTGAGAAAGTTCCGATTTTTTAATGAAAATAAATAGTGATGAGAACTGAATACTATAAATTCTTAGCGAAGGTATAACAAAAAGATCCATATATGTTATAGTATTGCCAGTTCTCATCAATATGATGAATCCGTAATTAATTATTTGTTAACTATTTAGGATCAATCACCACCTGGAATACTTGATGTATATCATGGACCAAGAAGTTTCTGTAATACTTTCATGCATTAAAAACCGAATAAAGTCATTCGATTACTTTATCGAGTCAAAACTTCAATTTCATAATGGCTGAATCACAGATGAAAAATACTTGAAATAACTTAATAAGGATGATGTTAACTCACTGACGGAGTGAGGGTAGCGAACGGAGTCGTCTCTTAAATCGGGTTATATGGCAGAAGTTTAGTCCTCGTGTAACGGCCAAATAGTGAATTTGAAAGAAAGTTTTTTATCTTTCTTTTAAAGCTTGTCATTGACCTACATTGTTTAATTTCTCCTGGTAAATTGTTAAATATTGTCAGACATGAGTATGATGGCGATTTCTCGTACAAGGTGCTGTTATGGACCGTGACCCTTAGATCTGTAGCATGTCGGGTATTGTATACGTGGTTAATATTGTTTCTACCAAATAAATGCATATTTTGATAAACAAATACTGAACATTTGTAGATGAATATAGAGGGAAAGGTTAAAATTCTGTTGTCGCGAAATATTGTATTACAGGATTCTCTACGTTTCATGTTAAATACAAGCCTAACAAGACTTTTTTTGTAATATAAAAACCCTGTTTGTGTTTACTGCTCTACCCCACAAGATAGGCCAGTGCATAATAAATTTGAAGTAGGTATGATTTATCAAAGGTATTTCTAAGCCTTAACAGAGCGTAGTAAGCACTTTTTAATTTATTACAGACAAGATCCACTTGCTTATTCCAGCTTAAACGATAATCTATAAAACTCCCCAGAAATTTACAACTTTGTTTCATCTGTGAATTTAAAAGTAATTTGTAATCTTTATCGAAATGAACACATACTGTTTTACTTTTATTTAGTATTAACTGATTTTTGTGACACCAAGTCTCGAGTTCCATATTTGCCTGTTCAATGTCTTTTTGTAGCTCCTCCATACTGTCCGCTGATAAGCTGACTGACATATCATCTGCAAATTTGGTAAGCAGCCCAACAGTAATATTTGAGGGTAGATCGTTGATATAAATGAGGAAAATAAGAGGCCCCAATACAGAACCTTGGGCTACTCCTCTATTTAAGGAAAATTTTTTAGATTGAGCACCGTTTGCTGAAACTATTATTTGCCTATCAGTTAAGAATGATGACAGCCAGTTTAATAGAAAATCCCGTATACCCAAGTTATATAATTTTGAGATCACAAATTCTATGTTGACTGTGTCAAATGCACATGACATATCAAAAAATAGTGTTGTCACTTTTTTATGAGAATCAATTTCCTTATTGACAAATTCAATTAGATTGAACGAAGCCGTTTCTGTTGATTTGTTTTTGCAAAATCCATGTTGAAAAGGTGATAATAAATTACAATGTTCTAAGTAATTCACCATCCTATCATAAACAATTCTTTCTTATATGTTTGAGAATGTACTTAATATGGAAATGGGCCTATAGTTGCCAATATCCGATTCATCCCCGCTTTTAAATGTGGGTATAATGATTCCCAGTTTCAAGCATTTAGGAAATTTACCTGATTTTATAGACAGATTAAGCAAGTAGATTAATGGTTCAGAAACAGCATCACATATGTATTTGAGAACTTTAGCTGAAATGTTATCTACACCACTGGATTTTTTATTTTTGAGTCCCATGATTGCGGATTTTATTTCTTCACTAGAAATATCTTCAAAGAACATTGTATGAGGAAATATGTCACTTGTTGTACATTGTTTTGAAATGTTAGGTCCAAAGTGTTGTTTCACTTTAACGTCAGATGTAGTAGTGAAGTATTCTCCAAATAAATCTGATACTTCTTTTGAATTACACTCTCTTTCACTGTCAGATTTGATACATATGTTGTTTTTTTGTTTCACTTTATTATTCACTAACTGCCACAGTGTTTTTGACTTGTTCGATGTATTTTCCAGTATATTTGAATAGTATATTATTTTAGATTTTCTGATCAAAGTTTTATATAGCTTCTTTTGATGTTTGTACAGTTTTACAGTTTCAGTACTATTGTTATGTCTCATTATATTGTACAGATCTTTTAATTCTCTTCGCTTTTTCAAGATATCAGGAGTAATCCATGGATAACGGTTCTTTACTGTATTTGTTATCACTTGTTTTACTGGACAAAAGAGATCAAAATACCAGATGAGAGTCTCCAGAAATCCGTTAAATGCCAATTGTACATTTTCACTGAAGTGTGTGTTCCAATTTACTCTTTGTAACATTTGTTTTAGACTAACTAGATCACACATCTACAAACTCAATACTAACAGTAATTTTTTTTTAATAATTCGCAATAGTTCGTGTAATATCTGTGTCGGTACTTATACGTTAATACGCAAGGAAATGTCGAAGTTGTAGCAACATTATTTCACAAGTTTGTGGGGGGCTCCTATTTTGTTAGGCCTCTATGCACGTACCGAAGGTGCCCTGTAGTAAATGCAGCATTGGATCTTCCATCCAGTTTATTGATAGTGCATGTCTCTGATCAATATGTAAAAACCGGAATTTTTACATCAACTTTATATTTGAAACATACAGATCTACTGGTATCTTTCAACTTCTTATCGGAAGAGGAGAATTGCGAGAATGTTATGAATCTTAACGTACGATAGAGCTATGTAAGTTTTTGGAGAATCGTAGAAAACGTCCACTATGTTTTAGTTGAACTCTCAAACACCATCTATTAGCCATTACACTCACTAGAAAATTACTTTTCACAGCCGGATACCTGAATTGTAAGTAGCTTCTCGTGATTTTACATAAATAGTGAGCGACGTCTGTCGTTCGGTCAGAAACGTTATTTTGACCCTAGTTTAGTTAATATTCCTGCTGATATTCACTCAACGCTTATATTATCCGTACGTTTCCAGCATCCTACGTATCATTGGGTCGATAAACGGTTTCTCCGAAATTAGTGGACGCACTGAGCAGGGAGTTTTTGCTCCGATGGAACTTTAATAAAATAGAAGATTAATGAAAGTAAACGCCCAATAGCGACTTGGCAGAATTTCAAAAAGGCATAGTGACCAATATGTTTATCGCAAACATTCAGAATAAGGAGTTTCTATATCGTAAATATTGAAACGAAGAGAATCTCTTCGAGGCTTAAACTAAATAAGGTACTGGAAAAGTTTCGCAACGAAACTGTATAAACAAGACTTTCCATCTATATCAATTCAGATTTTGTTATACCAAAACACATGGCAAACATACAACTGAAGTAAACTTTGGACTTGATAGAAATGTAGGTTCATTCAGAATTATTGCTTTATTGAATTGGAATCTTCCTCATACTCTCCAAGTTGTTGAAAATTCTACTAGTTTCCATTCCAATTCCACAAAGGGAAAAAGTGAGAATAGTAGCCGTAGCAGTAATAACAATGTCTTCCCTTATTATACGGAATATGATGAGATCTGTATGGAAACAGTAAGCGCTGAAAAATATAATGTTTGATATAATAAAAGACGTTTCACTTTGATTTCATCATTTATATCAGGTATAAGTGTGATAACGAGCCCTTCTTTGGTTTACTGGATTTTCTAAAGGTTATCAATTCAATTATGTTATCAATTCCATTCGTATATATGATTTGGCTTGATTAATTAATATCAATATAACTTAACAATAAGTGTACCGATAACCAGGATGTGACCTAATATCACGGGTTTCGTATTAGCTGGGCAAATCAGGCAACAATACGGTTAATAGATATATGTAATACTCATTCTTCTTTGGTTGATACACTTACACATTAATTAAGGACTGTGTAATCGAGGGTAGTTGTTAAATTGCGCTCAGTAGAAAAAATTCTCAATCAAAAATTATAATAAAGGAATAAAACAATTATCAAAATAAATTAAAAGTTAAAAGATTAAGTACAAATAAAGTTTCAATTAAGAAATTATGTTAGACTTGGAAAACAATTAAGTAATCTTCAATTTTGAATTAACCTTATTAGAACCTAGATACGAAGTGAAATCTAATCTAACTCAGCCAAGTATTCAAGGAATTCTAAATTTTAAGTATTCAGCTTGACTTGATTCTAAATGAACTTAGCAAAAATTATATCATAAACACCACAACGCAAGCTTAACTAGAATGTTTTCTGAAATATGATTTAAGTGATTCGTGAAATAGCCAGAGCAGGACTTAACTCAAGAAGTTAGAATAAACTGACTTCAGTGTGGTGAGTTTGATTTTTTATAATCTTGGATAACCACTCCTATTTGAGTAATATACTTGAGGGTAGTAACTTTTACCAAATAAGAGAGTCTCCCCAAACTAGTGAGCTCATTTATACTTCCTTGAATTCAGGTATGAATGAAAATTATATCAAGTTAATATTCTAATTACATATTTAATGAGAAACGACCGCGTCCTTCACGGTTACGTGAATAGATTATAGGTTCAAAGGAAAAGACAGGGTAAGAAAACTCTGATTAAACCATAGTAAGCGATCAACATGCCGTTTCGAATTAGATCATACAAATATGTCTTAACTACCAATATACTGTGAAGCACTTGTTTTCTTTAGAACCATTCCTGTTAAATACGTAATTTATGATTTTCTATTGAAACTGACAAAATTGACAATTAATAGGGCAGTTTTGCTACATAGGAACAATCATAGTCAAAGTATACCAGGTCTGCCGGAGCCCCCCTTCTACGCTTTTTAAAATTTTAGTGCAATCTGATTGGTCGTTTATTTCGTTTATTTAATGTCATTAATGTCATAGACGACGACATAATATGATGTTGTTACGTGCCGGCGACGAGCTGGTGAGAGCAAGGCTGTGATTGGAGGAGCTGGGTGACGTCACCCAGCGCGAGAAACGATGGAAGGGAGGCTCCGGCAGACCTGGTATACTTTGACTATGGGAACAATAACGAAACTATAGTTCCGACAACTAGCGTGACATTCTTGAAACTATACAAATGTATGCATGGACGTAGAAAATTTGAGATATTTATAGTGGTATTTGAGCTAAAAATAACAAGTGGGGTTATAGTTTGAAATACATGACCGGGACACCAAAACAATAGGGTAAGATCATCAAGGTAACTGGAAAGCTTGGATTCAAGTATGTATCACAGAATAAAGACAGAACGTGACGTGGCTCATTTATAATTGTAAAATGCACGGGCAGGTGTTGGAAAGAAAGAAAGAATTAAACTTGTCTAGGCAATGAAGAGAATGAAGTCTTAAAATAGTTCAGAACATATCCATAAAATTCCAATTTGCAGAAGGAGATTATAGAATACCCGAGATAAGTAGTTCTATCATTCTTGAACAACATGTATCATAGTCATTAGTACCAAATTTAAAGGTAGATTAGAACCGGAATATTCCCATACTTTTAGTACGATTACACTCAACGAACAGCTGTGCTGGAAAAATCTATGAAACGGAGCTTTGGAATTGCGAATTACTGGAGAATCTACTGCTATGTGAATCCCTTTTTATAGTATCGATGCCAAAAATTATATAAATCGAATCTAAAAGCAATTTTATTCAAATGTAGCAACCACTTTGATGTCGATACCATCAATCAGCTTATAGAATTGTGTAGAATAGTTTTGTGGAACTATCATAAAAGTAATGTTGGTAAAATGGATACTCATTACTTTCTAGAATCTAAAGAATTATAATGTAAAATGCAACTGTTTTGAACATGTTCGTCGATGGAGAACCGGTACGCCGCCATTGCATCAATTATCTTGTGGATTTCGGTGTGTAATGAGCCACCCACATATCATCCCCAGTTGTTGGCGTGTTTTTCATTTTAAGCTATTGCGAGATATCGGATGAAACCTCGCACTTCATACTTGACAGATTCGCAACCAATTTACTAAAACCCGCTTGTTCTCTTGTTCTGAGACCTACCCTTTACGCAGGAGTGGTAACATTGAAACGAAAAAATTCTCTAGGAGCTACAGATATGTTGTAACCTTATTTCCGAAATACCTCTAGATTTGTACATAATAAAGGATAGGATGCCCTGCTCGGTGAATCCAAAAAGCTAGAATAATGTTAGAGTAATATATCATTGAAGGTTTCTAGGACAAACATTGGGAACATTGCTATCAGCTACTTCGCTCTCTCGTGAGCTCATCAATGAAATGAGTAATACGATGATGTCACTATTCGACCATCTCTGACAGAGGTATATAAGCCTCATTTGGAAATTCTAGAGTACCAGTTGGAAGTCTTCTGTTGTAAGGAGCGCTTATAACACGAAATAACTTATTTGGAAACAACGTTTTTCTGGTCATTTTCGCGAGATTTTTCATTAACATAAAACTGTCTAAATACTGCTCATATTTATTCACCCGTTCAACGTACCATCTTCCAGTATACCCTCTGTAAGTACCCTTAGATCTGATCGAATATTCAGAATACGCTAAGAAGCGTTCTGAGAAGTTAAAACGCTCCAAATGAGACACATATTCCGTACAAAGATATAGAATGTAGGAATTTGCTTCTGATTTAGACGGAGTGAGAGTATCTAACAACGTCATGGCGACAGTTTTTTGGAAGGTGCAATGTATCGTCTATATCAATCACCTTGAAAATCGAAAAGACAAAAACCGCATAGATTCGACGCCGATTTGAAGCGAAAGCGGCCGCATTTGGCAAAGAAAAATTTCTCTGACACCAAGACATCGGCTTACAGGTCCGCAGTCGCAATGGCAAAATTGCATGAAAGCGCTACGAATTCCTTCGTCATCCACCATATTCTCCAGATTTGACACCCTGTGATTTGTGTCTATTCCCAAACTTGAGGATATGGCTCGGCGGAAAGAGATTCAGCTCTAACGATGAGATTATCGCTGAAACATACACCTATTTGGAAGGATTGCCGAAAACGAAAAATTGGAAAAACGAAGTGTTTCGGGCTACAGGGAGACTATGTTGAGAAATAAAATAAGTTTTGACCAAATAATTCATTGCTTGTTCCATTTTTTGGGGACATTTCATGTTGCCCTTATATCGGCAGCAATTATCATTGGACAATACTGAAGGCGTGTTTATCACTGTCAATGCCAATTTTTTTACCAACATTCTCACAACAGAGCTTGCAAATATGACTGCAGCGTGATATATAAATATGAAGCAGCATTCAAATTTCAAATTATTGTTAGTCTGCCGTTGTTCAGTATTTGTAGTATTTTCTGTTCAGATATATTAGTCCCTCGAACTATTCGGGATTTAACCTCAAAAGAGTCAAAGCCATTACTACATAATCGTAGGGAAGTTTATAATGATAGCAGCACTTAGGTATGTTGTAGATTGTGCGACCTTTTAATAACTATAACGAGAACGGCATGTTTACAAAGCTAGCGCATTTACTTTCGTGCCTTCGCAGTTGAAGGAGGAGCGTTTCACCAAAAGCGTATATAACGATGACAACTATTCCACATTTTAAAGATTTGAATAGAAATTGAACTCGTCAAAAGCTACTGTTCCCAGTTATTAGCTGATTGTCATCTCGTGCAGAATGAAACCGAACGCATTAATGGAGATTTATACTAAACATTTATGTAAAGATGCTCAAAGAAGATGCTTGCCATAAACAGTCCCATTATCCCATATCACGAATTCTCTCAAATACCAGGATTCAAATACAAAGTTCCCCTTCATCCTATTCTGCGAACTATTCAATAGCATTCCAAACACGTTTAAAGATATAGACCCCGAGCTTTGTATACTTTGGAGCATTACTGTTCTAAATCAAACGCTCGGAATTTTATCAGGAAATATCGAAACAGTCGAAGCGTTCCATAATTTCGGCTAACTGATATGTAGATATTGATTACACACTTGGTATAATTTATATATTCTAAATTTTCCATAAATAACTGCTAATCCAGAGAGCCGAAACTCTACAATCAAGATCTAATAAATACTTCTTCTATTCTGGTCTTGGTTCGTAAATTTTTCCACACATTGGCATATCGTATTTATGCATTAATCGAATAACAGATAATAATTTCATAGGAGAGTCATATTTGTGTTTGAATTCGAATGAAGAGCCAATTATTTGATGCTTATTCCTGAGCATTCAGTTTGTACACCACTTTTATCGCTTCTGTTTGGATTTTCTAATGGGAAATTCATGTAAGCCGTTAAACTCGTATATCTAAAAAGGTCCCGTTCCTCATAAAGTTTGCTATAAAACAGAACAAAATAGCGGAATAGTTTCGTTATAGGGAGTTTAATATAATAATGGAAATGCGTTTTGAATTTCAAATTTAGTTTCCATTCTCTCCATCTTCTAGTAGAGAGGGAAATAAGTCCAATTCCGAATGTAGAATGAACTCGCACGACTCTGGTCAGTCTAGTTGGTAGGAAATACAATTATTGCTTTTCAAATTCATGTAATTTTAATACACTATAACAGAGTTCATACTGGAGATAAGAAATAATCATCCACTGAAAATATTGCTTAAGTACGGATCTTTCATGTACCAAGTACGCATCATCATAGTATCCTAAATACAAATCAAAATGTGCCAGTTTGAATATTATTTGGAATTGGTATTGTATGTAAGGGATCACCCTCAGTGGAAAACTGTGAGACATGGCTCACCGGATAAGACGTCACTTTCCACAATACGCTAGTCCGTGTTGACCGACAATAGTGAAGAACACAAGGAGCAATACATAGGTAAATTATCAGTGATATAAATATTGACTCATGTCGGCTATTTGTCCCGTTATTTGCATAAAATTGCACTATTTATTCATAGTCGTTACTCCAGTGTTTGTAGGTTATGTTATAACTATTGCTCGGCTTCGTTTGGTTTCCATTCTGGGAGAATAAAGTTGGGATCTATTCCGGAATCGTGTGTGGGTTCGATTTTATACGGGATATACGACCTTTTATATGTGGTGAACTCATCATATTACCTGAACATAGCTTGCCTAGTACTTCACATATTAATAACCAAAAAACCCAACAGAAAATACTTCTCGTACGATGTTAAATAAAATGAACTCAGGGCCTTGTACATCAGCTTCTGTTCAAACGAGAAAGCAAGTTAAACGTTGGCATTCCAACATCCAGTGGGAATATTGAGCTGAGAAAAAGTATAGAGCAACCTTAGCAATCAGGGTAGCCTAGGTTATCACATGACGATCCTGCCAGTCCATATACTTTATCACATACCATATAATTTCTGGAATGAACGCTATCGGATACCGAAGAAAGAACAAGAGGCCAAGCAATAATAGCTGCTAGAGAGGATGCCAATGACACCATCATAGCAGAAAATAGGCAATAAAATCTAGAGCTGTTTAGTTTAAATTTATTGAAAATTAAATGTGAAATTTTATCAACAATCGGGTTATGCATCATAAATAAATGTTGGTCAACTTTCAGCTCTCATTACTGATACATGACATTCTATTGTACAGAAATATGCATAAATCACCATCGAAAACATTAAAATTTAATTGACAATGAAGGATTAATTATTATTTGAACAAATCTGATTTAAAAACATGTCAAATTATGACTTCATTTCAATGCTTCTTTCCATACAGTTAACAGCAAATTGTTGGAAAACGAATATGGGATTTTAAAGGTATAAATAGTTCTTCATTGTGCAGGAACATACCAAGTGTTATAGCCTATGGAAATGTTTCTTTAATAATAGGGTTTGCTAATTCTTCATTAATATTTATCTGATAATAACTGTTTTGCTGAGTTCAAACTAATTGTTCGACGTTTCGAAACAATAGATCCTCCGTAAGCTTCCATTAATAAACATTTTGTGGAACAGCTAGTTATTCTAAACCATAACCAGCGATTCCAACTCACCCCTTAGACTGAAAAAGAATATCGTTTCGAATTTTCGGTAGAATTTTGTTTCAAAAAGGACCCACTATCCAGAAATATATTGATTTTTCCTTCACTACCGGTTATACGGATAACAATTGATTTGAATAGAACAACCTTACTTTTTTGGCTTTTTGGGTTTCTTCTTAGAAATTGAGAGTGGGTTTGACCCTTGCTGGTACATGAACTAAGGAAATTTGCCAATAGTAAGCACATGAAATAATCTGTACATTTGGCACCCTCATTACGTTAGAATTGAAAAAAAAACTATTTGCGAATTCTGTAGATATTACAATTGTTTGTTACATCGGAAACCACAAAAGCAGGAATCGCTCTTTTCGAGTTGCTACCTGGACATTCTCTAGAATAGAAATTTCTTTACGTTCCCAAGAGGCAATCTGTAGATTTGTGGTTGATAAAAGTTTGTTTCCTGATACTGCGTATATTCCTCCATTATTATATTTTTAAAATTTTCATATCATTCCAAATTTATTCATTGTAGATTCTGGATTTGCTGTTTTAGAGAATGCAACACAACAAAAAATAACCTTTGCATAACCTCAAATCTACGGAGAAACAAAAACGTGAGATATAATGTTCTAGAAAACCTTTGAATAAATTCAAATCCACGAATTGCGGCTTGAAACGCAAAAATAAAGAATATAATGTTCTAGAAAGTGTAAAAGGACAATTTTTCCGTGGAAAACACCTGTAAATAACTTCAAATAGATGATAGCCGTTTATATTCGAATAAACTAGTTTTTACTCTGATACAAAATTTTCAATATCTCGCTAAGATTCCCTGGAGTTTCTCTCTACAGTAGATACAATTAGCCTTTTGGCATTTCCTTTGGGATTATATCGATTTTGAGGCCGTTTTAATTCAATTGGATTTTGATGTATTTCACAACAGTCCCGAAAAGCGGAAAGAACGAGATTAGATAAAAACTCATTCCGTTTTCTTGCAGTTTATAGGAACTTACTATCACATCTGAAACCACGCTAAACGAATTACCTCCAGTCTTCTTAAATAATTTTTGTTTCGATTGGGAATTAAAACTTTTGGAACCTCCTTTAATGAAATTATTAGCTATTCTACTAGAGCAGCCATCGAGGTACCCTTTGCGATCTCTCCGGGTGATTCATAAGTAATAGCTCAAAGTGTAACTTACGTTCTGAAGACAAAAATAGAATAGCAGAAAAGGTAGAAAAAAAATAGAGTGAACCGATTTTGATGATTCTTTTTAATCGATTCTAGTCATTTAATAAAATGTTACCAGTTTATTTTTTTCGTGATACGCATTTTAGCATTTCTACAGAGGAAAATGCATCTTTTTGGGAGCATTTCCGGGAGATAATATTAAAAACGTCGAAAAAATGGCCAAATATAGCCAAAGTAGGCCAGAATTTCTTATTCGGAGGTTCATGGGGTTGATGATCATGATTCCGGGGCCAGATTTGAACCACGATGCTCCTGAAGCTCAGGACATCCTGGTACTATCGTCGACACCAGGTAATTCGGGTAAAATATCTCTTGCAATGGAGTGAAACTTATTGGGGAGGTTCTCTTGGGGGTGCTGGTCATGTACATGATCCTCAATAGTCACCTCGTGATCAGGATAGCCTGATGACCTAGGTCATCTCAATGGATTGTTTAATATGCTCGGAAATGTAATTTCGCCTCTCGGGGGTCCATAAAGAATTTAGAAAATATCTTTTGCACAGTAATCACAATTGATTGAGTTTTCCAAGTGCGGAAAAAATTCTATTTTTTCCTATATTTTTGATTTTAAATGTTTAAAATTTCGATAATTAAGTTTATTTTTCAAGAATCAATCTACAGCAGATAAGTTTACAAAAAAAATATAGTACAACACGAACTTCAACTTCAACTTTTTGAATTACTTATTAGATATATCATATGAGTGAAAATTACATTTTTACCAATACTATTATTTTTATTATTTTGATTCCAAATTCAGAATCGTGAACAGCAGCCCGAAAAATCTCCCGAGAGACGAATTTGGTTGCATTTCAGAGCTTCTTAGAAATAATCAATGGAGATGAACTAGGTCATCAGGATATTCTGACCACCAGGTTACTATTGAGTTTCCCTGGAGACGACGATAGTATCAGGATGTTCTGAGCCTCAGGTGCGTCGTAGTTCGAATCTGGCACCGTGATCGTAACCAGGAATTCCAAAAACCCCCGAGGAAGATATTCTGGCCTATTTTGGCTATATTTGGCCATTCTTAATATTATCTCCCGAAAATGCATTCTACTCTATAGAAATGATAAAATGCATATCATAAAAAAATGAACTGCTAACCCTTCTTTTGAATGACTTCTAGAATCGACTAACCAATATCATCAAAATCGGCTCTGGCGATTTTTTTATACTCTGCCCTTTTTCTGATTCATTTCTTCGACTATTTACTGAACTACAATGAATCTATGTCTTCTCACTGACATAAGGGTGTTTAGGTTGAAAAAATAAAATACTTTTTTGTTAATGAATCAGCCATTCTTCTAGATAACAGTCATGAAATGAGTGAGGCTTTTTTTCATAACGGCAAAAAAAAACGTGTGTTTAGAATTGTGTTCAGGAAAAATTTTTATCCGTGTCATTTCACACATGTGCAAAATTTACTACAAAGTGATTGTACTCGTAGAGTTACGTTTTACCAGTGGCTGAGGAGGAAAGAGAATAATGTCATCCAACATTTTTGAATACAACTCTCCTCACTGATCTCACTGCACTGTTAAATAGATGAGGAGCTTGTAATTGGTGAAATAGTGACTCCTGGGAAACTGAAAATCCCCACTTTACTTACTAAAGGAAGACATTTCCAGCACGAATTTAAAATAAATGTGTGGTGTGGTTTGACAGCAGATACTTTAATTGATCCATTTGAATTACCCTCCAATTGAAATGATGAATGATATTTGAATCTTGTGAATAATGAATTAGTCAACATTTTGAAAGATCTTCCATCACAGCTAGGAAGGAAAACAAGGTCCATGCAAGTCGGTGCTTCTTCACATTTAAGACTGGCTGTACCCAATCATCACAATGAAACTTTCCCACATCATTGGATTGGACGTGCTAGTGAAGTTCAATGGCCACCTTCCAGCGCCGATTACAATCCATTGGATTCCCCGTGTGTTCAATATTTTGCAGTAGTGAGTTATCTTAATATTTACACAATTTCAAGATTATGTGTGACGTAGGCTTCAGGGAAAATCTTTTCGAAGTAAATAATGTAATCGAAATAGCTTAGTTCAAGGGTTTTTCAAACTTTTTTCCTCTTGGGAATAAAATACCATATTTTTTCTTTACTGGTTTGTTAAGTATAAAGCTTAGATTTCGCTGAAATAAAATCTTGTATAATCATTTTATAATTTTCTGTCATTCATTTCTAATAATATTTTCCAACGATTGGAAACATCCCGTATACAATTTCAAGATTATGGACATTATGAGAGTTCTATTAAAGTTTTCCATAAACTTTTCGAAATTACGGAAATATTGAATAAAATATGAGAATAATGGTATTTGAAAGAAGACATTTTAGAAAGCTATGATTGATTATTCAAATCTGGGAACATAATTCTGAGTAGAATTCCTCTTCTAAATTATTTATTTTATAACTTTTGTGACGTTTGAACCCTCCGAGCTGTATGTTTTCAAAAATAACTCTAATATTCGAATTAAAATTCACTAGAGTAGATGTACTGGGCTACTTCTACGATCAAGAACCAAGATGGCGGCCATAGGGGGGTCGGTGATAAGGAATGGATGTGTGTGATAAGGTGTGAGATAAGGATATGTTGTTTGTAAAGAGTATACAGGGTGCGTACAAAAAGTGTGTTACATGTATAGGGTCACGTGACTATCACGAGGCAGCTGCCATCGAGTATACAGGGTGTGTACAAAAATTGTGTCACATGTACAGGGGTCATGTGACTATCACATGACAGCTGTCATGACGGACCTAAGGTACAGACTGCTCCGTGGAAGTGTCACCACCACGTGACAGCTGTCATGGCGGACCTAAGGTACAGATTGCTTCGTGGAGATGTCACCACCACGTGACAGCTGTCATGGTGGACCTAAGGTACAGACTGCTCCGTGGAGGTGTCACCACCACGTGACAGCTGTCATGGCGGGCCTAAGGTACAGACTGCTTCGTGGAGATGTCACCACCACGTGACAGCTGTCATGGTGGACCTAAGGTACAGATTGCTTTGTAGAGGTGTCGCCACCATATGACAGCAGTCTCATGACAGACCAAAGGTACAGACTGCTCCGTGGAGGTGTCACCACCACGTGACAGCTGTCATGGTGGGCTAAAGGTACAGGCTGCTTCGTGTAGGTGTCACCACCACATGACAGCTGTCATGGTGAGCTAATGGTACAGGCTGCTTCGTGTAGGTGTCACGTGACAGATGTCATGGTGGTCCGAAGGTACAGGCTGCTTCGTATAGGTGTCACCACCACGTGACAGCGGTCATCGAAGGTACAGATTGCTTTGTAGAGGTGTCGCCACCACGTGACAGCTGTCATGGCGAACCTAAGGTACAGATTGCGTTGTAGAGATGTCGCCACCACGTGACAACTGTCATGGTGAACCTAAGGTACAGATTGCTTCGTGGACGTGCGAAGCACCTCTACGAAGCGTTCTGTACCTTTGGTTCAAAGGGTATAGACTGATACGTGGAGATGGCGCCACCAGTTCGACTCGTCCGACTCATGCGGCTCGCAAACGACTTTGATAAATGGAAGGTCTAGACTCGGAGATCATCGTATACAACGTTTCGTGCGACTTAGCACACTCGTTCTAGTTTGCGGGTGTTAATATCGATGAGGACAGTATAGCTCAAGATGAAGTGTGTGGCGGTCGAGATTCTCAATAATCAGACACATGTTAAGCACGTGCTTCAACATTCAGAGACATGCTCTACTCAGACATGTATTCAGACACATGCTTCAATACTCAGACACGTGTTTAGCACGTGCTCCATCATTCATACCTATTTAACACGTATTTGATACCTGATTTTGAGAGAAGCGTAGAAGTACCTAACCGCGTGATCAGACATACACAATATAACATCATCAACTAGTATATAAACAAATGCTATTAACATATGTTTCATTATGATTTCGATTCGCCTTCAGGCATGATGAAGATTGTTAAGCAAAAAGACTCGTTGAGTATTATGAACTTAGGGTCAAGCAATGAGAATGTTGAACAACCACAACGTCACAGCTCTTTGCTGCCTAATACTCTACGAACAATAATCTGTGGTCCAAGTAATTGTGGGAAAACAAATGTGATGTTATCTCTATTGTTAGATGCAAACGGTCTGAAATTTGAAAACGTGTACATATATTCAAAGTCTTTACACCAACCAAAATACCAGTTACTAAAGGAGACATTGAAGAAAATTGAGGGGCTTGGATATTTTCCTTGTACCGAAAGTGATGAGGTCATAGACCCCACAGAAGCGAGGCCTAATTCAATCATAATATTCGATGACGTGATGTTTGAGAAACAGGAGAAAATTCATGCTTATTTTTCAAGAGGGAGACACAACTCAATTGATAGTTTCTATCTTTGCCAGTCTTTTGCTAAATGTCCAAAACATGGATTGCGCGATAATGCCAATTGCTTGATTATTTTCAAACAGGATGAGCTCAATTTGAAACATATATTCACCGATCATGTAAGTACCGACATGTCACTCGAAAAATTCAAAGAGATATGTAGCGTATGTTGGAAAGATAAATATGGATTCCTTATGATAAACAAAGACTGTGATATGAACAAAGGACGTTATCGCAAAGGTTTTGATAGTTATATATACATCTAACATGTATATATACTTTCATTTGAAATAGACAACCCGCTCAGCATGGACGTGGGTGTGAGTAACATGCTTAAAGAAAAACAACAATTGAAGAAAAAAATTTGGGAGTTAGCAAACGTTGTGAGGAAAAAATATATGGCTGTGAAATTGGGTAAAGCTGAAAATGATGAGATTCTAGATAATATGTTCAGGAATGTATCTAAACCTCTGGAGGAAATTGCGAAAAATGCTGAAATAATCAAACAAAATTCGTTGGTTAAACCTAAAAGTATTGTTTCTACAGCAACACAAATGGAGAACATACCAATCCCAAATATTGTAACTGAAGGGGAAGAGTTCGTATATAACCCCCAAAATACTGAGGAGGATGTGTTTACCCTCGAACCTACTATCGATCAGATTCGTGAAGAATTCAGAAAACATAAGAAAGATAATGCAGAGGCTACAGAGGAGTTTCTGCAACAATACCCCACATTAGCACGTTATTACTTGGAAGGATTCCTATTGGATGATGATGTCAAGAAATACGATGATAGAATGGGATTGCAATATAATTCAACTTTAGACAAATGGTTCATGGGTAATCAACCTATAGAAATTGATAGTGAGAGTAATATAATTATCAAGGGTACTCCGTTCAAGGGTACCACAGGACTGTATAATTTGATATTTTACAGAGATGTTCTACCTGATACTTACACTGTGGAAGATGGGAAAAATTACAGTCAAATGATGGAAATGACTAGTGCCCATAGACGTAATAACGATCCAGCTGATCGAATAAGAAACATTGTAAAATACAAAAATGTACTGAAACCTTTGATTAATTCCATGAAAAAACCCAGAGCCAAAACATACACTGGAAGTGCATATATCAAAAATGATATGCTTGAATATAACGAGAAACCTATCGAATATGTTTATTGGGATGACGTTAACGAAATTGTGGATAGACTGAGACTTCTTGTTGCATCCTCGCATGCAGGTAACCATAATCATCACAACGAGATAATCTCTATAATAGAAGAATTGATAGAGGCAGGGGTAATTGAACAAAAACCAGGTGTAAGACAAATTCATCACAGTTATAAAGATGGTTTCAATGGATAAGTTTGGCAGAGCCTCCTCTTCCATGTGGATATATGATACAAATGTATTTACTAATAATTTCAAACAAGTTCACGGACAAGGATTATTCCTAACGAGCGATGGAAGTTATGATATGGAAAATCGTAGATTGTGCAACGTAAAATCACCGAATGATGATGGAGATGTTGCAAATAAAGTATATGTTGATAAATTAACACACAAACTGAATCTGAAAACGGAAACCAGTCTTAAAGATACCTTCAATGTTAGGGTTGATAATTTAATCAAAGATATCAACAAGGATCTGGATGAACATAAATTAACGAATGAGAAGGTTATTCTCAACATTGATAAACATCTGATGGACATTCAGAATAAATATAATGGAATGGGGATCTATATAAAATCAGAGTATAAAACAATCAGTGATAGTGTGAGGGAAAACAGAAATGAATTGAAAGAGATCAATAACACATTTAACAGTGTGAACATGCGTCTAAATGACATTACTAGTAAAGTGGAGGCGTTAGAACGACGGATGACATCTGTGGAACCTTCTAAGAAGAGACCCTCATCATCCACAACAACAAAGCAGGGCTCTGTGAAACGTATATCTCCAAATCCTGTGAATATACCCAAAAAATTAATTCTACACTAGATTTCCACATTGATAAGATGAGTAGAGAACAAGTTGTGCATGAGCTTCATAAGCCGAGTAGGAAGAATTTCAAACGACGCAGAACAATCATAAAAGGTTTGGATGATTTGTGGCAAATGGATCTGGCTGAAATGGGTAATTACGCTCGTGAAAATAGAGGATTCAAATACATTTTGGTTATGATCGATTGTTTCTCGAAATTTCTATGGACACGCCCGCTGAAAACGAAATCAGCCGAAGAGGTTCGGAAAGCGGTCGGTTCTATATTGCTAGAAGGACATCGTAAGCCTAGGAATCTGCAAAGCGATCAGGGAAAAGAATTCTTCAATAAACACTTTAACGATCTAATGAAGAAACATAATATCAATCATTATAATACGTATAGTGTGAAAAAAGCAGCCATTGCTGAACGTGTCATTCGAACATTAAAAGAAGCGCTCTACAAACATTTCAGTCTTAGCGGGAAATACAAATGGCTTGATATACTTGAAGAAACCACAGAAAAATATAATAAACGTAAACATAGTACTATAAATATGGCTCCAATAAAAGTGACGAAACAGATTGAGAGCGAGATATTGAAGCGATCCTACTCACACATCAAGTTAGCTCTGCCTCACAAATACAACGTTGGAGATGTGGTACGAATAAGTAAGGCTAAACATATATTTGAGAAGGGATTTACGCCCAATTGGAGTACGGAATTATTTAAAATCATCAAAGTAAAAATTACCAACCCGATCACATATCTACTAGAAGATATGACCAACGCACCAATCAGCGGCTGTTTCTACGAGGAAGAATTACAGAAAACAAAACAACCCGATGTGTATTTAGTCGAAAAAATATTACGAAAGAGGAGGGGTCAACAGTATGTGAAATGGTTGGGTCTAGATAATAATCACAACAGTTGGATCAATAATTCGGATCTCGTTCAATGAACCCATCATTAACCATTTGGAGATTATTAGGAACAAACAAATAGCTTGAATATTATTGACTCGAGGGTATGGTTATTATAATAGAACAAAATTCCGTGAATATGAGGGTGAATCAAGAGTGAAGATTATAATATTTGAAACATATATTGTTAAGATTATACTTAAGTCTTTTGTATTGAGAAAATTTTGAAATTAATAAAAAATATTATTTTGAGATCTTTGGTCTTCCTCCCTCCCCTCGTTAAATAACGGTGCAATCTTGAATTTTCATCAGTCTGTATGGAAGCGTACGTAGGAGAAGGTGTTCTCAATACGCTTATAAACAAGCTCCCGTTTGAACTTCATATTCCTGGTTATCAATTCTGTGGTCCCGGGTACAAAATTAGAAGAACGGTTGAGAAGAGGAGATTCAGGTATCAATCCACTCGATAAAGCTTGCCGCCAACACGATATTTCATATCTGCGAAACGCTAGTTTGGAAGGACGTCACGAGGCGGATAAAATATTAGAGAACGCTGCTTGGCAACGTGTCAAATCTAAAGACACAAAATTTGGAGAAAGGGTTGCCGCTTTCGGTGTAAATAAAATTATGAAGGCAAAGAGGAAATTGGGGATGGGTATGAGAAAGAAGGTTGGGTTCGGAAGTGCAATTGTCGATGGGGTGAGAAAAGTTATGAAGAATAAGTTTGACTCATCCAATCTGAAGAAAACATCCCAAACAGCGTTGAAAGTTGCACAAAAACAATTCAAAAAAGCAGGTGGTCGGAAAAATGTTCGGTTACCAAGAGTAATTCCTATTCCAAAGACTGGAGGATTTCTACCATTTTTAATACCTCTGTTTGCCGGCTTATCAGCTGCTGGAGCATTGGCGGGAGGTGGTGCAGGCATCGCTAAGGCCGTCAACGACAGCAAAGCAGCTCGGAAAACCTTGGAGGAAACGGAAAGACATAATAAAACAATGGAAGCTATAGCTTTGGGAAAACAAGGATCTGGTCTATATTTGAAAAAGTATCGCAAAGGTCTTGGTCTATATTTAAATAAACATCCAAAAAACTGTCAGTAAACCTACCCAGAAGACCTCTGACCGATCTCGATCTACGAAAACTAGCAAAAGCTCTGAAAATTCCCCATTTTAGAGGAGTATTTATGCGTGATGAACTGCCATCCAACGGACCATGGAAAAACGAGCGTGGAATAGTTAATTTAGATAGCTCGGACAATGGAGGCACTCACTGGGTTGGGTTTAATAAAGTCGGTGATACAGTTTTATATTATGATAGTTTTGGCAATTTACGCCCCCCTCGCGAACTAGTGGATTATTTCAAAAAGTGTAAGATATTATTCAATCACGATAATTTTCAACAATATAACACTTATAATTGTGGTCAGTTATGTTTAGATTTCCTCTCTAACTCTTCAGTTGTGCTCGACTAACCCTGCATTTATTAGTATATAAACAGATTGTTGGTAAAGTTTTCATCAATCATGTCTCAGACGTTCACTATCACGGGTAAGAGCTCCCGCTTATCTGTAGATTTCCACCCACCTATAGAACTAGATCCTCATTCATATTATTCTATCGCACTTGTTGGCTTGCATACGTACAATAGCATTCCGAACATTGAAGAAGGTTTTAATAAATTTTATTATAAAAATGTGAAGGGTGAGGAAGAAGTAGTAACTATACCTACGGGGTCCTACGAGTTGACAGACATCGAGGATTTCATACAAAGTGCAGTTTGTGGGATAGGAGTGAAGCAAGAAGAACGTGACCGGAAATTATCAATAAAATCTAACAACAACACTCTACACACAGAGCTGAAGAGTGATTTTGAAGTGAATTTTATTCCTAAAGATAGTATAAGCGAACTGTTGGGATTCAGCAAAAAGAAATTGACATCTCGTGAACTACACGTATCTGATCGACCTATAAACATAATCAAAGTTCAAACTATACGTGTCGAGTGTAACTTAACCGCAGGAGCATATTATAACAATAAGATAGCTCATACGATATATGAGTTCTCACCTCTTGTACCACCTGGGTTTTCCATTGATATAGAGCCGAAGAATCTTATTTATCTACCGGTCATCAGCAAGACGTCCTTCGATAACATCACACTGAATATTTTAGATCAGAATTGGAAACGGGTAAATTTTCGTGGAGAAGAAATTATTATACGGTTGGAGTTGAAAAAGACTGCTAGGGATTATGGCTTCCAACAATAAATAATAATCCAATACTCACCACCACTCATTATATGAAAAGAATTCATCTGGGAAGGTTGTTGTTGCAGTACACATCACTTGAGAACATGGGTTTAGATTTCAGAAATAAAAGACATCCCCATAGTGGTCATCAGTCATTATCTACAACGAGCTCGAAGGAGAAGGTTGCTACTGCAGCATTATCATTGGAGAATATTAATTTTTTGAAGTTCCTTGGTTACAATGTCAGAAAAACTTCAAATATTCAACGAGCCAAACTTCATTGAAGACATCATCCGAGAAGAAACTCACACCTACTATCCACACACAACATCTTTTGGCAACAGCGATGAAGTTGAGATATTAATCAATCAACAAGACGTGTTGGTAGATTTGGCATCGTCTGCTTTATTCATCGAGGCAGAATTCCAGCCAGAAGCAAGTGGTGATGGTGAATGTAAACTAACGAATAATTTCGGAGCGTTTCTCTTCGAATATATCAGTTATGAATTGAATGGGAAAGAGATAGACAAAGTACGTGATCCTGGTATTGTCAGCACCATCAGAGCTTATCTAACATATTCCAAACATGAATCTATACCTCTAGCTATTTCTGGATGGTCATTTAAGGATGCACTGAGTTCAGTCTACAATGATAAAATCAATTTATGGATACCGTTGAATTTTCTACTAGGCCTATTCATTGACTATAACAAAGTTTTGAGTGGAAAACATAAGTTGCGCTTGATAAGGTCTCGAACCGATAACAATTGCTATACTAATAGCACAGGCACGAAGAGGGCTAAAATAAATGTGAAGACGATAGCATTAAAAGTGCGACATGTGTTTCCAAGTGATCAAGTTAAATTTCAAATGTTGGAGAATTTGAGTGCTGAGAAGCCTATTTTGATTCCATTCCGTAGTTGGGATCTGCATGAAAATCCGTTGATGAAGGAGAGCACTCGCGACATTTGGGCTGTTAAAACATCAATGAATTTGGAACGCCCCAGATATGTGATTCTAGCTTTCCAAACTGATCGAAAAAATAATCCTGTGAAGCACAGTGCATATTTCGATAATATAAACTTGCTAAATGTAAAATTATACTTGAATTCAGAGTGTTATCCCTATGAAGCAATGAAATTGAATTTCACCGACCAGCAATACATGGAAGCATACCAGATGTACTATGATTTCCAGAAATCATTTTCAAATAAAATAATAAGCGAGCCCATGTTGGATTATATAGCATTCAAGAATAGAGCAATTTTTGTTATTGATTGTTCAAAACAGAACGATGCTATAAAGTCATCAACAGTTGACGTCAAACTAGAGATGGAAAGTTTCCTGAATTTCCCCAAAAACACCAGGGCTTATTGCATCATCATTAACGATCGTATAATGGAGTATTCCCCGATTACAGGATCAGTTCGGAGTTTAGTGTGAAGAGCCAGGTCATGAATCATAATGTTATTATTTTAATTACAAATGATGTACTATCAAAATGTATTCTTCCCAATAAATGTTATCATTATTATTTTTGGCATTTTATTTCTCAAACAGGGTGGCAGTGCTGTAATTATTCAGCTTTCATAGTTGTTCACAGACTGCTAGCAGGTATCCATTATGTCACGTGCTTAACACTTGTCTGAAACACGTGTCTGAATGTTGAAGCACGTGTCTGGATACTGAAGCACGTGTCTGAAACACGTGTCTGAATGTTGAAGCACGTGTCTGGATATTGAAGCACGTGTCTGAAACACGTGTCTGCATGTTGAAGCACGTGTTGAAGCACGTGTTGAATCACGCGATAAAACATGTGCATGAATGCATTACAATCATTATAATTATTCACATCTACCCATCATCGTTCGTAAACTATGGTCGCCGGATTGAATCAGTTACTGTCATTGGCTTGGAGCAGTGACGTCATCATCGTTCGTGAACGATGGTCGCCGGATCTTCAAATCATTGTGTATTTTGATACACATGAAGCTATAGCTTGATGTTCTCTCCACCCCAATTTGTATGCATCATATTGATTTTCCTCATATCAAAAATATGGAAACACACGCTATGAAAGATCCTCCATGACAGTTCACACGGTAGACACCAAGACACCTCGTTGAAGATCCACATGACAGACACCATGACACCTCTTCCAGTCTGCGACTCAGTGATCGTAGAAGTAGTCCAGTACAAGCTCTGAATCTCGACCGCCACACACTTCATCTTGAGCTATACTGTCCTCATCGATATTAACACCCGCAAACTAGAACGAGTGTGCTAAGTCGCACGAAACGTTGTATACGATGATCTCCGAGTCTAGACCTTTCATTTATCAAAGTCGTTTGCGAGCCGCATGAGTCGGACGAGTCGAACTGGTGGCGCCATCTCCACGTATCAGTCTATACCCTTTGAACCAAAGGTACAGAATGCTTCGTAGAGGTGCTTCGCACGTCCACGAAGCAATCTGTACCTTAGGTTCACCATGACAGTTGTCACGTGGTGGCGACATCTCTACAACGCAATCTGTACCTTAGGTTCGCCATGACAGCTGTCACGTGGTGGCGACACCTCTACAAAGCAATCTGTACCTTCGATGACCGCTGTCACGTGGTGGTGACACCTATACGAAGCAGCCTGTACCTTCGGACCACCATGACATCTGTCACGTGACACCTACACGAAGCAGCCTGTACCATTAGCTCACCATGACAGCTGTCATGTGGTGGTGACACCTACACGAAGCAGCCTGTACCTTTAGCCCACCATGACAGCTGTCACGTGGTGGTGACACCTCCACGGAGCAGTCTGTACCTTTGGTCTGTCATGAGACTGCTGTCATATGGTGGCGACACCTCTACAAAGCAATCTGTACCTTAGGTCCACCATGACAGCTGTCACGTGGTGGTGACATCTCCACGAAGCAGTCTGTACCTTAGGCCCGCCATGACAGCTGTCACGTGGTGGTGACACCTCCACGGAGCAGTCTGTACCTTAGGTCCACCATGACAGCTGTCACGTGGTGGTGACATCTCCACGAAGCAATCTGTACCTTAGGTCCGCCATGACAGCTGTCACGTGGTGGTGACACCTCCACGGAGCAGTCTGTACCTTAGGTCCGTCATGACAGCTGTCATGTGATAGTCACATGACCCCTGTACATGTGACACACTTTTTGTACACACCCTGTATACTCGATGGCAGCTGCCTCGTGATAGTCACGTGACCCTATACATGTAACACACTTTTTGTACGCACCCTGTATACTCTTTACAAACAACATATCCTTATCTCACACCTTATCACACACATCCATTCCTTATCACCGACCCCCCTATGGCCGCCATCTTGGTTCTTGATCGTAGAAGTAGCCCAGTACATCTACTCACTAGCTTCTTATACAATTATCAATTCTAACGATATTAATTCAATTGTGTCATAATCTATGCTAAAGCTGATATTTCTAGAAGTATATTTACCAATAAAAATACATAATATCATAACGTATTGTAGCAATCCATCATATTCTTCCCTCTGAATGAAGTAATATCAATTCACTCTTCTGCGAGAATAAAATAAAATGTTGGAGTTTCGTACCCACATTATTTGAAGCATGATCACATTCATCCGTTCATTAACATGCTGACATATATGTGGTTTATCTCAATTAATATTGCGTAAATGACCATTGCCGGGAGAAAAACGTCGACGCTGTGTCGGTTTTGAACGCCTGCAGTTGTCAATGTTCACGTAATTAAGCCCTTGTTTCCCGATGCTGTTTTGAAAAAACCGAAATCCGTTCTACATCACCACACAAGTAATTGTTACTCGTGATTGAATTGAATATTTTCTTTGGTCTCAGGATGTGATTGGCATTTAGTTGTATATGAATCCGGTTGTATTATATTATTTATTTACTCCTTTACTATTTGATGTAGCCTAATTGAATTGAAGTCTTTTAATCTGTCTTCACATTGGAACTATGGATAATTCTTGGGGAAAGGAGGAAATTTATGAACGAATGGAGAAAAATATTAGAAATGTGTTGAATGAAACTCAGATCACATAAGATGTGAAGAAAGTTGCTGATCTAATACCGGGCGCCTCATGCAAGGTTACGTATTATAACTATACAGGGTGTTTTATCAACGGCAATTTCTTCCAAAACTCGTTTATTGTGGACTTCAGAAAAGATGTTGTGTCTGACCGAATCATGAGGTGAACATATTTTGGTCTACACAAGGTGTTCCATTTCATTCATACGTCATACCACTTCGTAATTTTGTATGGAACATCCTACATAGTTGGGCATTTTTGAATTTCCTATTTAATTCTGTGTCGACTTATTAGTGCAGTCAAATGGTTATATATTGTTTATATACAATAAATTAACAACTTAATCCGCTCATTTTTACATAAGGTTACATAAACAATGCTAAATGTGACCATTTTTGATCGGGTAAAGACTATTTTTGGTCGGTGAACATATAAAACTAGTTAAACAAATAGTTGAATCAACTCCATTCATTATAAACAATTTATTTGATAACAAATAGATGAATTCGGCCAAAACTCCGAGTGTAGGGTCCTTTTCGGAAAATTTTGGCATTTGCTGATTTGTTATACACAAATTATATTCATTGATAAATATACGAATTTGTCCAAAATGTCGCGTTTATAGTCGTGTTCGGATAATTTTGCCCTCCTGAGTACGATTTAATTGCTATTAATCAATCGAATCCGTTTTTTTAATCTTCACAATAACAAGAATTTCAGGTGTAACCTCTTGAGAGGCAAGACAAATTCTTTGGTGCAAATTATCTGCGGTAGTTACTGGTCTATCATTAACTTTGCTTTCTATAAATTTCCATAAAAGAAGGCACAACTTATCAGATCTGGAGACCTTCATTGAGTTTGAAACATGAGAACCTTTTTTCAAACAATTGTTAATTGTACATAAAATTTCATACAAAAAATATTCAAAGCCGAAGATTTTAATAATATCAAGAAGAAAAACTTTCTTGGTGAACCTTAACCTTGTAACTCTTATGTCGATTTACAGACTTGGAGTAACGTTTTATGTGAATCATCGCCAGAAAAGATGTTTTATAATAATCGGTCTCTTTAGTTAAAATATTTACATTTTTGTAATCAAATTGATGGTTATAGTCAAAACAATGTTTATCAAGAGCGTTGGAAGATTTTGTATCATGTACTATACTTATGGCCATACATTTTCTTTCGCAAATATTGCTTAGAGATTCCTGTCCGATCGCAATAATAATTCAATTTACATACTGTGTGGGTTTGTTTATATTTAGGAATCAGAAGTTTCAGATTTGAAAAATATTTACCAACACAGTTATTAGGTTTATGCGTAATCTTATACAGGGTATTTCCTGAGTAGTCTGAAAAAATTAAGAGTGTGATTCCTCATGACTTTTTATTAAAAAATTCCTTTCATATGAACATGGGATCTAAAGTTCTTCCGTTCCAATCTACAGTGTGTTAAGAATTAAAAAGAAGATCGGTGTTTTCCTAATATCTCGGAAACCACCATAGATATTTTTCTCAAATCCAGATATGTAGTATCTAGTTTAAAGGCCTTCCTTCCTCATTAAAAATCTGTTCTCCACTCAAACCAAAGGCGTCCGTAAGCGCAGGTCCCTGAATTATTTGTTTAAAATAATAGGTAGCCACTGCTTTTCCAGGAGAAAATGATTTTCCATCCATACTTAACAAAATTGGTGTCTTTAGTTTTTCTTATACATCGAACGGTTTTCGAGAAAAAATTTATCAACTTGATTGTATATCCCAAAACCACTAGATAACATGCTAGTAACAAAACTATAGTCACGATTTGTTTCTATAAGATATGAGACAAAAAACAAAGTTTTCAATTTATTATTTTAATACGATAACTCATCACAAAGTAACGGTTTCCACCATTGAATTCCATTATTATTAGCTGTTGGAATGTTTATATTTATATAGTATAGTGGCTCATTCATGTTAATTCATTCTACTAGTAGTGTTTCATAAAAAAGGAACGTGTAACATCATTTTGTTTTATAATATAGTGGATATTTATCAACAATTCAACAATAATTAGTTTATTTTATTATTAAAATATATGTATATTTATTCGAATTGAATAGTAAAATGTGGATAGGATAGAAATTGCCTATCGTTACAAATCAGTTGTATGCAGTTAATAACTATTTTTGGGAATATCATTGTGTAATGAAACAATTGAATCTAGCTCACCTAAAACTTAATCTTATGAACTTGTTATGAGATTACCCGAGAAACCCATTCAAACTCATGATTCTAGCTGTTAGACAAGTGAACTTAGCTACTATATTATTAATCGCCATAATATCTTATGAAACTTATTAAACTCGCATTTGTGTAAGACGAAGCGATTCAATATCGGTGATAACATCCTCAGGACAAGTTTCTCAGAAAGTGATATATCGTTCTAAGGATACCACTGTGTGATGAAACAAGTCCATGTATTGTTATCAAATTCTGAATTTCTGTTGTATTTCCGTTACATTTCCTATGTTGACGATTCGTATATTCTTATTTTTAGGAATTCATATTGAATCGTGGTATTGCCAATGAATCCGATACCTACCATAACTTTTGAGGCCTCTCAATGATTTCAGAATCACATGTAAATTTTTGACTGAGATAGGAAAGTCTGTTATCCATTACAAGGAACACATTTATGATGCAGGTACCTTACAAAAAAATATTAGTGAAGTCATTGCAAAAAAGTGTGGTGGTTATATTGAGACTTGAATGAAGAACAGTACGGGGAATTCGCACACTGATTAAAAAGCATGTATCCTAATAGCAACTACATTGTAATCTCACTTATCCCTTCACCCCCTGGTGGTTTTTCACACTGACCACTGATTACGAAGGATTATCGACCTAGATAAATTTAACCACTGACAACATCATATGTAACGTTACTACCTCTAATATTGATAAATCTGTGGTACTTCATATGGGATAAACAGATTCAAATCTACAACATATTGTGGCAAAGCTGCCTTATTAATTATGAATTAGAATTCATTCACATATCAAACAAGTTGCGAAAATTCAAGCTCGTTTCAAGAACACCCATGAACGTAAATAGAAATAAGATATTCTTTGTTGCCTTCCATTAATGATAAGCTAAGTAGATGAGTTCATTTCTTAGTACGACCACGTCATAAATTCATACAGTTTGTTCTCTGAATCTGTGGGACTGAAACGAAATGTATAATAATATATATAATTTGTAAAATATCGATAAAGTCGAAGAGGTTCCTCACAGTTTCAATAGGAAATCATACATTACGTATTCAACAGAGATGGTTCTAAAGAACATATTTTTATGATCTAATTCGAAACGGCAGGTTGATGGTATGGTTTAAGCAAAGGTTTTTCACCCTGTCTCTTTCTTTGAAGCTACAATCTATTCACGTAACCATAACATAAGACGTGAAGGACACGGTCGTTTCTTATTAAATATGTAATTAGATCATTAACCTGATATAATTTTCATTCATACCTTGATTCAAAGAAGTCTAAATTAGGTCAAAAAATTAAGGTACCCGTCAACAAAAATAGAATGGTTATTTTGTATTCAGCTCACTAGTCGTGGCAAGCCTCTCTCTTCCATATAGTCTGAGACTATAGGACGTGTTGTCACAGTTCAACCTGGTGAACCAAAAACTTTGAGCATTAATTTTATATTAAATGTTATAATTTTGTTTAAATTTGAGTTTGATTCTCCGACTTCTATTCAAATTCTCTCGGAATAAACAGTCATTAACAATATTAAAACATCAATAATAAGAATTCGAAGAAATTCAGAAAAAGTTATGTATATTATATCATAACATGAATATTTCATGAATTGCATTGAAGAACAAAATATTTTCGAACCCAAAGTCCGTAGTTTATTGCTTTTATTCAATCATGTATTCGAATTACAAGAATTTCAATTGTGCTTGTAGAATATAATGAATTAAGCTCCATGAATTCGCAGCATTAATTCTAAATTATATGTTACAATTTTGAGTAAATTGGAATTTAATTCTCCAACTTCCGGAAGTTCAAATATAGCTTTCTCACGGAATAAACATTCATTATTATTATTATAACATTGATAAAGAGTATTCAAGGGAATTAAGGAAAAGTTATGTGTACTATATTAAAATATGAATATTTCATGAATTACATTATAGAACAAAGAGTTGTGATTATATTGTTCCCAAAGTAGAAAATTCGTTCGATCCAAAATCAATTATCCCATTACAAATGAATACACTTGAAGTAAACGCCAACGTTCTAAAAATACTAGATTATCAGGTTATATCATAGCATTCCAAAGTTTTCATGAAAGCTTCCCCTCATGCAAAAAGCCCGTAGCTTATTGCCTTTATTCAATCATGTATTCGAATTACAAGAATTCCAATTGTGCTTGTAGAATAGGATGAATTAAGCTCCATGAATTCGCAGCATTAATTCTAAATTATATGTTACAATTTTGTGTAAATTGGAATTTAATTCTCCAACTTCCGGAAGTTCAAATATAGCTTTCTCACGGAATAAACATTCATTATTATTATTATAACATTGATAAAGAGTATTCAAGGGAATTAAGGGAAAGTTATGTGTACCATATTATAATATGAATATTTCATGAATTACTTTATAGAACAAAGAGTTGTGATTATATTGTTTCCAAAATGTGAAATTCGTTCCATCCAAAATCAATTATCCCATTACAAATGAATACACTTGAAGTAAACGCCAACGTTCTAAAAATACAAGATTATCAGGTTATATCATAGCATTTCAAAGTTTTCATCAAAGCTTCCCCTCATGCAAAAAGCCCGTAGCTTATTGCCTTTATTCAATCATGTATTCGAATTACAAGAATTTCAATTGTGCTTGTAGAATAGGATGAATTAAGCTCCATGAATTCGCAGCATTAATTCTAAATTATATGTAAATTGGAATTTAATTCACCCAATTCAGAAGGTTGTATCTTTCTCACGAAATAAACATTCATTATTATTATTATAACATTGATAAGGAGTATTCGAGGGAATTGAGGAAAAGTTATGTATATGATATCATAATATGAGTATTTCATGAATTACATTATAGAACAAAGAGTTGTGAATATATTGTTTCGAAAAAGTGTGAAATTCGTTCTATCCAAAATCAATTATTCCATTACAAATGAATACACTTGAAGTAAGCGCCTATGTTCTAAAAATATAAGATTATCAGGTTTTATCACAGCATTCCAAAGTTTTCATCAAAGCTTCTCCTCATGCAAAAAGCCCGTAGTTTATTGCCTTTATTTAATCATGTATTCGAATTACAAAAGCTTCAATGTGTTGTTGACATTTCACATTGTGCTTGTAGAATAGCGTAAATTAAACTTCATGAATTGTGTATTATTGTTCGATAATATCGAAACTGTTCCAATTTACACAACAGCTGCGTTGTTTGCGTTAACAGCGTGTAAAAGCCCCATGATGTAAATGAGTGGGTATTCGTGCATATGTTATATCAATCAGATAGTACTGGGAGAGTGCCGAGACAAGAAAGATAACGTAGATGAACGTTTCCTGCGTGAAGGCGTTCGTTTCATACGTATAACCCTCCAGAACCAGAGATATAGCTCGAGAGACAGTGAACTTCCCCAAACAGAGTGGAATCGATATGAGCTCGGGGGAACAATTGCACGATGATCTGAAAAATTCTGCTACAATGCTTTGAGTTGCAGTTTTATTGTTCTCTTTCTTCTTGAATATAGCATTTCGAACTATATCGTATGCTATATATCATAATAAACAACGGATATAATATGTATGTATTCAGTAATGTTCCCAATTTAGGTCACTTATCCAACACAATCGTATTTGTGCCTATATCTGGGATGTTAACCTCATTGCTTCCTCTACTTCATCTCACCAAAGCATATGACATATAACTAATTGATGAGGATTATCATTATTTCATAAGTCATAATTCTCTCTATTCCTCTCAAGCACTATTGTTCATCCATATCATATTTATGTTGATCGACCCCAGCTCTGAACTCGGAGAAAATAATAATAAATATAGGAGCGAAAAAATCGCCATAGCTTGGTGATAATTTGATAAAACACTTATTCCTTTGTATACAGGGTTTGCTATTATATATGGAGATATCTCGAGAATTGAATTTTCTATACAAACATAAGGACAAACGTTTGACCCTTTTTGATGTAATATTCCAATTTTTTTTCTTCTCGCATATTCGAGATCCAAGACTAACTTGATTTTTCTTTCATAGTTACAGTTTTGGATTTGAGATCAGTGGAAGGAGAAACCATTCCGATGTGAATATTGTGTAGTTTTTTTCAAAAATAGAATAAAAAAACTAACAAAAAGCATGTCCTCCTCTTTTCGAGTGAATACGTTTTCCATTTGAATAGGCTATGAAACTTTCTTTCTGAAATTTGGTATCCGGGTGTTTTTTGGTCCGATGAACTCGAATCTGAAGTCGGAAAATAGTAAATCTAGCCCGTTTGCTTGAGAAAATTTTTTTTTTACCAAATTCTAGCTACAAACAAAATTTTTTTTTCAGACTTTGGTATTGAAATAATAAGATGTCGTGATGTGTCTTGATACAATTTTCACTAAAAGAAGGGAAATTTTGAAAAATTGGTGGAAAATTGCGTCTTTTTCCCTTCATATTCCTATCTCGGTCGTCGACCAACGTGTCTGATCATGTTTTCGTGGTCGCTGGGTATTATTTTATTATCATGGAATCATAACCGCCGATAGTTTTCCGGGAAACCCCGGGAAATGATAAATTACCATTTCTGCACAACAGGCTTTGATTATTTTGTTTTTCGAAAAATTTTTGTCAGTGTTATTGAAATAATAAGGTACTGTTCTCAGTACAAATTTCACTAAAATAACGAAAATTAGGAAAAATTGCGTCGTTTTCCTTCATATTCCTGTCTCGATTCTAGTTCAACGTGTCAAATTATAGGTTTTTGGTCGCTTAGTATTATTTTATGCTTATATAATCGCACGCAACAATAGTTTTCTGGAAAACTCTGAACATTGAAAATTTGACATATTTACATGACAAACTTCAACTGATATTTTGTTTTTTCGTAAAATTTCAGTCAACCATTATGATAAAGAGTTTCAAGTATCTCTTATTATGATATGTACAGTACCTCTTTCAAAGTAGGTGAAAAAAGAGCAGATGTTTCGGAATCATCAATGATGTTGCGGCGTACGTGTACCATAGATATCCTATACACTAGATCTCTATGATGTGGACACGTTGACGCGTACAGAGTTTCCAGCATCTGTCTTTGAGTGTGGAGGGGAAGGAACTGGCATACTGGCAATAGTATCTGAGATGCAGCTGTAAGATCACGTCCTTTTTTCTATTTTAATTTATAAAACAAAGGAACTCTATGAAATATCGATTTGTACTAAAACTTAGCAACCGAAAATTATGTAAATAAAATTAAAGTATATGTTTATTCGAAAAGAAAATGTCAGCTGAGTAGCTTTAAAATCAAATTCACAACAAGACGTACAGCTCGCAGGTTTGTGGTAGACTCAAGATTTAAGGTTTTTCCTCAAAAAAAGTTGATTTTGATAATATGAGAGAAGAGACTACTTTATATATAACCGAGTAATATCATCATTATCATATAGAATTTCACTACAATTTTCTGAAAAAAAAAATTAAGATTAAAGTTTGATCCGTTTCCTTTTCCGGAGTTTTCTGGAGAACTATAGTTGCTTCTGATTTTATAATAATAAAATAATACTCAGCCACCACAAAAACCTTTAATTTGACACGTTGAACGAGGACCAAGACAGGAATACGGAGGGAAACGACGCAATTTTCCACCAATTTTAGAGAACTCTCCTTTTAGTGTAATTTGTACCGAGAACCATCACGGTATCTTATTATTCCAATAGCAGCGCCGGATTTTTCATTTTACGGCTTCAGATTCGGGTATAGCTGACCAAAAACCTTCTGATACCAAATTCCAGAAATTTGGATTAAAAGATCCCTAGATATTCCATTTGTTATAAAGACATCATGAAGTCAACAGTTTCAAAAACGGTGATAAGTTCCAATGATTCAGGCAGCGTTAAGAATAGTACAAATTAGGAAGATGAAAACAATTAACTGTGATACATAGATTATCAAGTTCTCTGACTTGTAGGAACCGAAAATATATTGCAAATGGTTATAAATATATAAAGTCGAGGGAAGATCTCAAATTATACTATATGTCCTTATATTAAACGTTTATTCCAATTGTCAACATAATGTCTTTCAGAAGAATCGATACTGGAAGCTTTATCGTACGAATGAATGACCCACTACTATTGATACCTCATTTTGTCAACACAATTTTCTCTCTCGGACGCTTCTGCGGGTTAAATGTATGATAGTGACGTGGAAAGACGTTAAATTATACTCTATGTCACTGAAAATTCAATCGAATACGATTTACAACTGAATGTCTTATATTTATAATCAATGTGGCAATTTAAGTCAAAGTTGATTCATTGTTGATGCGACTTCGATATCTCTTCTTCGACATGACGAACAGTTCTTCCAAAGCTGAGGTGTAATCGTATTTGAAGCTTCTTTCGACTAGTTAAATAGTGAATAACATATTTTCAATCTCTCCCGAATTGTTGGTTACAACGTTTCCTCGCACCACCCGATTTTTTTTATGGGTGTATTCAAAGAGTCAACGCTTTCTTTTTCAATTTCTATTTTGTACAATATTGTAACATTCCCCAATTTGTGTTGACTAGTTCTTGTTTTCCGACTTCCTGAATTTGTACGTATTTTTTCTCTGCCTGTTTCATTGAATCATGAACAAACATGTGACAGAAGAGCTGTTATATTCTTACCCATTTTTTCAACCTATTTTGGGAAAAAGCCATGCAATATTCTCATCGTTGGATTCGAAAAAAAACTCTTACCAACGATGCCGAATCCAAACATTGGTGTCATAAAAAAATCAGATCAGCCTCAGATTTCAAATATGCGGTAAGGAATAAGAAATTTTAAGTGTACCCATAAGGTGTCAGCCATTTCGTGATGTTTGTGTGAAAGTTTCAACAAGATATGTAAGTAAGTAAGTAAGTAAGTTTATTCTTTCTTCGTAATCAGATACATTACAATATAATAAGTATAGCAATACTACTAAAAATGAAGTGGCGCCAAAAAAGAGAATATAAAATATAATTAATGAACACTGCACAATAACAACAATTTAAAAAAAATTATATGAGGACTAGTATTGTCACTTATAGGTTAAAAATTCGTCTATGCTGTAGGCCTCTATTTCGATCAGATACCTAAAAACAGCCCTTTTAAAAGTCACTAATTTTTGAATAGCTTTAAACTCGTCTGGTAATGCATTAAAAATTTTTAGACATCTATATAGTGGAGACTTTTCGAAAAATGTCAAGTCATGTCCCGGGATGTTATAATTTTTCGATCTAGTATCATGTGTATATAGTTTTTTAAGTTTAACAAAAATATGTTTGTTCTTAAAAAGAAACATAATACACTAATAAATATAAATGCTATAAGCAGTAAGAAGAGTATTTTTTCTAAAATGTCCCCTACATGTTTCAATGAATTTAAGATTCAGGATAGTTCTCACAACGCGTTTTTGACTCACAAATACATTTTCAAAAATAGTGCTTGTACAATAGAATATGATACCGAACTTCAATCTTGAATAAAAATTTGCAAAATATATAGTTCTTAATATGGAATCATTACAGCAATTTTTAAGTACCCTGATCAAATATCCTACACTATTTAACTTTTTTTTTTTTTTTTTTTTTTTCTGTTGAGAGGAAATGCTTGATGCACACCGTCAGCTTTATCTATCACTTCAGGTAGTGCAGGACTCACTCAAGTTCGTTAGAGCATACCTGCTAAAACCTCTCATATCTTCATCCATATCCCGGGACCGTTTATCACATTACTTCAGGATATGGACTGCGTCTTTCTCTTAGTATGTCGATTTTATATCGAACTGAGTTTCTTTCTGGGTGTTTATTATTGATATTTACGTCGATTGAACGTAAATATCAACCTTCGTTGTTTACGTAGATGTTCACGTTTTGTTTATACCGTAATATGGTTGATGCCCAATTTTACGGTATTTTTTTGTTTTAGTGTTTTATCCTCTGTGGATAAATTTCTATAGGTTTCGTTTTTACCGATGTTCCGGTTTCTGGGTTCCAGTACTTGAACACGTTATGGATCTTTCCTGTATGTTTCTGTACCGAAATGTTGCTTTTCCACAATATCAAGGTACCCTCAGTCTCAGTACTCTATCGGTTCGTTGATATTTCCTGACTGTTTCGTTTTGACCATGTTGTTCTGGTTTCTGGGTTTCCAGTACTCCATCACGCTATGGATGTTTCCTGTGGTGTCTCGTTTTGTACCAAAATATTGTTTTTCCCAATATTATGGTACCTGTGTTTCAGTACTCAATCTGTTTGTCGATCTTTCCTGTGTGTTTCAGTAAGTTATCTATGATGGGATAACTTACTCTTCCGGAACATATGGTTCTCCGTATCAGCCGCAATCTATCCGTCACCCTCTTGTCAGGAACATGTGACTGGGAGTCCCACATTCTATCCGGGGTCTGGGTGCCTGTTGGTCCGCGGGAGCATGTCTACTCCTACCCTTGACCCTGCTGGCAACAGGGCCTTGAGCATTCCCCTATCCGCCACCTGGGGACGCGCCTGGTTGCGGTTTTCAGGCTCCGCGCAAAAGAAGAGGCTCCTGCTTTCCAGGAACACTATTTAACTTAGAGGTCAGTTTGTTTACATGCTCTGACCAACTCAATGTGGCGTCCACTTCTAGCCCTAAGAACTTTACCGACTCTTGCTGTTCATATGTAATCTGGTTTATTACCATATTTGTAGGAGGTTCAAAGCCTGGATGAATATTTCTAAATAACATTATATTTGTTTTTTCAGCATTTAGTATCAATTTGTTCTTTCCAAACCATTCACGGTCAATCAACATGGCGGCACAACACTCAGAAATCAATTTTGGGTAAAGTTTTTCACTTAGATTCAGATTGCTATCGTCAACATAGGTTACCAATGTGCGCTTTGGGCCTTCTAATTCTGTGATATCGTTTAAAAAAATTATAAATAACAGAGGACCCGCCAAACTTCCTTGTGGAATTCCCACATTAGTTGTTTTGAGTTCTGAGTAAACTTTTCAATTTGAAGTAGTAACTGCCACCCTTTGTTGCCTATTAGCCAGATACGATCTAAACCATTGCAAAACTACTCCTCTTACCCCGTATCTGTGAAGCTTGTATAACAAGAGTGAATGGTCTAAGGTATCGTACGCCTTTGACAAGTCTAGAAAGATTCCCTCCGTGAGTTCACCCTTATCAATTATTTCGAACACAGCCTGAATAAAGGAAAATATGGCTATACCAGTTCCTCTATTTTTTATGCTGCCATGTTGAATGTCACTAAACAATCTAGATTTCTTAAAAAAGGAAATTAACCTGGTACACATGGAGCTCTCAAAAATGTTTGAGAAACTATTCAGAAGGCTAATTGGCCGATAGTTAGAGACATCTGATGGGTCGCCTTTCTTAAGAATAGGCTTTATTAGAGCCACCTTAAGTTGGTCCGGAAATACTCCGTGCCTAAATGAGTTATTTATGATATGTGTAAGTGGTTTACATAAAAGTCCTATACATTTTTCTATAATACACACAGGTATCTCATCTGTTCCACAGCTAAGTTTGTTCTTTAGTTTTTCAACATTTTGAAATATTTCTTCTTCACTTACAAGATCGAAGAACATGGAATTGTCATTTAGAGGAATTTTGCAAGTAAAGGGCCTTTTCGGTTGTTTATCCCTAAGACTGGGCACAATGTTCTCTAAGAACTCGCTTATCTTATTGGCATGTTCTTGAAGGTTCTCGAAAATGTGACTGGCTTTTTTTGTGGGGTCTTTTCCCTGTAAGTCATTGATTACTTTCCACCCACTTTTATTTTTATTCTAACCGTTCTCGAGATATTTCCATAATGTAATAGCGAGCCCTTGATAAAATACAAATAATAAGTGTGTTTTATTTGCATCAAGATTAATTGTATGGCTTTCACTATTGATTTCTCTATTTCTCGATGGGAGTAACCCTTTCAATATTTTGAGACTGAAATTAGATTGATATTTCTACATAATTAGGATTTACTCAACTGGTCGAACAATCAGATACCCTAATTGCTCTGTTAAGTTTAACCTATAAATATGTAAGCTCTTCGGAACTTTTTTCTCATCATATACTTGATAAGACCCAAATGATAAGCGTTTGTTTTCATCGAATGACTGTTTCTGAACATTAGCTAAGTCTGCAAGAGTAGGAATGGTCGCATGCTGCTCCTAGAATGCGCTGAATGCCTTCTAAGCCTTTAGGAATATTAAAAAAATTATTCGGAACCATGAAAGTCAACAGTGCATCACTGAACGTGAAAAATGATGTACCACAAGGTACTCTTCTGGATCCTATCTTTCCGTTTCGTACGTAAGTTGTTTCATAATGACACAATTGCGAATATTCATTCTCAATTTGAAAATCAGTTCCTGCCTACTGAATTCATCCGAAATCCATGATTACTCCTACTAATGACGATTATTCCAAATTTTTCATACCATCACATGTAGTGTTGCCCAAAATCTATCTTGGTCTTGCAGTCTTGGTCTTGTTCTTGCATTTTTGCAAGACCAAGACCAAGACCAAGACCGCGCAACTTCAGCAAGACCAAGACCAAAATTTGAGCAAGAACAAGACTAAGCCTGCGAGACTCTTGCGTCTTGCAGTTAGGACTGAGTGTCGTTTCAGGGAGCGGACATGCTTAATTAATCATACAAGAAATTGACACATAGGTAACCAACAAAACAAAATAGAAGGAAGTACTAGTACATAAAATTTTGAAGAACAAAATAGGCTGAAAATAGGAAGACGTAAAGTACAGATATAAATGACTATCAGTGCATTACGCAGTCCGAATAAGTAAATAAGAAATAATATATTGAATATAGTATGAAAATAAATAAAAATATGGAAATAATAAAAACGAAAAATAAACTATATAAAGCGTAATAAAACTATATGTAGTATGTTACCGAGAAAATGTTTATTTTCTTAATATTTCAAAAGTTACAGGCCGAAAAAGAGATCTTACAAACTAATTTGAAATCTAACTTATAATAATAAGGTAAGTATAAGAGCGAAAAGCAGGACGCTACAATGTCATGCGTCTGTACGCCGCATGCGGCATCCTTTGATTTGCGGCGGCATCCTTTAATGAGAGCCGGCACGTGCCAAGGCGGCGCGGCACAAGGCGACACTATCTAATAGTATTTATTCCAACTCCAGTCATTCCCAATTAAGCTTTGCTTCCAGACTAATGTAATAATTGTTTTTACTCTAATCCTTGTTGTTCTCGGAAAACTTATCACGTTTACAATTTGACATGAGTGACGAAGATTCAAATAGTTCTAGTCGGAGTAGTGAGAGTTGGAGTTATAGATCTAAAAGACCTAAAAGCAAATTTGATGAGTTTTTCGAAATAATTCATGCATCCCAAATTGCTTTGTGTAAATTGTGCCAACATAAAAAGGTTGAATAAAAAATGAAAAACAGAAACACTAATAGCTAATTGCGAGACTTGCGAGACTCTTGCTGCAAGACCAAGACCAAGACCAAGACTTGAAGCGCAATACCAAGACCAAGACCAAGACCAGATGTATTGGCGCAAGACCAAGACCAAGACTGGCTAAGTCTCGTCTTGTTCTTGCATTTAGGCAACACTAATCACATGCTTTGATTGATTCATTATTTCCTGATTTTACAAGATGATGTAAATCATTTCCATTTCATTCAAGAAAACCAACACCAACTAGCTTATTGCAATTTTGGCGTTCCTCGAGATACTGTTCTAGATCCTCCCTTCTCGTTTTGCACAAATGTTGTTCGAAATTGTCACACTTGCAAACATCTATTCTCAATTTCAAAATCAGTTCCCGTCTTCTGAATTCATCCGAAACCCATACTGAACATAATTAATTTTTTCATACCATCATCATGAATGCTTTGATTCATTATTTCATGAATTCACAAGATGATGCAACTCATTTTCACAACACATCATCACTGGATGTTCATTCAAGGAAACCAATACCTAGCAGCTTATTACAATTTTGCGCAGACTGTTGAACCACGATAATTAGATTTTAGCAAGGGACAGCTCATCTCAGTTGTTCTGATTGCGAATATTTTGTTGAAGGTATTCAGATTGTGTTATGCGAACAAGTAACAGCTAAGTAGAAAACGATGTTTATGACAAGGGAACAGGAGGCGCGTGTCTATGAGGACGCGCAGTCCCGAATGATCAACTTGCAAATTACGGTTGACTTTGACGACGGAAAACGTTTCGTAGCTCTTGGGTGGAATAAATCTCGTCGTGGACGAGCTGGGCTGAATTGCCGGTATCGTTAGAACGTCCATCTAGTTATGAGATTTACATATCATCACATCACAGAGGAAATATAATTTCAGACAGAGACGATAAGAGAGAAATGCCCCGTTTAGTGATTTCTGCACCGCCAATAACATGCAATGTGTTGACGTATTATCCTTGGGGATACATAAATTTCTAGATGCTTGGCACTTTGAGAATATTCATGTGAATACGAAATTGTGTAATATTTAAAGGTATTGTAGGTCAAATGTTCAATCCCGTTAAGCGCTACAACGCATTTCCTCAGGTCGAGTCACTACAAGATGAAATTAATATAAAATCGAGAATAACTCGAAACCACAATAATATTGGTAAAAATTGAAATACAGATGAATATATGAATATATTCATTTATTTCTTGTTGGCTTTGCCCAGATATTGATCGAGATGGCAACGAGCCTGATAAAAAATGCGGTGCACTTGGCCAAAGACCCTTGTACACTATCCCATGCTACGTTTTTCACGAATTATTTGAATACTCCGCTGTTCGACAGAATCCTAAGATATATTTCATGCTCAAATCCTTTGTATCATCGGCTGTGATGAACCCCGAGCCTAGCCAGGTGAGTCTGGTTCGAATGAGCACCGAGAGTTACTGTGTTACGTCTAGAAGCTTCTGCTCAAATCCTTTGTATCATCGGCTGTGATGAACCCCGAGCCTAGCCAGGTGAGTCTGGTTCGAATGAGCACCGAGAGTTACTGTGTTACGTCTAGAAGCTTCTGGACCATAACCAGTTCTTTTCTACCATACGAGATTTGCATAACTGAGACATGGGATAATAATAGCTGAGTAGATCCACATCAGCTCCTTAGGCCCCAAACCTCACTTCATGGTAATCGTTTTCTCATACTGCCAAAAGGTTATCATAGCATTTCGGCACCTATTCTCTAGTTGCTTCTGCTAAAGCAGTTTCTTGTTCACGGTGACTCCCAGACACTCCACCGTCTCGGGAAAGTCAACTGACCTGCCCCCGATTACCATCTGCTTCAGAGACTCGATCTTGTACCTTCTGGAGGAGATCTTTCTCTGGCTAAATGGACAGTTTGTTCTCACTCCACCAGACTTCTTTAATTATCCAAGCTTGTTGAACAAGTTCTAGCAAGGTACCCTCGTAGGCTCATCTATATATGGCGATGTCATCCGCATAGCCTATCGCCTTAATAGCAGCACGGTGTAACCTCACAGCTTAGCAGCTTAGCCATGACCTTACTCCATAAAAGTGGGGAGGGTACCTCTCCCTGTGAACATCCTTCTCATACCAACCCTTTCAGAGTATAATCTTACCGCTTATTTGATAAAGCTCCTAGAGGAATAGTTAAAGGCACGCTTATGTCCACGAAGGCAAAAATTCATACGCCTTTCCATTTCAGCTGCTGCTCTATACAACGAACAGCCAAGAGAAGGGTTGTTGCAACAGTTCGGCTATCTGATAAGCATGCTATTCCTCGGGGGGAGGGTTATAGGAAAGAGAGAGGTCCTGCCTTAAAATACTAGTCTACAAGTCTCTATGAAGTCTTCAAGAAGAAGGATATAAGGCTTATAGGCCGGTAATCTCTGACATTCAAATATCTCTTTTTACCCCCTCTGGGGATGAGGGCTACGTGAAATCTTTTCCACTCGTTGGGCCTGTATCCTACCGCATTACAACCCCTCAGCACCTCAGTCAGCGAGACTAGGATTAAGTGTAGACCCTTTTTCAGGAGTACTGCAAACAATCCATCAGGGTCCGATGACTTGAACGATTCAAAGGTGTTGACAGCTTTTCTAACTTTTTCAACGTTTCCCACTTTTGCTACCAGAGACCAGTTTCCTCCCCCAGACCTGGCGTTCTATCACCTGGCATGCATCTCATTGTGAAGACAGTTCCGTTCTTTTCCTCAATGTTCAGTGGTTCATCCAAGGCAAACGACATAACATTTCTGATTGTTAGAGTTTTTGGCACATCTACAGTCTAGCCCCTTCCGAACGATACTTCAATCATCAAACTACCCTCCATATTTTTCTCAACCAAACTGATCACTAACGTTATTAATATATAAGATAATCGATATTATAGCTTATTTATTTATTTGCTTATGAACACACACTGTACAGAAAATCTTAAGAGCAAAAGACAGAGAGCTCAATATCAAACACTGGACTTCTATTCTGGTAGTTAGTCCAAGATATTTCTAGTTAGATTTGAAGGAAATGATGATTTAGAAAGTAGGAATAACAGGATTCATCCCAAAAATGAACTCTCCGAGACGTACAACACGTAGAAGGAATCACATAATCCGAGCAAGGAAGATTCTTAATCTTTCTAAATGATCTAAAGCAGGACGGCGTATTATAAGAGAGTACCGAAAGAGGGATACAAAAGTTCTTCAAAGATGCGCTGAGACAACACCCCTTACATTAGTCTTAATCTTAATACTAATATAAATTCAGCCGGTATGATAACTGGAGGAATATAGCACATTTGGGTGCCATTAAATGCGAAGATCATGTGATCTGAAAATCAGTTTGGTTCTGAACATTAACCTTTTTGCAAAGTGGAATACAAACATATTTCGGTTGTTAAATGAATTTGTTATATTCAAAAAATGTAATCAATTTATGAACAGAAATAAATAAATAAAATTTAATAAAAAAATTATAGAAATATACCCTCAAATTTCATCTGAAAAATGATGAAGATGTTCTTGATGAAATGATGAATGTGTTCTTGAAAAACTTTATTCACTAATAACGAATGAATAGAAATATGTTTCACTTATCTCAAAATTTAAATTATATTAGTAAATATGAGAGAAAAAATTCATAAATTTTAATAAAATTTTCAATAAAATTATTTGTAGATAAAATTTCAAAATTATAATATTTTACAAAATAAGCAATGTTAAAATTTCATTAGATATATAATTTTTTTATTTCTGGCAAAGAAATCTTCATCTAGAGCGTGAAATATTTTCCATCAAAATTATTAATAAGTACTGGATAAAACGTGTTTTTAAAAAAGTTCACCACAAATTATCATTTGTGAATCGATGAGTAAAACTATAATCTGATAGTTCCGGATAGCTGTTTCACCCTCTCGAGCTCATTAGCGGAGCTAGACAGTTTGCAATTTTACTGAACGAACCTACTCTGCCGAGCATATAGATAACCCGAATCACAGAATGAGAAACAGAATAATTATCTAACATTTACCATTGTTATCTGGCAGGAGCCAACAAAACATAAATATTCATTTATTTCTTAATTGTTACAAGTTAATTTAGTGATCTTTGAGGGTGGTCGTCCTAAACTGTTATATTCTAATTCAGAACTAGCTGCAACAGTTAGAAGTATCTCAATGCATGTTCATTATATGAGATCAAAACAATTTTTTCCACTAGCAGTGAGAATCAGTTTCACCATTGATTGGAAGAGTTACACTTTCGGTCAATGGTTTTACTTCACTATAGTTCACGCTTAGATATTGCTCAACAAAACACATGGAAATTATCAGTGCTCTTTCCATAGGATTGTTCATTATAGAGTTACGAAAGTAGTTGAGAGAACATTGATTTTCAGGATACAGTGAGTTTAACTGTTACGTAGAAGTTTATAAGCCAACTGTTGATTTAGGAGCAGATCGTTCTGGTTTATGTGGGTGAAAATTATATGAAATAAGCCGTTGACACTCAACATGCAAAACGTGTAAGGATAAAGTAGCTCAGACACAGGTTGCAATAAAGTTGTAGGTTTAGTATTGTACACTTTTTTTATCCTCACTCATAGATCACTATCTCCTCTTCGTATTCTCCAACTTTCTGATAAATTAAAGGTATATAACGTGCTATTTTCAATATATTTCCAAAGTGTGATCACTCTAATCCACCATAAAAAGTCTCTGATCAATGGGAAAATAACATTGATTGTATCATCTTCAGTAGGATTCTACTTTCCTCAGCCATTTACCAGGATCTTAACTACATTGAACCACTGAGAGCTGACGAGATTCCTCGAAGACTATCTATGGAAGATTGGATTGAAGCTACGAAGATCTGTTTATGAAAGATACTCATCGGTCAATCTAGTCCCCCTTTCCATATAACTCTCCGAGTTTTGATATTGTTTTCCTGACCATCCCACAGAAGGTTATCAGGAACATTCTCGGAATTTATAGAAGCATAAGATCCTCGTAATCCAACTAGGGTTCTCGAAGATCATCAATGGAAGATTGGGATGATGCTTCGAAGATCTGCTTCTAGAAAAAACTCATCTGGACAATCAAGTACCCCAATCCATACAATTCTTCGAGTTTTCATATCGTTTTCCTGGTCATTCTACAGAAGGCAATCGTGAAGGTCATCTCAACATTTATGAACTTTATAGAAGGACCTTAGCTTCAGGATATATTCCCCAACTCTGGTAAAGGATGATAGTGGTATTTATATGAAAAGTGAATACAAGAGAATTCACTCTCCTCATCTCATATATACACCTATAAGTTTTACATCTTTTCTATTGAAAATATGAGATAAAATAGTGAATGATTGCTTCAGAAACACAGAATTGGAGTAGAGACGCCTCCACCATTGTTGAGATGCATTTAGAGCGTGAATATGTGCAGATGAGGGAAATGGAGAGGCGAATACTCTTGAACGGAAGGGAGCTGGAATACCTCTAATATAAACTATAAATTATGAGGATTAAGGGGAAAATTATGTCTTGGAAAGCATAAGGGGAAGCAGAAGAAACTTAGAAATCATAACAGGATGACGATACATTGCAAATTCAATAGGTTTATGAGAAAAATTGATATAAAAGATAATGGGAGAAGTTGATTTTGCAGACGAGCTGCTATACTAGTAAAACAGTATCGAAAGGCGGAAAATAATCTTTTATCGGCACGTTAGGAAAAACATTCATAATTTGATCTAATCTAGTTTAAGCCTCATTCGCCATTCTCCGAAATCGATTACCATTCGCTACCCCAGCTGTCCTAGAATACTCATCGACTCTTTCCATTATATCATAACCATGCTCGGGATCACCACCAACAGGATCCTCTCAGGGGACGATCATGTAAGGTCCATTGAGAAAACAGTTTCCTAAAAACTTGGTTTCCTATTCCGTGCCAAGAGCTACTTTACATCATGATCAGCTCCTCACAATCAACAAGGCACAGATTTAACCTTTCCTGGAGTACTCCTCACATGTTTGGTGTTTGGCTCCCAACCATATGCTGAGGCTCTTGAATTCTGCCCTGAAGAGAGCTATTCGTTTGATTCATAATGTCAGACTAACGAGTTCGTTGACCTCTCTAAAACATCGTAGGAAGGTGAGAGATCTCTCCCTTTCCTATAATTATGTCCATGGTCGGTGTTCATCAGAAATCTCATTTGTTGTTCCACCACAGGTGATTACAGATAGGTGGACTAGACGAGCTCAAACTTATTCCGTATTACGGAATATCGCGAAAAAGTTTTTATTGCTTTTCCATCCTCATATCTAGTAGAAAAGGGTTTCAATTCAGTTGCCAATCACCCAACAAAACAGAATGGATATCACTAACCGAGGAGATTGGGGATTAAATATAACTAAATTGATGCCAAATGTTGAAAATCTATTATTGTCATCCCTCCCACTAAAAGTATTTATTTTTTGTTCAGCCATTTTATGTAACAGATACTAAATTTTAATTTGATTCGTTCCAAACAGAATTCAATTGATAAATGTATAAAACTTTACATGTGTTCTTTTCAAGTTTTTCACACTACACTTCACTACAGTTAGAAATTCAAATCTTCAAAAGTAAGTAGCACTATACCAGCTATCAAAAACACATTTGAACTTGATAATTTTCCTCAAATTCAATATTAGGTGAGATGAATATCTACCCAAAACCAAATAAAATAGCAAGTGGTCTACGAAACAAATAAATTTGGGGACCTCTGATCTGGTCCGTCAATATGGAATCTCTCGTGAAGGCATAATACACGAGATTTCTGGTGACTACATACCATGGAAATATCTATAGAGAAGAAAGAGATATCGCCCATCTTTTCACATTGTTCTAGAAAGGACAAATGAATTAATGTGACAATACTAATCAGACGAATAGTTTTCTTCTCAACAGAACCTGTAGAGTTCAGCGTATAGTTGAGAGCATGTGAATAGTAGTCCGGGACAATTCGGATCTATGCTTTGTTGATTATGATATCACTTGTATGGTTATGGATTAGAAACAAAAGCCATCACATGCCTAACGAACATAATGTTTTAAATAATGCAGATTCTTATATCAGCAATTCCATCTGTCAATCAATCTAATTTTCAGAAGGTTATAAGTGTCATATCTTGATATTGGTAAAGACATATGTTTCAACTTCTAAATGCGATATCTTCCGGCTTGAGACCTGAACACTACAAAATCTGTTAGCTATCATAGTTCGAGGTTTCGAGTCAAATACAATATTGTATTTACTTCAAAGCAGGGTCATTCATCTAATCTTAGAGGTAAGGGAAAGTAATAAAGCAATTTCATATGAACGAATGAATGCCACTACGTATTTTTCTCAGACAAACTGATTAGTCGATTCCGACAGCCTTAGAGGCACGCCACTTAGAGACACAACGAAAGAACGGAAATAACTCGTGGGATGAGGAAATTGGATTACTAGTAGATATAAAATTCAGAAAGATATTAAACCAGGCATCACACATTCTTCATTCAACTTCGTAGCTTTCTTTACAGCGTTGAGACTTTCACAAAAGAAAGTTTAATGAAGTCTTTTCATAAATGTCGAGTATCTTTCGGTCTGAATTTGTTCGAGTAAGCATCTTCCCATTTTGTTAGTACGTATTCGGACAGATGAGAAATAAGACATATGAAAGAAACTTAACGTTACGTATCTCACGAGAAGCTCTGGAAGTTCTATCATTCATTAACAGAGTATGTTAGACAATGGCTTTATTGGATCGTTCCAACTCCATTCTTACGCAGTTATTTCCTGGGGATGGTTTCAATATGTGATGGTTGAGTCATACTTATTGCCAATGGAAACTTTGGAGGAAGTTGCAAACGTTATACAGTATGTTGAGGGAGTGCGAAAATAAATCCATTTCTTGAATTTCACGTTGTTTTTCATTCATCACAATCAATTGAGAACACACCTTCTACACCGCATAAGATTATAAACATTTTTGGACGGTTGAACTCTTAGCCAGGCAGAATAACAAATCTGTATCTTTATAATAGCAATGCTATTAGGTGACGATGTAGTGACAGTGATCGCTACCTTATCATATGTTTATTTCGGAAATTTGCTTTTCGAAAGTCGGTGTGGCAATATTCTTGGTGAATTTCATCAATACGACAAGATTCACTTTCTGCCTAATTATCATCAGAGAGATTGTTCATACCGGAACACGTACTGATAAAACGCGATAAAACAACAACACTGAAACGAAAACCAAAACCAGCACCAACATCGACACCATTATCAACATCATTATCAACATCAACATCAAAATATACATCAACATCAACATCTACACTAACACAAACATGACCATAAACACAAACAGAAACGAATGGAAGTTGTTCTATATTACTTATTAATATAATAATGAATCTTGAGTCAGGTATGAATAATTATATGTAAATTCTTGGGAGATAGGTCACATTAACACATATGTTAACTATATTCTCGTCTTTATGTACCTTTCGGTCTCACCACCATCATCAGAAAACGAATAGGAATAATTGAATATGTAAATATATGAATATGGATTAGAAAAGCACCACACAATAATGTTCCTATAGTTGAAGACGTTATATCTTGAAAAAGAAACAGAACGGTCTGAACACTATGACCTGGCAACATGAATCACTTTGCGCAAAATCGTTAAAACAGATTTGTTTAGAATTTTACAATTGCGATAGAAAAGATCTTTGCTGTACCGGTATTACTGATTTATTACCATTACCACAATTTTAAACAATATAAAGCGATATGTCGAAATATACAAGTGTTCAATTAATCATATTTGACTCAATGATTGTACATCAATTCCATGATTTACAGAATTTATATCACTTTTCAAGTGAATCATCTGAAGGATTATAATGATTTCTTTTGCTAAAATATTAACGTTTTTATAATCAAACTGACGAATGTTTACCAACGGCGCCGGCGGTGTAAATTTTGTTTATAGTACTATACTTATGGGCTTACATTCTTGCTGTAAATAGATTCCTGATCCCATCGCAATCTGAACAATTTAATTTATATATCGTGTGGGCTTGTTTATCTTTATGTATTAACGGTTTTTAGATTTGAAAAATATTTCCAACAAACAATTAGTAGGCTTATGCATAACATTTATGTTATAATTTCTTCAACATTTTATCTGGCCTCCGGAATGTATAGTAATATTATAAAATTATCTTCATCACTGTTTATATTATCTATGTATGATGTACTATTACAAATTTTGTTTATTCTTTCTTTAATGATGGGTTGAATTTATTTCTGATGTATTTCGAACATTTTTCGCATTAAAGCCACTAGTATGAATCCCGATTACTTGCTAGGTAGGAGTAGCCTTATATAATAATCTGTTGGTTCTTGATAAGCAATGAGAATAACTTGGGATGACTTACGTTGCCTATCTTAATAACAGTTCGAATTGGTGGAACGATTTTTTCAATTTTGAATCGGTTACCTCTTGAAGCAGGAAAAAGATGTGCGGTTGAATAAGCTGAAATTGTTTCAGGGATATCATTTCAAGAAACCTGTGAAATGAGTGTAACCGCGAAATTGGAGGACTTACCGTTTCCATGTGGTACGGGTACCTCAGATATGATATTAGGTTTTCACTTCCAAAATCCATTTCTTCAGTGTTATTCAACACTGGTCAAACGGAAATTTACAAATGCAGAAAAGATTAACATATAAAATATAATTTTTCCAATACCGTAATTTTATTTGTGGGTTTTGATCGGCTTACACCAGCCAGATGATTCTGTCAATTCTTCAATATGTAGAGCTAATCTTTCAAGACTCAATATATGGAACATTTACTCACTTATGAAGATAAGTAAGGTAGATTTATAATATTTCTGGTCCTCTCGGAGTTCGAAGTGCGAAATAAACACTAGCATGTTCTTTCAACACTACTAAATCACTTTTCATACAAACATAGATTTGTGTTCCAGTTGTATTATAACGTGTGTCATGACAGTGCCATTTATTGCAATTGCTCATCGCGTTTCATTAAGGGGTAGGTTTGTAAAAGTTTCCATTTCAAACATAGGCACCTAACAAATACAAAATAGAGAATAGAAGTGGACATCAATGTGAATCATTGAAACATTCTGTTGAACAATCGCAGAAGCTTCACTGAACTACAATTATTATACGTTGTCCGTTCCAATTATTCTACTGGAAGATGAAAAGCTATTCATATATAATTTCTCTAGAAAATATCACGCTCTATTTACGAGCTTGAGCTTGTATATTATTACAAAGTAATATAGTCCCTGGGTTTTTTGCCGAGTTTTTCTTTCAGCTTATAGATATAACTCATTTCATTACGGTAACTTTCTGCAAAAGTATCATAATGTATTGCACTTACAACATTATTTGTTCAGTTATCTAAGACGTGAAAGGAAAAGATATTTGCGTAGTTCCAGGTTTTTCACGTTTGAAACGTGTACCGACAATCTTCTATTTGCTATCTCACACAGGGTATGAACTGACACTTATCTCGAACAGAGAACAGAGGTAGAATATATTACGACCAACTTCTTATCAGTTTCCCAAATTCATCACCCTTGAGTATTTTAACGCATAATTTATTCATCCATTAGTGGATGCGAAACTCGTGTAAAGATTCATTATGTTCTAACGAGACATTTTAAAGAGATTGATCCATTTTACATCGACTCCGAAACTTGAATGGAATAGAATAGAATAGAAAAGTTTCATCTGTTCTAAATTACATACAATCAATGTAGTGATGTCTAGGTCAATAAATAACGAGTAATGCAAGTGCACAAGATATACATATAATATTCATACCGCATAACCCATTTAGATCAAAAGCACTCCTATAAAATTTTAAGTTATGAAGCGATTTCAAACAATATTCTTTTCAATTGTCAAGTAATGAAAGGTCTACTGCGAAACAAAATTCTAAGTGTTACTACGATACCTTTTCGTAGTCGAAAATGAAAAATTTTCATTAGCGATTATTTTATTAGAGAATCACTACACCACTGGATTCAGAGTGTCTTCAAATAGCTCTGACCAGAATTTCATAAAAATATATGTGTTAATAACAAAGACAACTTGTTGTAATAATCCGACATTATTACTTTTTGTTTTGGGGCCTTTGAATAATATTGATTTAAATTCAAATTGAAAATTTTATAAATTATTATATCTTGAACACGATATACCAGACAGACCTAGCGACGGTAATCTGAGTCCACTTTCCTGTATCATTGGCCGGTCAGCCATGAACCATGTTTTACAAACGTAAGCACGGCACGAGGTCAATGGTACTTTTTTCCCTGAGTCAGGAAAAGTTTACGTGGAGTTGGACAGAGCAATTCTTCCGCCTAGTTAGATTCCTATTGGCTGTTGTTATATTTCATGGGCGTGTTCTGATCCCGGAATTCGAAATTGAACATATTTTCTAAGATTGAGCGTGGGGTGGCCCCCCGCTTCAATGATTTCATAAAAACTAATTACTTTGAGGAAAAAAGGAGTTCTCAACCACCTTCTCAGTTAGTTCTCCACCAGGTACTTGTCGGTAAGGCCAGCTTGCTTTATGTCCACAGGGATGCTCATTGTTGCATTAAATCAAATCAATTAATATAATGTTTGTCCAGAATATACAAATCAAGTTCAAGAAATTTATAGATATTAAATTAACAATGCAACAAGGGTTATACATCCCTGGGGGGCTAAAGCAGTGCTGGACTTGTTCGCGTCTTTCGCGTCACGCATAAAGTGTTTGTACCCCTATTTAAAAATCATTTTGTGACAATTTTCTATCATACTAAATTTAATCCGATGTAGAAACCGAGTGTTTAAATCCTTTGTGCGTATTTCTACAAGGAGCGAGATGAAATGGTGATATTAGACCAACAGGGTAAATGCATTTTGATTGCCAAAGAACAACTGTTATATTGTCTTCAACTTCGGAATCGGCAATATAATATAATGTGGTTATTCACCATTTAGATCATGTTCCGCCCGCCACTGTTTTATTTGTTAATATAATTTTTTTTCTGCCCTTCAGGCTATTTTGAGTGTCTATACAAATTCCGCTTATCGGAGATTACTTAGGGGAAATGATAGAGCATCATGTCGTTAGGTTTACCCCGGCTTACCAGAAAGGGAGGAATTCTTTAATTTTTTTTTAAATTATTTATCAATCATCGGCGTGATCGAGCGCGAAACCGATCACTGTTCCGTGTGTGCTAATTAGTCTTTCATTTGATTCAAACTCTCCAGAGATCCTGGCAGGAACTCGCTCGCTGGCGAAAGGGGTAGAACTAGCGACATTGATAACGGTTTCACAGGTTCCCATTTTGGGGTGAACCTGAATTAGACGTTTTTAGATCTATGCTATCATTCCTTCAACCAAATTTTGGATTAATGTTATAATCGTTCGTCGTTGGTTAATGTATCAAATTTTTTGTTAATGTTGTTTTATTCAATATATATTTATTTTTTTAATTTGATTCACGAGTTTAACTGGTAATTCCTAATCACCTATCAGCTAATGCGACCATCAGAATTTACGCTTGAATAGATATGAAGATATAAGTATAAGTAATTGTACGAGGCGGTCCCTTGAAAGAGATCAAGGGATCAAAGTAGTTAAAAACAGCTTCTAGGTGGGCTGAAATATACGCCTAGTGGTGGCAGCTCAAAAGAACCTTAAGGGTACACGGATCAACTAAGATCTCTGATACCCGAACAGGTTCCAACAAACAATTTTAAAATTCATATAACACGTCGATGAGGTATCAACGCTACCTGAAATAATACCCAGCCGACTGTTACAAGTTCAAGTGTTACAAGCAGTGAGATAGGATTCGGAACCTATTCACTTATTTGGGAAATATTAAATCTAGAGCAATCTGGAGTAAGTTCAGATTTATTATTATCTAAAAACACAACGCTCGGCTGAATGTTACATTGTAATCCATTTTCTTTTCATTAATTGTAACAATTAAACATCACTAGACGAACAAGATAATTAAAGCAGCTTAAATATTTAATGAAAGCAACTGAAATACAATTAACTTTACACGCATTAACTATTAATAAAACTGTATAATTTAACAGAGTTAACTTAATAATCAATAAAATATTTTAATTTAGATTCTAGTTGCCTCTACTAATCTCCACCATCTTCTGCATGTCTTTCATTAAATACTATACAAACCTCTCTGGCGTCTATCCTCATCTCCCAAAAGAAGTACAATCACAATTTTCTCTCACACACTCAATTTCGATTCAAACCGTACCGTTATACAGATAGTGCAAGGCTACGATGCGATTTCCCCGTGAGACGAATCGATTTTACTGTATGTGATTTTTTTCTTTCGGGTTGCATCAAAGATATATCTTACGTACCAACAATGTCAGCAATACTGGATGAACTCCGACAACGCATTATTACTGCTGTGACCAGCATCGATCGGGAAATACTGCAACGGGTATGGGCAGAACAGGACAAACATTTGGACGTGTGTCGTGTGACACAAAGAGTTGAACATTTCGAATGATGTGCTCTAAAACTTGGAAATTTACCCTTTTTTGTCATATATTGTTATAACTGTAATACATTCTGAAATATGTCTTTTTGAAACCCGATGATTCTTTCGCAGTAGCTCTACACACGGATAAAATATTAAAATACTATAGATTAGAGTTGAACAGTTAAAATTGAATTTTGTGTGAAGAATATTAAGGGTTCAGTACGGATCATTTCCAATATTCAAAACAAAATCATTTCTAGGAAATTAAGATTTCGTGTAAGATTAAAACATCTAGAAGCAAAGTAACAAGAACATCTAGGGGTTGCCAGAAGTCTTCTGTTCAGTATCGATAACAAATGTAGCATGAGAAGAGAAAATCGAATTTCTTAAATAAATATAAGACAACACCCGCTTCAAGGAGGGTGATATGATACTACAGCTGGCATGATCAAGATGGTTTCAATAATCTTACAAAAGTTTCTTGGTCTAAAGGAAATCATAAACCTGTGAAGATGAATGACCAATATAGGACGGAAAACGAATGCTAAGCTCTGATGAATGTTAATGTTAACCATCTGGAGATGATTAGGTAGCGGATTATTCCAGAACCACGTGCGATCTTGTTGTGGAAGCTTCAAATGTCTTTATCTCATAAGTCACATGCTTAATCAAAGTGTATCACACGTAAATCGGGACGTAATGTGGTAATTGTAAATAAATATGGTCTTGATTATAGTTGAAATAATCAATGAAGAAGGAACAGTGAGTGATATTCAGAAAAAAATAGGTTAAGAAACATTCTTAATTAGAGGCCTCAAGAGAGGGAAACAATTATTAAATATCTTACTGCTTATTGGTTTAATCATTCTTCTGAATTTACTAGAAATATCATTGGTGCGAAATTAAGAGCATAAGTAAAATTATTGGTTAAACAATTCGGAATAGACAAAATGGCGTGTCAATGATAAATTAGTATTGGCCCTATGGCAATGGAATACTACATTGTTTACATAATTAAGTAGGAGTATGAAATTGTGAAAGGAGATAAGTCCTTGTCTTCTTACATAACATAATTTCATATTCATATCTATGGAGCCAGAACGTAAATACAATTATGTAAAAGACCATATACAAACTCTAAGGGATCAAATCATCTCCGATTTGATACACCTTACAAAATTCTAGTTCCAGTTGAGCTTACCACACTCTCCAACTGAATAGAATAAAAATGGATCTAAGGTCAAAGTTTCTGAAAGTGAATTGTATTACGTAGAGCACTAATCAGAAGAAGCAAAAATAACTGCTACTTTATAAAGTTGAAATTAAGTTTGTGAAGCTATTTAACCGTCTCGAATTTGTAATAATTTGACTGTCGACATGACAGTAGAAGCAGTTCATTTAGAGTCGATGGTGAAATTCCTTGGTCACTACGACTCTAGAATAATAAATTCAAAAAAATTCAATTTGCATATATTACGTTCAAGATTACGCGAGCGTGATAGCTTAGAAAAGAGCTTGTAATGAAAAGTAAGTAACAAGACTCATATTACGCGAGTGTCATGTCTAACTACTGGGTAACTAGAAGCTTGAATGTCAACTGAGAGTGTGATATTTCATGTCACGGAATCCAGGTTGAATAAAGAATACACGTGGAGAACAGAGAAATGTTCTTTATCCGAAAATGTAGTTCAGTTTACATATCCGAGGATCATCAAATGATTGTAATAATCATCCAATGGTTGATATTCGCGCATATTGCATAATAGTCGGGTCAAATTAGACGTAAAAATTGTGAAAGTTCGGAATTTTTTCCAAACACCAATCACCAATCAACTTAATTTTTTTTGCAAATCGTTCCTGGACGGATACTGAACGATATTGAACTTTAAGATCTAGTCGCTCGACCATTTTTCACCTGTTGAACTGGAAATTGGCCAATTTTCATGGGAAAATTTGCAAAATTGGTAAGTATTGCCAAATTGGCTGGAAAACTCCACTCGGGGGTTTTCGGGGTCGCTGATCACGATTCCGAAGTTAGATTTACCATTTTCCACCGCGGTAGCTGAGAAATTGGCCAATTTTATGTCACAAAAATGGATAAATTAGATAATTTCGTAATTTTTGTTGAAATTGGCACTGCTTTCAAAAGTCGGAATTTATCCGTGACTGTAAATCATTTGTTTCATATCCAATATCAAATAACGCTTGCGTTCGAGAATCAGTAATTTCTGATATACCTGTGTCTCTTGCAAATTATAGTTTTGGAATGGTACCCAGAATTTCATTTATATTATTTTTGAATTTATAAAGTTTAGAATGTAAGTGTAAATGTAAATGTAAGAAATTGTAAGATATAAATTATAAATAATAAAATGTAAAAAAATAAATGAAATATCAAAATGTTTAATAAAAATATGTTCATAAATTCTTGTTCTTATTTGAATTCGTCCATTCTGTTTCTAGACGGTTGACCAATTCCAGGTATGAAATATTTTTTTGCCATGAAATGGTATAATAATAAAAAAATGTTACTCCAGAATCACGAAACCCCCAAACGATATTTTCTAGCCATTTACAACGAAAATTACGAAATTATCTAATTTATCCATTTTTCTGACATAAAATTGGCCAATTTCTAGCTACCGCGGTGGAAAATGGTAAATCTAACTTCGGAATCGTGATCAGCGACCTCGAAAACAAGCGAGTGAAATGTTTTAGTCAATTTCAACAAAAACTGCGAAATTATTAAATTTGACCATTTTTGGCACATAAAGTTGGACAATTTCTAGCTACCGCGATGGAAAATGGTAAATCTAACTTCGGAATCGTGATCAGCGACCCCGAAAATCCCCAAGTGGAGTTTTCCAGCCAATTTTGGCAATATTTACCAATTTTGCAAATTTTCCCATGAAAATTGGCCAATTTCCGGTTTAACAGGTGAAAAAAGGTCGAGCGACTAGATCTTAATGTTCAACATCGTTCAGTATCCGTCCAGGAAGGATTTGCGAAAAAAATTAAGTTAATTGGTCTGTTTGGAAAATATTCCGAGATTTTTTGCTAAATTGACTCGACTATAATGTATTTGATATTTCCTCTCACCGCTACTTAATGCAGTCAAACGGGTACCTATAAAAATAGGCCAAACCCGTGAATCCTTGGCAAATCGATCAATTTTGATGAAAAGAGGTGCATTCTCTTCAGAATGTCATTAGAAAAAAAGTTGACCACAAACAAAGTTGCGCAAATTTCTTATAGGTCAGTTGCTCAGAGTTTTAAAAACGTTTCATACGCCATTCAAAAGTTAGGGATTTATTTATATAGATATTGGGGCACCGACAAATACCCCGACATTTTTGAGGGGTCAACTCCCCCCTGCTCCACACCTCACACTTATCTAAGACTCTGACAAATTTTTCAAAAAAAAATTCACCATGGATTAACAACATGTATGGTCAACTTTTGCGCTAGGTTTCATTACTCTGTCATAACTTGGGACCGATACAAAAATTGTAAAATGTTTTACTCCATTGTTGAACCCGAGGCCCAAAAAAAGAGCCTAAACGCGCATGCGCAATAGGTGTCAAGTTGTTCATTTTGATAACATCTAAAACTTTTTTCAATTACAGTTGTTCTCTTCAAAATATTTAAAAAAAGTCAATCTCAAAACAGTTTTTCGCAACTGGGGGGGGAGCAGGAGGGAGTCGAGCCCTCAAAAATGTCAGGGTCTTTTTCGATGCCCTTATATCTATTTAAATCGCCCCCTAACTTTTAAATTGCGGATAAATCGTTTTTAAAACGCTGAGCGACTGGCCTATTATATTTCTACTAAACAATAAATAAACATTTTTGAGATTACATGAAAATTTCTAATAAATGCAAAATTCGAACGTTTTTGATCGGATAAAGACTATTTTTTGTTATAAACAGTTTATTTATCAACAAAATAGATGAATTCGACCAAAACTCCGACAGTAGGGTCGTTTTCGGATAATTTCAGTATTCTGAGTTCGATTTGTCGAATGTATACCCACAAATTTGCTAATTGAATTATATTTATCTTTAAATATACGAATTTGACCAAAATGTGGAGTTTATAGTCGTTGTCCGATAATTTTGGCCTCCTGAGTACGATTTTATTGCTATAATGGTCTTCAAATGGGTACATACATTTTCGAATTGTTATGGACAAATTATTTATTAACAAATGAAGAAAAAAGAAATGTGACAATTTTCATTAATTTTTATATAATATCATCATTATCATCGTTTAGTCATACAAAATAATACAAGCATAATAACTACACTATAAATTCTGTAAATAAACATTGGGAAACACACAGAAGCAAATTTGATAGACTTCGATAATTAAAAAAAATGAAAATTAATAATTTTGGAATATAAATCTATATACAAGAAAAAACATACAAAGTAAATGATTCAAAAGTGTAAAATAAATATATACAAAACAATCAAAAACATTGGAGACGTGTAAATAGAAAAAAAATTATTCTTTTTTGGTGTGAATAAAATGAATTAAGATAACAGTTAAACAATCACAAGAGCTTTGGAGACTTATGTGAATATATATAAGATAAAATGATTCACATGGGGTATGAATATGAACACTCACAGCTCTCTTGATTTTTTAACAAAATTGATGAATTGTATTAGGTCTTAATATAATACAAAAATGACATGCCACTAATTTTAAATAATCGTTTTACGTTTCATAACAACTCTGTCATACCTCCTTGAAAAAATTGATATTTTTAATTATATATATATATATATTTATTGATACTTTGTCATACTAAAACATCAATATTTTTATTTATTTTATGTAATTCGCTTTTGATAATTTTCACGAGAACGCGTTTAAAGACCTTAATAGTAATCAAATTGTACTCAGGCCAAAATTATCCAACAAGGCTCGACATTTTAGTCAAATTCATATATTTAATAATAAATATAATTTGCTTATAACCAATTAGCAAATTTGTGGGTATACATTTGACGATATTGACGATAAAATCGCACTCAGAATACCAAAATTATCCGAAAACGACCCTACAGTCGGATTTTTGGTCGAATTCATCTATTTTGTTAATGAATAAATTGTTAATAACTTAAAATAGTCTTTATCCGCTCCAAAACGGTCAAATTATTCATTTTATAAACAATTTAAACAAATTGCGCAACTTTTTTTCTGATGACATTTTGAAGAGACACTTTGTCCCATCAAAATCGATCCCTTTCCCAAGGATTTACGGGTCCAATACCCATTTGACTACACCAACTGTATTTCTCCAAAAGATCGCTCGAATTAAATGTCCTTAATAATGGCAACAAGGTCGTTGTCAAAGTAACCCTTTCAAGAAAGCAAAGAGTGTTGACATTAGTTAATTTTAACGTTTTAAGAGGGCTGTTTTATTTACAGCTTCTAATTAGTTTTCTAGTTGTATACACTTCATTTTACTTTATTTCCTGAGGGATAATTAAAACGTTCATTTCTTCCGAAAGAAATTATATTCACAAGATGTTGGGCAGACGTCTCACTTTCGAATTTAATTGAAATATCAACATCGTTAAAAAGTTGATAGATATTACTGACAAGTCCCCGATGTTAAAGTTACGATTGATTGATGTGAAACTCCAATTATTATAATCTGCGATTTCTGTAAGTTTATCACACGGTGTTAACATTGGAATTAAAGTACAATTACATATCACTTCAAACTTAATCATCCAGTTTATTGAGCTCTACAAGCAAAGACGATGTTTTCATTTCTCTCCAAATTATATATGAATTGTATCTCTTTGCATTATTTTAGAATAGGCAAAAGACTTTACCTCTATCTCCCACAAAATATTACCAGGAAAACTAGATAATAATCGCATTTGAGGAACACCTTTACCACTGTTCGAAAGCTATTCGAATCATAGACAATTCGTGAAGTTACGAGAAAATTATAGTGATTCAGGTGATATTTGTGTGTCCCAACGTACTATATTGTGCCCCTTTTATTTATTATATATAAATAACATTCTTATTATGAATACGAAGAGTAAAATCATAATTTTTGCAGATCACACTGCGATATTTTATGAAAGCGATAGCTGGGATGAACTGAAAACATTGGATGAATTTAATTTTGTACAGATTGAATATCGGTTTGATAACAATTATTTAACTTTGAACTTAAAAAAACAAAATTTGTGACTTTTGCCTCCTATGAAAGTGGGTTGCCATCCTTTCAAAAACTAAATTTTAATAATAAACATCTAGGAATTTATATTGATCAACATCTAAAATGGGGAGTACAAATAAAAAACATGATAAAAAAATAAGATGTTTCATCCAATATTTTAAACATTTTAAAACTATTTCAAACGTAAAACAGCTGGTCGAATCACATTTGAGGTACGGCGTATGGGGAGGTGTATATAAAAATAACTTAGGAAACCTGGATGTATTACAAAAAAAGAATTTTGAAAATAATTAACAATAATAAGACTATTACCTGGGACATAAAATTTTCAATGAGCTCGCTGTAAATATAAAATCTGCAAAGTCTGTTCCTGTTCTTGACAAATTATTAAAATATTACATATTGTGTGCTTCTAGAGCTCATGTCTATTACCAAATTGATCATATCATCATATCTAATTTGTATCCGAATTTCAAGTGGATTGCGTTTATCGTTTGGCCGCTACAAGAGGACATACGTTGGCCATATAACCCGATTCAAGAGAAGACACCTTTCGCTAACGCTCACTCCATCTTCATAAAAACGATTGCAATTTGATTATATCATAGTTTCAGTTCGAAGCGTATCTTGCTGCTTCAATGCAATTATGTTAAAATTTGTGTATATTCAACGGTGATGAGTTGAACATAATTAAAATAAACTGTAGAACGAAGTTAATCACGCTCTAAAAGTTGTGGTTAAGTTCTATTAAATTTTCATTCATCCACCATCATCTTGTATGCTATTCACTCAAGAAAACAATATCTCAAAACGGTACCGCAAAAGGAAGTATACTGAATTTAATAGAAGGATGTCGAGTTGAAGTACATCAGTACACAACTTTATCATGTTTACAATAGAAACAAAAGCAGCACAACTTGCTATTGTTATAAAGAAGATCGTTAAGAGAAAGTGAGAGTAGCTACAATAAAAAGCGGACCTGCTGTGGGAGGAAAATAGCGAGAAAACCAACAGATACATTAATTTCGAAAGGACTAGATATAATCCTGACTGATGCCCACTCATTTATTAACTTGATGAGCCAATATTTTATAATAATATGGATGAATTAGTATCGGACTTTTTACCCAAATCACATCTGGTAGAATTCAATACGACAGTGAACTGGAGAAAATAATCATCAAACAATTAATCAATTTAGATAGAATCGGTCACATGACCGCATATTCCGAGTAGGCAACGTCCAAAGTTGTTTGGTATTTTATAGAAAATCAGATCCCTATCTATCCCTATCATAGTGTTGTCCTCTGTAGTCATAAACTTCACAAAACACGTCTGTCTCGTCTCAATGACGAGCAATTCCTGTATGTCCTGGGCAGCAGTGAGGGTGACTAGGTTCCGTGTTCAGTTTAGTTTCGCAGCTAAGAACCATCCTTGGGATAAGATTGTGACAAGAGTTGGGGGTTCTTCATAGTCGAACAGAACATGTCAGATACAAGCTGAACTACTGAAATTTGATCATGAGGACAAAGCTGTTGTGCACAGTCTATGATAAAACTATAGAATTGATGTATTGATGCATCGTCAATGCTGCATGCCAAAGAAGGAAGTGGCAATTCTTATTGAAAGTGTACTGATTCAATGATAGCATATTTCACAACAATTGGGCGAGTCATCGAAAATTATATAAGGAAGATGATGGAGAAAGATGGTAGGTAGTAGTAGAGCAATCGGGTTTTGGTACAATTAAGAGATGGAAACCGTAAGATTATTAGGCACAGTATGAAGTTCGATTATTCTACGGTTAATTTCAAGACAAACAAATTATATGGACAAAGGTCTGGAAAGGCTCCATTCGTCAGATTCGTATTGGTTGAGATGGTAGCGGGCTAAATGAAGAGTTGAGTGTGCGTAACCAAAGACCGTCGTACACTATCTTTTATGCCAACGGCCATTATGTACCCCGGATCTAGCTAGGTAAACCTAGTTCGGAGAACCGCAGGACATTCACAAAGAAAGTAGGTTGACGACCCCACTTTGTTTCCCTCGCATCTCATACAGAAGAGAGTGTCACTTTTCCCTACCTCCTGCCTGCCCTTAGACCCACCTCATCGCCAAGTAACGCTTTAACAGTTCAGCAACCGACAATGTTTCTCCATGCTGATTCATGTTCATCTCTCGCATGGTTCCGCAAGATCTGCATAATCCCGTTTTGGGGATACCAGCAAGGGGATCTTAAGGACCGTCCAAACTAGCCCTTCTCCTCAACAAGCCTAGAGGACACAGTCGGACTTATCAGTGCGGTAAGTGCCGCTTGACGGTCCGAACACATCCAGATGATCTTATTTGTCTCACCATAGCCGAGTGGCTGCTCCGCACATCGGCTTGGAAGACTGTGTTGAGATCCCCATTAACACGGAGTACCCATCAATATATGTAGGACCGCAAAAGACTGCTCCGACTCTTCTGTTTGTTCTAGACCCATCCGTATACCAAATTGTAACGTGCTTAGGCATGTGACAATTTTCCCATTCCTGCTTCGAATGTATGACGTCCCTGAAATGCTGCTCCACAAACTACTTCATTATATCCTACGGTTCGGGTCGCAGCTTTTCAAGGTGCCCCCTGAATAGACGGGGGAAATTAAATTTTCTCTCCTTGTCACCTAATAAGATCAGCAGAAAAGTCAATAACAGATGGAAATTCGTTCCATATTTAAAAATAGGAAACCAGTTGACTTATGCTTTTTCCAGTATTGAATCCAGTTATCCTGCGTGAGATTATCATTCTATATTTTCCCAAAGCAAGAAAAATACTAAACTGTCAACTCCTCACCAATAATTGATGAATAAAAATACATGGATCGAAATGAAATGAGGTTCAATTAATAATTGTCACATGTTCCGTCAACTGTTGACGATCAACATCAGTAGGTATATCCGAAAGACGAGTAAATTCTGTAAAAGAAAATAATTGTGATATTTCTAACTGTTTATGTGTTGTTTTTATAGCATGAACTTATCATCCCCATAATATGCCCCCTCAAAATGAAAACTGCTGTTCACTATTTTCCATGAAGCTACGAAGAAGATTCGCGACTTATCCTCCGTTCATTTTGCATTTCGAATAAACCATAGAGACAAGTGTACATCTGGTCGAGACAATAATAATAATTGATGAAGCTATTTCTGCAAACTCCAATTTTTGATTCGCAATAAAAACCTCTTCGCAAACAATTTTTCGCCCGCAATCGAATAGTCACAATTCTGTGATCAAACATTACAGAGATCTCCATGAGCACTGCCGTCAGGTATTAGCATTTTTAATGCAAGAAATCCTCTAATGTACGGCTCACGTATGCAACATGATACATAAGCATAAGCTGCCAAAGGTTCTGTTTTCAACCCAGAAGTTAATATTTTCTGTATGAGAACAGCTGCTGCTTAAATTGTGCAAAGTTTTGTTATTAAAACATCTGACCCCTTATTAAATTCAACACGGCCATAAAACCTTCACATATCTTCTCCGTTTCCAGCCTTAGAACTTTACGTCAGCTTTAATATGAACTTTTATCAGAGTTAACGAACTTTTCTACTAACTGAGCTTACTAATATCATATCACGCTTCTCTCTTTGCAATGTCTGCGAATAATATGGAATAAACCATCACTTTCCCGCTTAGTTCATTGAAAAGCTCAAAATTAGTGCATTTATTTCTAACTATAAAGAGACAGCCACAAAAAGATGAATAAACGTAAAAATCAAATCAAAGTAGAGTCGAACGTACCTGCTTCTGAATTATCATTCTAGAGCGTCACTTTGTTTACAGTAAATGTTCAAAAAAATGTCCCCTAATTCACTAGGCCAGTTTTTTTCATGTGACTGTTGACTCTCAATATCCTGGCACGGTCCTGATAGAATTCTTGAGTTAGTTCTGGTTCCACTTTTGCTTTCCAAAACGTCCTTCATCCAGGAGAATTTTGGACTGTCCATGTTCCGGAAGAGAGCTTCGGTGCTCAGTATCTTCTGTTCTGTCCTACACCACGGAAGGGTTTCGGTTCTATGGGATGAGTTTCACCTCTTTTGCGTGAAAGGACGCCCATATAATCAATTCTGTCAATTCATTCATGTCCCGGGACCAAGTGTGAGACTATTCTGTTCTGCCATCCTTAGATGTTCAATTTGACGATCCTTGAGCTAATGATGTTTGAGGTCTGCGCTCTTATAGCTGCTTGACTATCGGACGTGATGACTATATCCTCCTTCCAGTGTCCCTTGTTCATATTGAACTGTGCACATCTATCTATTTTCTAGACTTTTCCTTGAAATCTACTGGTATATTTAGCCAACGGTTCCGCATATTTGATTCAGATCCCAAAGATACCGATGACAGTACCTTTTGATGTTCTCTATCCATCGTTATACCAACAGAAATTGATGCGATGAGAAGTGATTGTTCTATCTTCTAAGAGTCTATCCTTCCGTCAAAGCTTAATACCTCCCTGAAGTCTTCTTTGCTCATAGTGAGCATAGTTTCTTCGAAATATTATATGGAAGTGATACATAAACATGCGAGCCTTAGAGTTTCAAGTAATACCCTTTGCTTGGTAATTCTCTTATTGGTTCTATTGCTCCAAGCGTAGCCTCATAGGTGAGGAATTGTCACATAAAAATTATCAAATGTGATATTTGAAGTAGGTACGAGCTCGGTTGATTCCACCACTCTACTCATAGACTACTCCCCTAACGCCAATCATGGTCTTTCATTCATCATCATGATCATCAACAATATAAGACAGAAGATTAACTCCAAAATACACGTAGACCTCAGGATTGGGCCCATTGTGCGACTCATGATCAGTAACCTATTCTAATCTAGCAGGTTTGTGGGCCGCTGGAAAGCCATAATATTTCTTACGCTTGCTCTGGAAGTAACTCTGTTCCGCTGGAGTAACGGTGCCTGAGAGATGATTCCAACAGGATGTGAGAGGCAGTTTCTTACATCTTAATATCATCTGCTTATAGAGTATTCTACTACTCCTATAATATAGGTCTGTTAAAACAGCAGTGACCCATGATGATCCCAGTAATCTCCCTAAGGTCCTTCTGTTGAGAGGAACGAGCTTCTTTGAGAGCATGGGCATAGTCCTTGATAACAAACCTGCCTCATGCCTGATGAGTTAGGAACAAGATGGACCACTGTTTCTTCAGCCGGCCTCGAAGGGCGAGACCTCCAACGCAGTGCGATAAAGATACCATTAGCTCTGTCCCAACATGGGTACTTGACGAACCCCGCCTCGCCAGGCTGTTAGCCATTTTATCATTTGAACTTCGTTCGTCCTGATAACATAATGTTCTTCGCGTGATCCGCTTACATTTTGTCATACCCCCTCCCCATTCACAAAATCCCCAATTACCAATTGCAACAAAGTATATAATTTCGTTCTTGTATTTTCTCATGTTCTGTCTGCATCACCATTGATTGATTTTATCTTATTTCGACTAGGTATAACTTAAGATTACCTATATTTATTCATATTTTTTGTATCATTCTGAAGATGACACGCTAGCTGTCGAAACTATAGTCAAAATACCGTCTTCGTGGCCAAGCATTATAACTCAAGAAAGTCGTCACACCCCTTTTCGGAGTCTCTTTTCATGGAAACAGGATTTTTATTGTTGGAACGCCCTTCCAAAAGACGTCATCTCTAGTTCCTCCATCGCTGTTTCCAATATAAAGTCAACAGCCTAGTTAGCTAATTTGTTTTTGAATCAGTGCTTCTCACCTTTCATATACTATTAATCCTTAATTTATATGAACTTAGTTGTTGTTATAAATTAGTTCAACGAATTTATTGAAAATAATAATAATAATAATATAACAATAATATTGATAATAATAATGATAATAGTATCCTATAATATGAGTAATATAAATCAAAAAGGAAGTACATTATTATATCCCGTCCAATTACATTAGAATTCAAGCTAAATTCGAAGTTTTTACTCTAAATCTCGTATGAAGAAGCACCGGAACTGCTCGTGAAACGCTTTCATAACGTTCGATGCGTCCACTACGCCATATTTGAAACATACTTGAAATATAAATTATAAAAGTTCGTTTCAAACTTATTTCGAAGTTTCAACCGTTATCGATATGAACTGATATGAAGTAACTTTCATTTCACACGGATATTGACGTTGCGTTTTTCAAACTCTGTCCAGCAGTTTATAATGAATTCCTTCGGTGAAGCATCAATTTGGTGTTTAGCAAGTAGTTCCCCAGTAAGAGATTATTTAATAGGATTTTCGTAGTTTAAACAATGAAGGTTCTTACATGTTTCCGCATATTAACTTTCCAAATATTGGGTATCTTTTATACGAAACAATAAATAAAACTACTTTGTTTTACTACCACTGATATTTAATATAGTCGTTACTATAGTTTCAACACTAAACGTGTCATCTTCAGACGGAAAATGAATTTAACAAATATTAAATCTACTATATATAGGTTAAAGAAGGATTTCAAACAAATTTTTTATTATTTTTAAAGGAACGAAAATGTTCTTTATATCTAACTGCTATGTTACGGCAAGATCTACCTATGTAAAAACTATCACACTCTGAACAAGTTAGTTTATAAACTCCGGGTCTTTTAAATTTGTCAGTTTTATCTTTCGCATTGAACAGAATATGAGATAATTTGTTTGGGGGTTTGAAGCTGATGGTCAGGTTATGATGGGATAAGATGTTTGCAATTTTTTCGCTTATAGGACCAAAATAAGCTAAAGAAACATATTTTAATGAGTTATCTTTGTATTTTATAAAGAGATAAATGCTATTGTAAATTAATTTTTGTCTTTTTCTATTTATTAATTTAGAAACTACTTGAGGACCGAAACCGTTATTTGTAGCAATGACTTTAATTGTATCTAGTTCTTTACTAAGATTTTCTTGAGATAAGGGAAGGGAAAAGGCTCTATGTATCATTGAATGAAAAGCAGCTAGTTTATGACTATAGGGGCTATGTGAAGAGGTACAAATCACTGTATCTGTGAAAGTAGGTTTTCTGTTAATGTCGAATGAGATGCTATTATTATGATGTGATAATGTTAAGTCTAAGAAATTTATTTTGTGATCCTTTTCTGTCTCTAATGTGAATTTTATGTTGGGATGAATATTATTGATGAATGATAAGAAAACATCTAATTGTCTAGGTGTACCTTTAAAGAGGGCTAAAATATCGTCTACATATCTGTACCAAAATTGAATATGTTTTTAGTTATGGCAGAACTCATTATAGTATCTTCTATGTGAGACATAAAAATATCTGCGAGAAGTGGACTTAATGGAGAACCCATAGCTAATCCGTTATTTTGATTATAAAATTTGTTATTAAACTGACAGTAATTTTGACTGAGGCATAAATCAAATGCCTGTTCTATTTCTGATTTTATCAAAGGATTAATATGTGACTTTTCTAAGATATTTGTGATTAAATTTTGACATTCACTCGCAAATTCGATAAAAGCAAAAATTATACCTAATACCGGTATGTTGGTATCCTTTGATGTTTCTAATATGTTTCCAAATATCCCTCCCAGTGAATGTCAAAATTTAATCACAAATATCTTAGAAAAGTCACATATTAATCCTTTGATAAAATCAGAAATAGAACAGGCAAAATTTCTTTCTATAAATCTCCCATAGTTGTGAGATTATACTGGTAATATTATGGTGCGCGACCACTCATTTTATCAATGATGTGAAAAAGTTTGTAGGCTGAAAATCTGATAATCTTGTTATTAATGTCCTTCATGATATGAGATTATTCGAGGACACATACAGAATTTTCCTTCTGAATGTTTCCCCCGACCCAAAACAATTTTATACTGTAGTTGACCGCTGGAAGTTGTACATCCTCGGACAGGATAAATAATCATCAACAAGGATTTCGAGGTAATAAAACCTACCACTGTAAATCTGCGGAGCGGAAAACTTTATAGCCTTGCAGTGTGCTTTACGTTTACCTTTTCGCTCCATCCATCACATTATTATAGTTAACAATCCTCTAATGCATCCCTACCCGGATTACAGTAATTATTTCAAAATTTTACTGCAAAAATAATTACGCGCTGTTAAGTTATCTATGATGTCATAAGTAACTTTGTTGTCAAACATTACTTGATTATTGAAATGATGTATTTTTAGTTTCATGATATATTTTCGGCATCGAAAAAATGTCCTAATGATTGATTGATAACTTCCTTTCTTCTGAAAATCGAAACTTCTTAGGAAAAATAAGACTAGTAACTTTTCTTGAAATGAGATTTTGAACAAAGGATATCTGGTATATATTGTATAGATTTTTACTGTATTGAAAATAGAAACCGTGGTAGAAAAAAGTTGTTTGGGATAAACTAGCCGATACGTATCGGTCACTCACATTCCAATACAATTTTCTGTGTAGTTCTTTATTTGAAAGAAAACAATGAACCGGAGGTGAGAACATCTCAAACTATCAGAATTTGGTTGTTTCTTTTTAATCGAGTTAAATTATTTATTCAATATTAGTTATTTATTTATTTTCTCCATTCATTCCATCCCCGGCATACCCCAATAATATAATATTACTGTATAAATAATATGGACAAATGGTGAATACTTCTAATTTCACGATGTAATAAATACTAACTTTTTTTATATATTAACGGAATTCTACGGTCTTTAGTTTGCGAAAAATGATCAATTATATTATCAAAAAATTTATCATTTTGTTTTAAGTGTTTTACTGAATCTTTTTCAATAGATATTGAACTAACATTGTATAAACGATTTTGGCCCATTGTATTTGGCATGTAAGTTTTAATTCGTTTGAGAATAGAAAATGATCTCTCCACCGATGCCGACGTGACAGGAATGGTGGCTGTCAAACAAAGTAGTTTATAAAACTGAGGTAAAACTTGTTGCAAATCATTGTCTATCATATATTTTATCATATCGTACTGGCCTAAAATATCTTTATCCGAGTATATAACGCATAATTCATTGTGCAGTGCTATTTTATAAAAAAGAAATATATTTTAGAACTAAGTTATACAAAAAACTCCAATTGATGTAAATCGGAAAATCGAATCTCAATTTGACCTTTAATAGTATCTAAAATTTCATAAAAAAAGTGTTTATAATGTAGTTTCTTGTCTACCAAATTATATGTTTTCCTCCTTTAACAATATTCTGTTTACCGGTTAATTTAAACTTAATACTCGATGTAATACGTTCCTGGGATTTTTCATGTCTCTCTATACCACGAGCTAAATTTTTCAAATCATCATAACCCGAGTGCCCCCAACATTAAGTTGTATCAGATGTAAATAGCAAGCAATACCACAATACTAGCAATATAATTTATTGTGTACCTCAGATCCCGTTAACCATAAATATTTTTTACAATTATCAGTATCAATTGATCGATTTTGAAACATACCTGTCATCACTAATCTTTTCAACAACTAAATCACTACTCATTTTAACGTAATAACCAAAGAACTCTTTGTTAATAACTCACCGAACAGATAAATTATAACTTAACCTTACATCGCTTCGCGAAACAGAAACAACAACTGACAGAGCACGTGTCGTAGTTTGCAGGGGCGGCAACGGCAAGTAATCGTATTTCATTGACCGCCGGGTGCGTACGAGAAGCTAGCCTACATAGGATGTTGCCATATTCGCTGTTTTAACCTATTTGGCAATTGAACTGATTGAAAAAACGGCAACTGTGTTGACCACACGTATTTAGCGTTTGTGATATATAGAGAATCTAGCCTCTGGCCACTGTTGCCAGATTAAAAATAACCACTGAGAACGGGGAATTAATTGTAAAATTTAAAGAATTATCAGAGAAACAGGAAATAAAATGGAGAATGATCATTAATATAAATTGGTGAGGAGGCTGAGCCTCCTTAACCTCCTTCGAGGAGCCGCCACTGGTAATCAGTATATATTGCATGAACTTGTAGTTGATTTTCAAATGATTTCAAGATATTACATTGACATAATAATAGCTTGGTTACAGTAGAAAGATTTTTACAAAATCCAACACTCATCGATTGAGCTATTTTTTAGGAGTTCATCTGTGAGTATGGCCTCAAACATTTTTGGGGAATAAGAAATTTTATTTATAGGTCTGTAATTTTTTACTCCAGCTTTATTGCTAGACTTAAAAATAGGAGTGACAATAATCTGGAAAAACGCCTGCTAATATGTGAATAGGTTTGATTATTGAAAATTTCAAATTTTTGATGAAAGCAACTCAAATTACATCTGGTTCTGTATCATTTCATCCTTTAATTTGTCAATTTGGAAGAAAAATTCAATGATATTCATATTTCAGTTTGAAATATTCATAGCTTTTAGCAAAAAAAATATACTATGTTGGTGAGATCATCAGTTACTCTTTCCAATTGAATTTAATAGTACGAGCTATGTATCAACTACTGGTGTGGAATTTTGGCTAGATTGATTCTCGTTATTTCTTGTATTCGCGGCTCTGGTGGTGATATCACATTCCAGTAGTGTGTTATTCGTGTGAAAAGTCTAACTGTCTTTGTCTGACATGTCTGTACCAGTTATCTTTCAAGAGCATGTTGACCAATTAGACAAATCATTTTCGCATTAACGGTGCCTCTGAGGCGAAGCTGCCTAATCAATACTAGATTCACAGAAGGCATTACCACGGCTTATCTAGCGAGTAATTATGCAAAGCAGTATAGACAACTCGAAGCGATAATTCATCTGTACTTGATAACGCGTATTACATTCCTTTGTTATTCGGTCTTGGTATCAGTGTTAAAACCATATTTCTGGATCTCAAAATGTGCCTAGCTGAATCAGTAAAGTTAATAAGTTCACGCTCGGATAAGTTTTATCTAACTCCTCATAGTTATACTAAAACATTTTCCGAACAAACAATTGATCGACATATTGCACGCTTACTTTTTGAGCGACTGCAATGAATTGAATATGCATATAGGAAATATGAATAAGCTGCTTCAAAAATTATACAATTACGGGATTAGAGGCAATGTTTATAAATTGATATCAAGCTATTCAACAGGAAGATTACAGAAAGTTAGAGTTAACGATGTTACTAGCAATTTCGATGAGGTGCATGTGGGTGTTCCACAGGGAACTGTATTGGGACCACTTATGTTCATACTTTACGTAAATGATTTACTTGTAAACTCACCAGAAAGTGTGATAGTGTCTTTTGCAGATGATACTGCTCTAATAACGACAGGAAAAACCTGGTTAGATGTGGAAGAAAAAATGAATATCCAATTGAATGAAATAGCTGACTGGCTAGCATTAAATAAATTGTCACTAAATATTGATAAAACTGTATTTATAACGTTCGCTAATTATTGTGATAGTGTACCTGACACAATGCAAATAGCAATCAAAAACAAAGATGTAAAAAGGGTTGAACAAAGTAAATATCTAGGTTTAATTTTGGATTAAAGATTGAAACGGAATACTCATATTGAGCAAATAGTGAAAAAAACAAAATATTTAGTCTTTATCTTTAGAAAATTATCTAAAATCATGCAGCAAAAGACCCTAATGATAATCTATTATACACTATTTCATAGTATATTAAGTTATGGTATCATATCTTGGGGAGGTGCCTACCCAACACAAATAATCTTACTACAAAGATTGCAATAGAAATTATCAAAAATAATTAGTGAAAATAGATTTATAAATTAAAAACTTCCATGTAAAATTGTTTAGAATCAATATATTATACCATTATGAAACCCTTTCCAAAATATTTGCTGAGTCAACCAGAGTTACTAGATACAAGAGCATTCAATTACCCAAAAGAACGAAAACAGTCAGCAGTAAAAGGAGTTATGTCAAAGCAATTCTTATATTTAATAGCCTACCTAATGAAAATAAAACTATTGTAAATAAAATCAAAAGAAAAAAAGAATTGAAAAAATGGATAATTGTAGATATTAATGTTGCATGAAATATAATTTGAATAAACAATGAAAAAAAGGATAATAATAATAATAGCAACAATAATAATAATGATCAAAATCAAATTTACCTTAATATTAATTTTCTACTTTAATATCAAAAACTATTTTTTTAGTTAAGTATAATCTAGTTTAGTTTATAATTATTCTCTCAGTTTTAAGCAACCAGGCTCACAAACAGGTAACTGTGTTTACCTCCGTGTGAGTATACTGGAAAAATTGTATATTTTCTATGTATGTTTTCTTTTCAAACTGGTTCAATAAATAAATAAATAAAATAAATGAATAAAAACAAATAAATATATATTAAGAGATATAGAATTGAATTTTCTGAATTATGAAGATAACTTAGATAATTTAACATAGGATTTACCTCTAAAAATATGAGAATCTGACGGTACCGAAGTGGTGTAATTGCTGAACACCCTGGCCTAGACATTCAGTAATGTGAGTTCGAATCCTGTCCATTGTTCAATGTAGTCGAGCTTCCGAAAAACTTTATTTTCATTTTAAAGACATTAACTCGAGGTTGATGGCATGAAAATAACAATACACACAATAATCAATATCTTACAACAAACAATTTATAGAAACGTATTGAAAATGATTTTAAACAGATTTGTTTAAGCCGTTGGAAGCAATGAAAAATCAGTTTTCATCTGATTTTTTTTACAAATCTCACATGGACAAAAAGGGCTATTGTTGAATATTACCGTATTCAAATAGGAAATAGGATAAAGTTGGTTAGAATATTTTGTTCATTTGTTGAATATTGTGCCTACTACAAATATTTTCTGTTCGCCACCACAGTTCTATAATAATTATTTTGGTTTCATGATCCAACAAACGTCTTAGTTCTTGATAATAGTTATATTTCGTTGTGTTTAATAATACTTTAAGCTGTTAGTTGTTGTGGTTGCTGGTCGTTGTTGATTACCTTACAGCGCGGACGGGAACTTCGAGGTGACACTGGCCACCAAGGCCACCATCTACCACCAGGGACTTGTAGAGTGGAAGCCGCCCGCAATTTACAAATCATCCTGTGAGATCGATGTAGAATATTTCCCATTTGATGAACAAACGTGTGTTCTCAAGTTCGGTAGTTGGACGTACGATGGTTTCAAGGTAGGTACTAATAATGCTAATGAAAGCAATTTCACAAGAAAAATAAATTGTGTCGTATACCTATGTGTGGTGTGGTGATAGATTCAATAAATCACCATAATCTTTTGGATAAAGCTTCTTTAGGTAACCATATTTATTACACACAGTTTGAATATTATGTTCCATCATATCGTTGTCAAAATATTAAAACTCATTCATAGTTGAAGCCGAAATGCAATAAGTGCAGGCTTACATTGATATTCGAAACAGATTGATTCTGATTAGTCGATTTCGTTAATGAATAACTTTCAATCTAATCTATTGGAAGAAAAAATGAATAATGGGATCAGGCGTTTCAACGAAATTAATCAATGAATTTTTGTTTCAATGGAAGTGAAAGACAGGTGAACCACGTGATTTCACAAATACCCTCTGCAAAATATTGAGTGCAATGCGAGGCGGTAAACAAATTTCGAAATGAAGTCCTATTTGGTTTTGTATCGTTCAACATGGCACATTGCAAATGGCAATATAACTACGTGGCTAGATTTGTAAATTATACCACAAAGAAGAACGTATGTGCAATGTAAGATGTGATTCATACAAAATTAACACATTGCTTGAAAACATCCTTTGTAGCATAGAAATAGTGAGAATGATATAAAAAAATTCGAATTAAAAGTATCAATAATGATTCTTGACCAAGGTATGAATTATACATATAAATTCTCGGGAAAGGAGTCGCACTAACACATATGCTTATCATTTTCATCTCACGAAGACGTATCAATGTCTCAAACAAGATTTCCTAAAACTAATTGTATCAAGCACAAATTTGAAGTTCATAAAAAATCAATCCCTAATCATAGATCATCAATTACTTTCCTTGTACGTTGTTTCATCATTTACAAATATACCAGTCTCCAAGTCTTTAAATCATAGAGCAGACGTTCAATTATTAAGTCAAATTCTCATTAATTAAAGCCCTTGCAAATTTCTACATGTGTATTCATGATGTGAAAAGTATATTTTAGGTAGCATGCTGAAATAGCAATATTGCTGATGAGGTCTAACAACCTTTTTCTATTACCTCATAAATCTATAACATCTGGTTCGAAAGTGGATACTTGAGCGTTATATTTGGTGTTAGTCTTATTCAAACATTGCTTTAAATGACTTCGAATAACATAAGAAATCGCTATGAAGTGGATTCTTAATACATGTTCATATACTTGAAACCTTAATGTGTTACAATTTCGATTACCTGTGTTCCTGTTCGATTAGACGACGTGGGCATTTTTAATTGAAATTATCGCGATAAGAACGCTTTTGCTTGATACAATTAGTTTTAAGAAATCTCATCGTAGATATTAATACGTCTTCTGATGATGGAGGTGAGACCGAAACGTACATAAAGACAAAAATAATAAGCGTATGTGGTACTGTTACCAATTTCCTGAGAATTTATATGTAATTAAACGTATCCGTACATCCTCCAAGGATTAAATAACCAAATTACTTAAATCAAATGAAAGACGCATTTTTGAGAGGTTTGGTTTACTGAATGTTCACACTCCAACATGCACAATTTTCATCTACTCTCGTCATTTTAAGAACTGATGTTCAATGCGCTTCAATATTGTGAACAAATGTTGCACTCAAATTTATTTTCAACGTCATAGATTCAGTTTTATTAATCAATGAAATCGACTAATGAGAACCCCACCCAACATCGTAGCCATATTGATAGAAAACACTATTACTTTGTTCTTATATCACTTATATTATAGAACACTGTTACATACTTTTGTATGGTTCAGAGTATAACACGCTAGTTGTCGATACTTTAGTCACAATAATAGTGTTATATGGCCAAAAAAAAAGTGTTTTATTCTACCAATCACAAAAAGGTTTCAATATGATGATGGGTGCTGGGCGTAAGTAGATAATACAATACCTATTCCATAGCTTCTCAATCACTAAATTCATTTTACAGTTAATTTATGTAGCAAAATCTCATATGTTATCTTTTCTATTCAATGAAATTACAAATTTATAAGCAAGCTTGATTGTCCATGTGTAAACAAATGATAGGGCAAAATGCCAAGACAATCGAGAGACGTTTTGTTAAAATATTCCTTTTTCATTGATAGATATATCGAACAAGACGTGGGTGCATATAGAAAAGTATCTTCCTTCCTTCAGGTTGCAGTTTCCCATAGCGGAAGCAATTTATTTCTTATGTCGCAATTATTCTCACCGGTATATCCACACGTAAGTTAATTTGTCGGTCGTCGTGTCTCATGTTTGATCATTAATCGCAGAATGGAGGAATACTGAAAACAAGATAAACTGTCCTATATACTGTTGTACATTAGGAAAATATCAAGAAATTGTTAATTATGAACAATGGGAGTTCTTAATATTTTCCAATACAAATATGGACGATTATGGATGCTATACAGGTTTGAAAACTAAAGGAAGATTCATGGATCCATAAATATAAATATTTTCTGAGATATCTTCGACAAATTCTCTCAAAAGATGAAATAACGAATATTTCTTCGATTTCTTCTGTTCCACATTTGAATAATCATTATCATTACCGTGCATTAAATATTAACAACTCAGACTTTTTCATATCTTCGAACTACACAAGGAAAACCTATCTCCATGAAACCTCGTGTGATTTATCGATAAACATCATCAACGTGGTAGGGCAGGAGTTCAACATCATGATGAACGTAAGTCGCCAGATTGGATTAATTGTACGCCACATAATCAGTAACCCTATCCACCTGGTTTGTGATTCCCCAGAAACTCAGAATATTACTGATTTCTATGAGTCCCTTCCAGCTCTGCTTCGCTGGAGTAACAATGCCTGAGAGATTTCCAGGCTGGGCATTCAAACAGGATGTGAGACATTTACTACATATAGGGTCATCTAGGATGCCTCTAATGTGAGGTATGTTGAGAAGACAGTAACCCGTGAGGTCCTCATCTCTCCAAGGTCCCTTCCGCTGAGTAAATGGAATTCTCTTGAGAGCCTAGGCATAGGAGGCACTTTGATAAGAACCTTGGCCTGCGTCATGCCTGTTGAGTCCCTTCACAAGACAGGCCACTGTTTGTTCAATTGGCTTCGAAGGTCAAGACCTCGAACCCAGTCTCTTACTTGACAGGGGCATCTAACGACCCCCGCTAGGTTAGCGTTTCGGCCATTTTATCTCCTCCAACTATTGAGGCCCAGATGAGTTGGACTTGAAGCTCGTAGAGCCGACCGGGTTTCTCTGGCTTTCTTCTCAGGTTTTTCAGGGCGCAGATTCAAATTACGTAGACATCCGCTTGAAAAACCATAGAGTAGAAGAATGGAGAGAAAAGAAAGACCTCATTAGGAGAGAAGTTCCAAAAACTTCGCCGTATTGATGTTGATAGCTAAATAGTAGGTGAAACCAACTTATTCGTTTGCATTGATAAACCTCCACCATAATATGGTGAAGGATGACATATTATGTGAACAACTTTAATAACCATATAAAATTCTCAATGTTGTCTCATCTCTATGGATACTACTTTAGACCGAAGAATATCGTTAGAGTCTCTAAAGCTTTTTGTTATATACCTATATAGATATTGACTACACGGGAGGAAAACCTATAATACCCGAAAAACAACGTGTCAGCCAGCAGTGGAATGTTGGGAGAGGAGATAGGCATCCGAATTGTTTTTGAAAGGTTGAAGGTTATAACCATAAAAGAAGACCTCACTATGCACAGAGTTTCACAACTTCGCTGTTCGAGAGAAAAATGAAATCGAGTAGGAAGAAAGTTGGCAGGTCTTAAACCTAACATTGAAAAAGTGGCCTAATGAAGAGTGAAGACCTTCCGAAAGCAGCTCTGCTTTGCCGAAGTAACAATGCGTGAGGGGTGTATAAGCTGAGCATTCGAACGGAATGTGAGAGGCAGTTCCTTCCATCTCTCGACATTCACCACATATAGTGTCATCTACGTTGCCTCCAATATAGAGGTTCACTAACCCATGAGGTTCAAAGTCATCTCTCCAAGGTCCCTCCCGTTAATAGAATGAAATGCCCTTGATCCTAGGTATTTGAGGCTCTGTGATAACAACCTTGGCCTGCCTCAAGCCTGGTGAGTCTCGTCATAAGACAAGTCACTGTTTGTTCAATTTGTTTCGAAGAGCAATACCTCCAACGCAGTTTGGGGAGCATCGTTTTTCACTCGACAGGGGCATCTGATGACCAGCGGGTCGGCCATTACATTCCCTTCAACTTCACTGTGTCCTGGGACCCAGATGAGTAGAACTTTGTTTGTTCTGGCTGAAAAAACGTACAGTAGAAGAATGAAGAGAAAGGAAAGACTTCATCAGGGTTCGCCGTATTGATGTTGATGCCTAAATAGTAGGTAGAACCAACTTATCCGAAACTAGACTACGTTTGCATTGATAAAACCACCCTTGCCATATATGAACAACATTGACAACAATGCAAATTTCTCAAAGTTGTCTCATATATATGGATACTACATGAGAACGAAGAACATCGTTAGAATCTCTGAAGCTTTTTGTTAATTATCTATTTATATTGAATACACAGTAGGAAAGGCTTCAATACCAGAAGAACGACTTCCCAGCCAGCGGTGGAATTTTGGCAGAAGAGATAGGCATTTGAATTTTTCTTGAAAGTTTGGAGGTTGTACGCGTAAAAGAAGACCTCACTAGGTACAGGGTTCCACAGTTTCGCCAGTCGTGAGAAAAATCAAATCTGATTGAAAAAGTGGCCTGCTGAAGAGTGAAGAAGTATTATGTCTACCTGCAATCGTGGTGGGATGACAGACGAGTTTTCTGAAGAGCAGCGATTATGGAAACACGATGTTCTAGAGAGATCGGTGAATTCTTCAGTGTGGCATCATCGGCCAGTCAAATAGCTGCCTCCTGAATGAAATCTGACAGCTTCAGCGTATGTTTGGGAGCTGCAAACATGTGAACAATAATCCAGGACTGGCCGATTCTATGGCGTACTTTTCTATATGTAGTCATCGTGTTATGTTAGATAGTGGGAGTAAAAAGGATCAGTTAGTTCACTGAACTCTTTCTCGTGAAGATTGAATTCTAACAGGTGAAAAAACTAGAATATACGAACATAAACGCTAATCGGTATATCAATCGAAAATCTAATCGGGAGCAACATTTCTTGTACTCGTGAAGTAATATTGAGCACCAATGTTGACTCTTAAATTAGTTACACTATGGATGGTATCAGGCGCAAGAGCTGTTTGTTCACTTATATTATTAATCGGTATAAGTCTGAGGGTATTGAATCCATTACATGCACTGAGCAAACACAATTTTAACGTAATCCTTGAAATAGAGTTAACATAGTTGATTATGATTTAAGCTGATGAAACATTGGTCTGATCGATAAAGTGTATATCTATTTCAAGAAATTCGACTGATGGCTCATATTGAACATTTGTGAGAGTACAAAATAATATCTAAATTTAACTACCATTGATCAATATAATTTATTTTTCTTGTGAATTGTCATTCCCTTTAAATGATTCCTTCAATTTGTCAGCTTAGGAATATTACTCTAAATTCCACATTCAATTGAGTACACATAAAATTTTATAAATCCACCAGAATCTATATATTTATATAAGTAGATATCAGAACTGTTTTCAGAAAGAGTATTGACTCTAAAGTCTTCCCGTCAACTATCTGGGTATTCCCACAATATATGAATACAAAATTTCCCCGAATAAATCCTTCAACAGATATGCATTTCATCCTTAAAACGATTCAGGAAATTGCTCGAGATGTAGACGGTAAGACGATAGATAAGTATAATACGGTCTTCTTGTTGGTTAGCGTTCAATAAAATCAAAAGCTCTGAATGAATGAATTCCATTTCATTCGATATCGAATCGTTCTAATCTGGCAGCTTTGACACCTGAAGTGTCAGTTTGAAATTCGTTGATTGAAAATTTCAATTCAATCTATTGCATTCGCCGAACTGTAATCATATATTTTGTATTGTATAATTTGGATACATCTGTCATTTCAGAGTTCTCATTATCCGTGATTGCATAATTGAATAATCACAAACAAATACCAGATTTATCTGGATTGAGGCTGTGCAAAAATCTCTAGCGAGTGGCTGAATCAAACTCAGCAACCGTCATACAACAACAGGCCAATATGAATCAAAACTCAAGTTATTTGTGTTGGATTACATCCTTTTTAATAAATAAATAGACACCTTATACATATGGCGAAGAATATAATGAATTGAGACTCCTTGAGAATTTATGCTTTTGCTTCTTTTTATCACGCTTGTAAGCTGACTGGATTATTTTCCAAAAATGGCAGTGTAATGTCTTCGAAACAACCACAAATTATCAGCAATGTTCAGAATAAATTTTGAATTGAATTATCATTAGAAGTGATCTTAATGGATGCTAATTTTTGAAAAGCTAACACGTATGTAGCGATGAAGCTCGTTTCTATTTAAATAGCTTTGGATTAGCCAAATTTGTCTCATCTGCGGTAGTGAAAATTCACATTTTATTCAATCAAAATCAATATATTCAAAAGAATCTACTGTCTGGTTTCAGTTCAAGAGCCAGTGTATAATTCAAAATCGAATTTTGTAACTATCTGGCACATAACACATTACAAGTCATAGCGAGGTCTCAATAGAACATTTTTCTCGGTTCGACTTGGAGCTTTTTGCATAAGTATAAATTGAATGGTGTGGTGACCTTCTGGCGCTATGAAATTATGATCTGGCATTATGAAAAGTATAAGAAATTTAATACGCCAGAAATGTTCAAACAGGCGTAATGCTTCTTCATAAGGCTTATCATCGGCCTACCACATATCTTCGTCATAGCCGCAAATTCATTGCCTAGTTTCTATAGGGTTAGACAGAGACGGTGGACTTCAGGAGTGAATCCATGTGGTGCAACATTTACCCACGCAGAGGCAACATTCTTATTCGCCTCCGGCGGGGTCACTTTAAACGGACCCACTACGGGCGCTTGCTTGCTAGACTTATATTATTGCCCCTTCTGGGCCATAGTCAACTCCACCTCCTCGTGTTACCTGTTTTACCAGGAACGATCAACGAGTCACTACGGCTGTGGATCCGTTTCGACAAGAGAGCTCCATACTCCGGAGTTCTGGGATGGGAAGGCACGGTATCATGGTTTTAGTGGTGGATTGTATGTGGTGCACAGTTCACCAGATCTTTTGCAGTGGCAACTGATGGTTTCGCCCTGGGACCTTGTGGTTACTTATCTGGAGACCTCCGAGAAGGACATTGCTTGCTGAATCTACTCTCGGACTCAACCGGACCATATAGTTCTCTCTCGAGTGTGGACGAGACAGGTAGTCACCCCCAGATGATCGTTCATATGAAGCAGAAATAAAGTTGCCACCAAGACGTATGCTTGTGGAACACCAGCGTTGATAGCCATTGTATCGGAAGATACTCCGTCAACCTCTAGATGTTGTGATATCTATGAGAGGAAACTAGACAGTAAGCGACAAAGTTGAGGCGGAAACAATATTACGGAAGTCTCCCTAGAACGCATTGGTGCCAGACTTGGTCTAGTGCTTTCGATATATCCAAAACTACAGCTAGAGCTTAACCATAGATTCCTGCCATACCTGTGTTACGTAGGCAAGCAGGTCTCCAGTTGACCTCTGCTGACGAAAGCCATATTGCCGGTTAATCACTATTTTGGAGCTCTTTCGGTAATGAATGAGCTCGAAGTTCATTGCTTTCTCCATCACTTTAGAGATCACAGATAATGGTGCAATGGGTCCATAAATATTAGGAAGGGTTTTCTTCCCTTTTTTGGAACCTGGTGTTTCCTTCTAGCCGGAAGGAAACACTAGGTTTGTACCTTCACACACGTTCCCTTAGAACGGCATGTGTAATTCTGTCAGACCCCACAGACTTTTTGGTATTGAAATCAAGCAGAATGCACCTTATTGTGAGCTGACAAAGGACAATTTGTTTGAATATTTCTAGCGTATGAACATTCTGATACATTGTATGATGCCCTGCATTAAAAGTAAATTTAACTGAAGCCATTTATTTGCATATCAAAACTATTTCCTTAGCATTCAAACAGAATGTATAATGAGCTGTACCAGTGGTGTGTTTTCAGGTTGAGACTCACATACTGTTCCCTAACAAGAGTGAATGCTGTCAGAAGAAATCAAAGGTATATAAAAAGCTGATTTTATTGGACGCTATCAATGATGTTTTCTTGCAGCGCCGATGGGAATTATGAGGTCACCCTCATGACTAAAGCAACAGTCTACTACACCGGCCTCGTGGTCTGGCAGCCTCCAGCAGTTTATAAGTCTTCGTGCGCTATAGATGTCGAATACTTTCCTTACGACGTCCAAACGTGCGTTCTGAAGTTAGGAAGTTGGACGTACGATGGTTTCAAGGTTCGCGAGCAGGTGTTATGTTTTCTGATGTTTGTTTAGAAAAATGCGCTCTCTCCCTATACATATCGACTGTTTACACTTGGGAAAGGTATAAAATTATCACACCGCATATTTACACTTCATTAATACTGAAATGAATAGTCTGACAACTTTGTCGTGGAACAAACCGATATTTACACGAATCAATTGAACGTTAAATTGAGTTATCAGTTACTTTGTGATATTTTATTTTGAAACAATAAAGACAATTACTCTATTAAATATCATTATTTGCTATCGATTCTTCAGTTCACAGTGTTAATATACAATTAACAATTACGTCTTCATCCAGCTAATTCTTCAATAAATCTTGAGGAGCTTTCGTTAGCTTAATTGGCGTGATCAGAAGCGTACCTACTTTCCTGCTCTCACTGTTTTGTTTCTGATGATACCGATGGTCGTTAAGATCATTGAAGAATTCAATGGATGGGGATGTTCACAATTTCACATACCATCAATAATTATTGCTCACATCAAAGTTCATTTTAATAACAGAGAAGGATAGAGATTGAAACGTTACTTTCATGGTGAGAAGATAAATTTTACCAACAATTAATTACAATGTTTACTGAATTAAATTGTGGATTTTTTCATTAAATCGGTTTATGTTTTGTCTACTTGGTAAACAAAGAAGGATAATTGATGTAATTTAAAATCATAAGCATACAAAATGAGGGAATAAAAACATTTACCACACGACAAGATAATAATTGATGTTAGTGAGATCACTAGTAGAGGCTGCAGACAATCTAGAGTGATTGAACCTGAATAAATGAGATATTCTGCTTTAACGAGAAATGCAACAATTCTTATTTTGGTGAGAAATATTCGAAATATTTTTTCATTATCTTGAATATCAGACTTCCGCGGATAGATGATCTTGAGTTCAAGTTTCATACCAGCGCTGAAGATGCCACCTGTAATGATTGACGCAACGTCGGCCTCATGACGCGGAAACCTCATGAAAGCGTTCATGAGATTAAATATCAGAGGAAAAATTTCTGGAGTTGAATTCAAGATACCCGATTTATTACGTTTTAGTTGAAATTAAGTTCTAAGAGTATAAACACTTTCTAACTCTTACTCTTTGGCACAAAATTGAATTTTCAGTTTATTTTATATAATGTTGCAAAAGTGATGGAGAAAGAGATAGCGAGTATGTCTAATGTATGTGGAATATTTTGCAAGAATCTCAAGTTTATAATTGTGTATGTCAACCAATATTCTATAATATTCGGAATTATATTCGTATAATGAAATATTGGGATATGAATAATTGTAATTTGGAATATTTGGATACAAAATAGCAGTATTGTTCGTTCAATTGTTTCTTTTTGGTGACTGATTTGAGTTTACAAAAAAAGTTAATTTAGCTATTCGATATGAAAGAAGCTCTATAAAAATCAACTACTATCCTCAAACAGTTATGGCAAAATCCAAGATAATTCAATAATGTTATTGAACGCTGTTTCAGTTTGAATGACCTGAGGCTGCAATATGAATGTTCCTTGCCTGATGTTGCAGAGAGATACAGTTTAGAGAACTAAAATTTCCTCCGAACATTCAAAATTCGATTCAGAGGAATAGGTTTCCCATTTTTTTCAATATCTAATATCTTTCAAAAGATAATTTACACAGGTCACTCATAACTTATGATAGCATCAAATTTGATCCTTAGAAATCAATAGGAATGTCTAAAGAATAAGAAGATACCTTACACTACAATGATGATACAAGCAGAATGAAGCGACTTTTTTCGCAGCCAATTAGTCTAGTGTAAGAGTGTCTGGAGAGATTCCATGAGAGTTTGATAAGAATGTCTTGGAATTATTGTTATAAGATTGAAGTTTGGTTCCCCAAAATATTGAAGGGGGTTTGTCTCTTGCGTACGTCAACTTTTCGCCAAGCGTTGTAAGGTTTTGAAGAAACCTTTTGTGTTTCTAATGACCAAACCTAACTCAGGGTAATAATTCAGGCACGATTAGAAGAAATCTAGTTTTGCAATCAATTAAATGCAACCGAACATAAGAAAATGAATAATGTTGGTATGTGATACAGTTCGATATACTAAACATTGAAATACAAATAGCGATATAAGGTACTTAGAATAATAAGATACAAATAATAAAACCACAAACTACATAAACTTCTAAGTTAGAAAATTACTACAAAAATAGCAAAATCGATTAGTATGGAACTCACCTTGTCAATGGTCACACTCAAGATGATCATCCTCTACCTGCTACCAGATTGAGATACTTAGCTTGGTTATCGGTATAACAAGTGACCATTAAATAAATATACTAACGTCCAAACGTTACAGCCCTTAGAAATTTTTCCAGTGATAGTAGGAAAGAAGAGACATAAAATACGTACAATGCAAATTTCAAATAGGTTCGGAAGAATAATAAAATAACTGATTAATTATGTTCAAATAGCACATGAATGAAATAACAAATATACATCTTTGAGGAATCCAATCATTTTTTATCACTTAATCAGGCTATATAATATTCTGTAGAATGGTGAAATAAAAAGTTAATTCAAATTCACACAACTGCAAATTTTGCATGCTGACGATTTCTTCTTCACACAGGTATTAGTCGAATTGTAGCTACTATTGCATCCAGGAACAAGAAAGCTGCAAGATGTCTTGAAAAATAATCCCGAGAATGTTTCCCTAGATCATTTACTGTTCATGTTGAAATCCAGATGAAAATCTAAAAGAAATGTGGACGTACTAAAATGTCACACTTACATACATTAACTTCACTCAAATATAATCCCCAGCAGAGCTCCGGTTCCACGTACGATATCCTCGTGATCCACTTAGTTCAAGCATCAGATATAACAAAATACTGTATTTTGTGATATCTGTTTGGAGAAGATAGCGTTAGCGAAGCTAGTCTCATTAATTTTTTTTAATTAGCCAAAATCAAACTTGTAATAGTTATTTTAATTGAGTTGATTCTATTATTAATCAATTCCGTAACTGTTACCATTCATTTTCCCCTCAGTGAATTTCTTTCAATTTTCTGGGCTTTCTCTAGTTGCCATCAATCGTTTAGAACGAATTAGAAATGAAGTATTAGTTACGAACTGTTACCAAAGCAATATTACTCACTTATTACAACATCCATATTACTCCTCCTTAGTAGGAATTAACGCAATTGAACTGATTAATTCTACACTGTTAATTATTCACGTGACCCTTTCAAGTTTCGAATGTTCAAATACATCCATACTGTGAAACTGTGACAACACAAATTATACGGAGTTCGGTAATCACGAGATATGTTTTCACAATCCCATTACTCGCGCTTGATTTTATGGAAAGTTGCTCGTGTTCAATTTTTGATTTAAATGACATGCAACCTCCATAATCAAAAACTTTTCAAAAATAAACCCTCAACACTCATTGTCATAACAATTTATTTGATGTGAAAACTATTGAGCTTTATTGCACTCAACCTTCATAAGTTTTATTTAATTTCTCTCATGCCACAAATATGTAAGAACTTGCAAATATGGTATACTCAGAACATCTAAGAATGTAATTGTTCATTCATTTAATAATTTGTTTGCGTTTATCGTTCACTCAGAATTGAGAATGTGTTATTTTTGTGCCTATGGGAACTTATGATAATCGTGGCATTGATAGAAAGTTGCCAGACTATTTATCTTTTACACCTGTCATTGTTAATATCCGGTGGACCGAGTGATTCGAACACAGATGTTCGCATCTGCATGTGAATTGTGGATTGTTAAATGAACTTACAAATCGATCAGCGTTCTCTTTCGTGTTTCGTAATATGCTACTATGAGAACGTTTCCGGTTTCCATCAAGGAACAATTGCGAAAAGGCATAACGACTTTGGAAATTTGTGGAAATGATTGCGCAATAAATGGGACGATGGCTCAAAGGTGACTGGTGGAAAAGCATTCAAATCGTTAACTCATGGAAAATTCCCCACAAACGTGTACCATCGATTAGTAGACAAACAAGTGGGCAATTGAACTGCTGGTAGTAATTTTTATACAAATACACTAAGACTGAAAAACTGTTTCGGTCTGTTTGCTCACATCCCCAATATCTCGTTTATTACATCCCGGGCTTTCTATGAACGCATTTTAAGACGAAAATGAAAATATTGAATTCCCGTCGACGAAGTTTACAAAGAAAGTCTAACAATGAATTTATTGATCAATATTGTACAGTAAAACTCCTTCATTTCATTTTAGTCCTATTACTTGTTCCTTCCTTGGGTTGCAGTTTGAATATGGGGAAATCCGTAACCGGGATTGAATAATTGAGATACGATAATAAGGAAAGGTTACTATGGTGATTGGGAAAAAGTGAAATGGAGATATACTAGACAGGTTATAGTTTGTTTCCACTTTTACTCAAACGTTGCTTGAGATGACGAAAATTATAAGTAAATTGCTATGCAGTCTTCCTGATACATATTCACATACTTGAAACATCATTGTGTTACAATTTCTATTACTCGTGTTTCTGTTTGGTTCGGCAAAGTGGGCATTTTTGATTGAAAGTGGTGCGATAAGGACGCTTTGTAATGATGCAATTAGTGTTAAGAAATCTTGCTTTAGACATTGATGCGTCTTCTCAACAAGAGTTTCATTAGATTGCAATAGACTTGTAAACCAGGAACATGTGCAAAGAAAACAAAAAAAATATTTTCAAAAAAGTTAAGCCTAAAAGAATTGCCGAAAAGTTGCACACCCAGCGCCCTCTATCGCATATTCAGAAACTAACTGAGCCATCTTATTTGGCTCTGAAACCCCCGAGTACCAGATTTCAACGAAATATCTTCAATTGTACAGAAGCTACAACAAAATTTAATTAGAAAAAAATTAAATCAACGCTATATCTCCGAAACGAAAGAAGATAGGACCATAGTTTATTAAGAAGAATCTGATTATTTTTGTAAAATCTACCATCCCCTGCGTTTACGGAAGGTTTTTCTGAAACACCCTGTAGATATTTCCATTCCGGTCACTGAATACGAATTAATGTATCAGGGTTAGGGTTTTCTATTTAAAATTATTATCTATATAATGTATGGTTCATTTTTCAAAACTGGTGAATATCATTGTTCCGTCAACATAATCTTCATGGCTTCAGTTGAATTGTAATCAATTATCATTTGAAATAGCAAGTTTTCAACAAACATTAAATATTCACCTTTACAGTGAACTGAGAAACGACAGCAATAATTATGAAGAAACCAAAAACGTTATCGAGCTTTCACATGCATTATGTATAAAGCAACATTCACCCTCCTCAAGTGCTTGACAACCAGACTGATTCAAATGTATCTCACGCACGCTTTGCTCTACTTTGGTGCACATTTTAAAACTGGTAAAATATGTTGGTATGTGCTAATAACAAGCATTGAGTTCTTATTATTAGCGCTTTACTGTTCAGAATATCTTTTCAATATAGTGAATCCTTTCTCATTCACAAAAAGATGAATTAGCATGTAGTCCAACAAAGATGTTGCCAACTTGTATCCAGTAGGACAAACAAAAGGAATTCCCAGATTTCGGAATATCTCTAGAATCATCTCTAGAAACACGAATGAATATAAGACTGCACGTAGCTATGGCATAGTACACCAATACTAAACGTGACATACTTGGTAATAGCAGCTATAATTGTGGCTCGAAGTTACGATGAACATACACTGCTCAAAATTGCCTGAGGAACGTAGGTAATTCTTATCGTGTAAGTCACAAATCAAAACGGGTAGGTTGTACTATATTTCAACAGTTTGTCCATTACAAACTTGGGTTGGAATGAATTTGTAACGTCAGTACCATATCCCAGCTGAAGCCTAACAAGCCCGGGCTTGTGGCGCCAAATTTTGGGGGAGGCTAATTTTTCTGTCATCAGTTTACAAGGAGGGTGTTTTTTTCCTGTCGCGTAGCTCAGTGGCTTTTGACTTTCCAAATATCACCAGCAGCTCATGCAAATGTGCTATTTTTTTATTGTTTTTTATACTGACCAATTCTCCAAATTCAAAAAAGTGGATCTGAATCAAGGTGCCTTAGAATAGATTTGTATGAAGCTCATGGGTCAGAAGTCTCCCAGCCGCGACCTTTGCAGATCTATTGTGTATGCCCTTTTGTTGTTAGATTTCCCTGTCTTCATTACTAGACTCCATAAGCCAGACCTCAGGTCCTCCACATGATGGAAGGGTGTGGTCTTTCCTTCCCTGTCGTTGGGAACCACTCCAATAAATAATTGTCACACCTACGTACCATGTGTTCGAACCTATGGTACAGCAACTATCGACCATTAAATGCATCGCACTCGACTCTGGTATTTCTAATTAAACTACAGATCTACCTACTAATATTACAAACATAGATATACGATTACTTGCGGTGAACGTTTAAAGTACACATTTTAATAAATCATTTCAGCAGGGGATTCCTCAGCCAGACTTCTGGCAACAAAAGGTCATAATACATCACAATTGTGCTATTTTTCAATGAAGAAAATAAACCTCTATAGTACAAGGTCTGAAAGCTTATTACAAACGTGTGACGTCATCAATAGGAAGTTTGAAGAAGAGACGTAGCTAACGAGTACCCATTTATTTTTAATGGCTCATGGCCGTATTGTGCGTGACAGGTGATAAATATTACAATTGAATAGAGTATTACCACTTCCTTTTGGAAAATTATGTTGCACCTCTTCCTATTATGTCCTCGTGTTACTAAAAAGTATTTTACAAGTGAAATCGTGTTTTTACTGGATAAACGGCATTTCAAATTAACAGAACGGTGGTGAGGCATTCTGCTCTACCCTAATCAGCATTGTCTGCAGCTCAGGTAATACGAGCTCCACGATTACCGTAGCGAAATCCAGGTACTCTGATTGGTGGACGAAGATGAAGACCAGCTTCATTACTACGATTGTTGAAAGTTTGGTCAGAAACCTGTTTCATTTCATCAATGCATTACGTCTGGCCTGAGGAATAATAAATCGGTCTTGGGCAGCTTTTGAATCTCGGCCATATTATCAATGGTCTGGTATCCGTCACCTAAATCGACACATCACCCTTCACGATACTCCTAATTCCGATAAAACTAACATATCAAGTTCTGTTGTTCATCAGCTCATTGTATTATATCCAATGAATATTCATAATTTGCTGGCAATTGATGGGAGAGATATATTATTCGAAATAATATACTTGTTTCTTGAGCAATTTTCAGCAGTATTCAACTGAACCCTATAATAAATCTCACAATATGACATAATATCGAATACAATTGTGAAAGATCTATCTTGTGGATGATTCACATCAAACGTGACGCTAATTTTGTTATTGATGGAACTGATGTACAATCATTAAGGCAAATTTATATAAATTTAATTATTCGAGCACTCGCAAATTTCTACGTATATCTCAGTGATATTTAAAATTGTATTTATGTAGGAAGCTGATTTAAACCAGTAATGTTTATATAGCAAGGTCCTTTCCGTTCGTAATCATAGCTCCCAAAACACATCTGTTTTGAAATTGTAGGTACTTCAGTGCGGTGTGATTCATTTCCAGACAGACTATCTTCACTTCCTTGTTGAGATATGAGGTTTTTAACTATAAAAACATTGCTTTGTACTGGTTTTCTAATACATATTCATATATTTTACACTTTGAGTGTTACATTTTCAATTATTCATGTTAAGTTCGTTGTTGCGACGTATACATTTCTGTTTGATAAAGACGCTCAGTGCTCAGTGCAATTAGTTTAAGAAATGCCGCTCTTTGTTGACGTGAATCAGTTTTCAAACGTTTTCTGATGATGATCGTGGGACCGTAACCTATGTTATTCACATGATATAGTGTATTCATGCATATATGCTGGAAGCCATTCGAATTCAAATTGTCATGATCTGCGCTGTACCGAAAATGTATTGAGATTATGAATTTCTGGATCTTATCTTGGAACAAACGTTCCTCAAGACTCAACTAGTGCGCACCAAACTTTTGATAATTCAGTATCATCCGCAAATACTGAATAATTTCGAAGAGACGAAGATAAAAACGGGAACTTTGTCAAACTGTTCAAGGAGCTGTGCGAGTGACAAAATGAAATTGCAAATCGGAAAATATGAGAACTATCTAAACAAATGAAATCGCAATGTTGGCCAAGGGTACAAATAAAAGATAATTCTTGCATTTTGTTCACAGTATGTAAACTCATTCCACTTGAACAGTGGAATGTAAATAAACCACCAATTTACTCGTTCAGCTCGTACTTAGAATAGTTTAGTCAATATAAGTTTAAATTTCTCAAGCAAATCGATGTTCTAAAAGCGATGGTTGCATTATTTTTGGGCTAAGCTTTTCTGTTAAGCTCATCAATTTACCATTTGTTCCTTTTATTTTGGTTTTCATTTAATTGAATGTTTATTGCAGACAACCGTAATTGTTACTAGTCTGTTCTATCATTCGAATCGTGTGTTGATTCAAGAAATTGAAAGGAGCACATTTCAGTAGCCAAAGCTGTCTATATATCAGATTGAGGTCTAAGATTGGAGGGTGAAATAAATGTATTGAAATGGTTGAAAATTCTGGAGGGTCGAGACATAGGATTCGATATTCGACCCCAACCTTTAAGGAGCCCTCAAGGCGTAGATATTGAAAAATATCTTACACCATACACAAAATGTAGTTTGAATTCTGCTCAAGAGATTGAAGTCAAATAGAAGTAGCTAAGATGTACCTGGCAGACTAGATTATACGTGACGAGTCTGAAGAGATGATTTTCATGTACCCATATCTTTTCCTTAAAAATATTTGAACGAACTTTATTTTATTTTGCTTATACAGATTTGTGGAGGAATCCAGCTTCTAAACAATTCTATTTTAACATTACATCTCTAAATTTCAGATCGTATTAGATTTTATGGACACAAAAGTGAAATTAGGGAACTTATCACAAAGGTTAACCAAAAAACAATGTCACCATTAATTTTAAAACGTGGAACTGCTTAAGAATCCATCATTGATGGAAAAGAATCTTGGTTTTCCATTATTTTTGCAGTAAGAACTGCTATAGTTCGATTCTTTTCCTATCAGTATTCGATTCTGCCAAGCTCTATTTCTCCATAACCATGAGACAGGTGTTGTTAACCTGGGGGTGCTTGACTTCGCGGCAAGTTCTATAGGGGAATAGTCCCATTCCTAAATTTTGCCTGGAACAATTTTTAGGTATCTATCCAAATGAAAATCGACATTTATATTCAACTAAAGATTATATTCTCATGTAGATATTGAGGTATCGATGAAAAATAGAGGTATTTTCACGTGAAAGTAACAGTACCATATTCCCATATAGGATTTTGCAAATGAATACTTGAAGCATATGTCCAATTTCTATGACTCCACATCAAGATCAAAAAAATTAACTGAATTTAATATGAAGTTACATTTATTAAAAATGCAATCCAATAGTGATATTTTTTATTCGTCTATGTTTCTTTTGATGAATCCAATCTTACATCAAATCCGGCCCATAACTTCTAGTACTGATGGTCTGTATCGAAAAGGTGTTGTATATATCAAATTTAGCATTCAACAAAAATTTGATTATATAGACTTGGCAGGACGGATATTATATCTAATTGAAATGTGATTCCTGAAAATACAACTGAAAGTTTCACAGAGCGACAGCCTTGTAATATTGCTAATAAACTTGCAAGATCTCAGTTATTTCCGATCTGCCGGTTTGATTCATTTCCGTAATATGTCAGAAGCTGAAGCTCGCTGGAAATGCATTACTGAAATGACATTAGATCTCTGATATGTATATGTCAGTATTGCTGGGCTATATGTAAATTTCGGATGCTCAATTAAATCGAGCTTATAGACGTCTCAATACATAAACGACATTGTGGAGCGGTATTATATAGACGAGAAACTAATTATTCTCTGCTTCGGGAAATAATATTTGTATACCGAGGTTTTTCAAATTGAAAAATATTGATATATGTAACAAAATTATTAACCCTGACCCATATATGATTATATTATTATGAGATATGACGTGAAATATGGAGAGAGATAACGAATTTATCATCAACAAATGTTGGCATTATGCAAAAAGTGTATCTTAAATTGAATAATGAAATATTAATGAAACACAAATTCACACTCAATGAATAATTCAGCTCATCCATTTCATTTCAAATTACATTACTAAAATGTTATTTTCTTCCATATTACTCCAATAATGGTTGAGTATCACAAAGTTCCGTCTGTCAGAATCGATGATTCTCATATTCAAACCGAAACATCACTTACATGTAAGTTTATATTTCGTCTATAAATATCTTGAGATCTTATTCTTATTCCTACTCTAGATAGTTTTGAAGAGGGCACACTAGTTGTCGAAGCTATAACGTTAGTGTTTCTATTCAGGCTAAATTTGAGACATAAGACGAGACAAAATGGGACGACAAATTTGTCTCGTCTCGACAGCATCGCTACATCCTAGGAATTATCTATTAATTTAAAATCCGATTTTCCAATTACTAGGGAATATAATGTAATTAGAGGTGGAAGAATAGGGTAATGCCTCCGATGCCAATTAAAACAATATTCCTCCTTTCAAAACTGCCTAGTCAATATGTTCCGATAATCCTACTCTATATGGCCATTTAATTTAGAGAAACATGAAACGTTGGAATTTAATCCAAATCATTGATTAGCCAGAAAAAACCTGTGAAATATCATTGACACTCTTATTACACAAGACACTTAAGATTTAACACACTGGAAAGTAAGTGGAAGGATAAAACCTCACAATAATCACATAATCTCGTAACAACAACAATAAAATTCAATGATAAAAATAACAATTGAATCAATAATGATGGAACAGGTCAACACGAATTTGGACTCTGATAAGAGGGTATGAAATTTCGATAGATTTATAGTTCGACAAAAAAAAATATATGGCTTGAAAAAGTTCGCTTTTGTATCCAGGAGAACGGTTGATCATTATTTTATAAAATCCATAGCCTAAATTTTTATTTATTGATAAATCGAAACAAGTATATTTTTATCATCAGCTTTCATTACCATATCAAATTACAAAATAGAGGAAAAAGTTTTAAAGAGAACCTTATTATATTATTATTATTACTTTTTCTTTCATGTTTATAAGTACTTTCTCTCACTAAGCCCCAAATGTAGTCTCCCATCATATTTTCATTGTATTGGCCCTGATAACATTGTTCGAAGTCCATGATATGTTGATAAACGTTCTCGCTGTTTTTTGAATACGCCCCACGTTGTTTTCAAATTTATCTGAATGAGCATACAGTATATGTGCTTTTAGAGAAATTCCGCAACCCATCGTTTTGAAGTTTTCTGGAATGTTTTTTTGCAATCGATGCAAGCAACATGTGGAGCCAAGGGTTTGTCTACATTCCAAACGGGACAGTTGAAATAAGCATCGTCTTCACAGAGCTTTTCACATGCGTTTAATTGAAATTATCATCTCGTACTTTATCAAATATACCACATATATAACAAAATGCATCAGCTTCATATTTACACATTCTACACGACATTTTAACCTCTTTGAGTCTTCTACAAAACTGTTAATATTGTTGTTTATCACTTGAATGACATCTGTAGACGCTATGTGAAAGTTACGATCTCTAATTTTTTCCGCGGCATGCTTAAATATACTAGAACTATTTATTATTTTTACGATAGCTCAAAAAAATTTATTATTACCATAACTATCACAAAAGCAAACTTTATATGGAATATGGGTAGTTTTCCTTCATTTCGGAGCATAATGAATAGAAAAATCATAAAATGAATTTTAGGTAAAGTAGTGTAATGGAAGGATATTATAATTCACTTTATAACAAATGAGAATGAAACATGAGAATCTAAACTCAAATAAAACAAACCCAGATAATCTAATATAAAAAACAGAAAACATCTGGCAACCCTTGGATGTTCTAGTTACTGTGCTTTTAGATATTTTAATCTAACATGAAATTTTGATTTTTCAAAAATGATTTTGTTTTGAATATTAGAAATGACTTGTGCTTAACCTTTATTACAAAGACCTCGCAAAATATCTGGCCCATTGGTTAGAACTATGTTTGCTTTCTTACATTAAACAATTGATCAAAAAGCACAAATATGTTGTGAACAATAATATGGCAACGCTGTTCTATCTCGCCATCATTTTCTGTTGGAAATAATATTTACCACATATCTAAAGACACAAAATCCATTGATAACAAATAACAATGACATTCAGATAATGTCTGCTGTACTTCAAGAAGCGAATATACAAACTGGGTCTGTCGGTTAACAGATGAATGCGAATGGCCTTTATTGACTAAGATGAGGGTCCTTCATCAAAATGCGGTGTAGCGGACTTGCTGGTAAGCTCTAGTTAATTCACTTTCGCAACTGTTACTGTGTTAATCCGTCCAGTGAACGTGTACTATTTCAATTTATGCAAATTTCATAACCAACTTGTATTTGATCTATATGCCAAATCCTTATTAACTGGAAATTGAAATAGAATAATTTGGTTGAATCATCTTCGATACACTTCATCAATTTGAGTTACATTCCATATTATAAAGTGAAGATAATAATTGAATCGTTGTAAGGCCAAGTGTCATCGAGACTACCCTGGTTGCAGAATCGAGCCTACCAAACGTGGTGGTGCGTTTAGTGTGTATATCTGAGGTGATTAATTTCGGACTCATACACTACCATATGGGATGTTACAGGCCCACAAGGTGCCCATAAAAAGGGTTTCAACCACCTCCCAACAAAAAAAAAGGTGAATCGTTAATTATTGGACGCCAGCAGATTGCGGCAGGTGTGTTGGGCTAGCATAAAACGATGAGTTCATGAAATATTGTAAGCCTAATAGTTGGTGCACTACACTGTCAGATTCTTCTCTATTGGTGATAATGACTGTTTGGTTCCCTTCAGTCAACGAGGCAATCGATCATGCCGTTTCGATCATCAAAAAACTAATTCTCGATGATTCATCGTTGTACACAGCTCTAATTGGCCTTCCAATTTATAAAAGCTAGCTAGAAGGACGCAGAGTTACTTCTTGATATTTGGAAAAGTGTATGAAAGCAAAAATTAAAGAACAAATTCTGAAGCGAAAAGGTAAAAATGTAGGAATGTGATATTATTCACGAATGAATGAATCGTTTCAGCATCTCTGGCATTAATGATAGTTCTACATTATCTGGGAATACTTGATAGACAACTTGATGTTTTGGTGGAAGACTAAATTCAAATGTTGATGCAAGATGGTCATAAATATTGGCAATCAAGGAATATAACCTCCTCCGAAGAATCTTCCAAACATTTCTAATGAGATTCAAGTCTGGTGATTCAGGGGTTTATAATAAAACAACTATATTTATATTTGCAAAACATTTACGATCCCAGATGAATATATGAGGACATGCGTTATAGTGCACAATAATCACGGGATGATGAGCGGCATTAATTTTGATTCCTCGTATACGACGCAACGCAATTCCGATGCGATAAAAAAATCCTCCTCGGTAGTTGCGCATTTTTCCGAAATGCCTAGACAGGTTTTGAACTCCAGGTTCCCTTACTCTTCTGAAATTTGGCTGACACACAAATCTTGGTTCATCCTTGAATAGAACATGAGTCCACTTATGCTATTCCATATGATCTCCAAACCAAACATAATGAGCCGGGCGATTCCCTGGTGTGAAAACTGTAGCTATGATTGATATTTAGGAATGCATATTAGCTTCATTCAAATGATTGCTGAAAGTTTGCTGTAGCTCTTGGTTTGCGGCGGAACATTACAAGTTACTGAAATGGTGTTGTTATTCTCATTGGGCCTTTTCGTCGTTCCCCAATGCTTTCCATATGTCTGTTTCGTGTAATATCGGAGAAAGGATCGTTGTTGGTTATACGGCACAAGTTCAGTGAGGGACTTGGACCCAGGAAATAGAGGGTTGTATTCACACACTGGTTGTAACAGGGTTCATCTTTATTCACTAGTCAACACTTATAGGGTAGCCATAGATAGCTTCATCTAACGATGACTCTAACTGTCACTTGAGACTGACTTAGAGTTCATTATCAGTATCTTGAATCCTCTAATCTTATACTAACTTATACTTATATTCTGTCTTCATCCTTTTCGAACATAATGACAATAATAATAATAACATACTGAACCATAAACTGCTGATAAAAAAAAATTGATACAATCAATGTGAGAAACTTACCTGATACCTATTATATCATTTTGACTACTGTATTTCAGAAACTATAATTTGCATCCAGCAACCAACAGCATTTGATACAGATTCTGATTCGGTGACATCAAGGTCTCAAAAGTTATCAAAGATACGTTCATGAACATACTTATAGGCAGGTAATTTGTTCTTCTGAATAAATAAATATTCAGTCTTCATTGGACCCGGATCGTACGAATAATAATAATGTATGTTTTTGTCAATAAATAAAATATAAACTTATATAGAAATTCTCACAATTGTAAGTTCTTTCATCCTATAGATCTGAGGAAGCAGTGCGAGATGGAATCTGACAAAAGATGCGAAGCTGTCTAGAAAATCATATATTCAACTCAAGACTAGAGTAAAATTACTTTTGACCTTTCATTCGTCGGAGAATATAAAACATTTCCCTCAACCAGTAGCTATTCTATATAATGGACTACGTGCAAACGTACAGGAGCGCGTGTGTCCTCTTCGGAAAACACTTTAAAAAATTGCAAGATCCAATGATATAAAATTTATACACTAGAGGTAGAACTAATAATTTTTACTGATTGAATTTCTTCAACAATATTGTTTCCACACATTGTTGGTTTGCATCAACAAATATCATCTTCTGAATTTTTTTAACATAAACCATTATAAGCAAGCAAGTGGATATGCACTCTCCTTTTTGGCCAATATCCTCCTAAACGAACTTAAAACCTGCTCAAAAACAGAATCAAATAAAATACCAAACGTTTGGCATAGATATTTTGAAATAGAATTTTCGAATAAAAGTAAAAATTTCTAGTTACATGACTTTTTGAACACGCTTAATAGCCAATTTCATTCACTGGAATTAACATTATAAAAGATGGTAATCACTTGAAATTGGAGATTCACAGAGAACTCACTAAACGATAGGTATTCTCTGGCGGATTCAGCTGCAACATTCAATAATTAAATAGCTCCACTTAATAGTTAGTCCTGTCAAAATAGCCCTCAAAAATCGAAAATGAAGCTATTTTGCTACTATTGACCGATTTGGACGTTCTTGGTGTCAAAATGCTCGGGAAGGCACCCCAAACCAGAAGACCTCATTTTGAAGCCGCGCTTCTGTTACCCCTATTTGTTAATAACCCTTGAAGCCTATATCTAATTGTTGATTTGAACTGATAATTAACTGATGTATTTGACAAGAAAACATGGGTGGTCGCTGATCACGAATCCTTTACCATAATAGGAAAATTCGGAAAAACTCGACATTTTCATGGAAAATTACAGCCAAAATCTGCAAACGGTGCATCACTAGCGTAAAAAAATTAGTCGAGAATTTTCGAGTTCGCTGATCACGAGTTCATTGTCAGAATCGGAAAATTCCACTTCATTGACCTGGAAACTTGACATTTTCATGAAAAATTTCAGTCAAAATGTGAAAATGTTGCATCACGAGGCTAAAAAAATTCACTCCGGGATTTTCGAGGTCGCTGATCACGAATCCGTTGTCAGAATCAGAAAATTCCACTTTATTGACTCGAAATTTCCATGGAAAATCATAACCAAAATCTGCAAAGGGTACATCACTCTGTGGAGGATCCATTATCCCAATAAACTCATCTTTCAAATAACAATTACACTATGTAATTTATGTATTTATTTAAAAATATTTTATTTCTTCACATAAAGATTATATTTTATATAGATATATTATATTCTATATAGATGAATTATATTTTATATAGATACTCTTTTACAAAAAATTCAAGATTTTATTCACAGCGACCTCGAAAAAAATAGTGATGCACCGATTGCAGATTTTGATTTTAATTTTCCATGTGAATGTCGAACCACATAGTGAATTTTTTTACGCTCGTGATGCAACATTTGGACATTTTGGTTGAAATTTTCTATGAAAATGTCGAGTTTTCCGGTGAATAAAGTAGAATTTCCCGATTCAGGCAACGGATCCGTGATCAGCAACCTCGTGAAACCTCGAGCGATTTTTTTTTACGCTAGTGATGCACCTTTTGCAGTTTTTGGTTGTAATTCTTGTAGATTATGGCGACGGATTCGTGATCAGCGACTTCGAAAACCCCCGAATAATGATTTGCGGCCAATTTCCTTCCATATTTCTTGTCAAATACAATAGTTAACTATCGATACAAATCAACAATTAATTAGAAGCTTAATGGGTAATTAATAAATAGGGATAACAAAAACGCGGGTTCAAAATACACATCAAGAACGACCAAATCGGTGAATAGTAGCAAAATCACAATGTGAAATGCAAATTTTTCCAGACTCAGTCTGGTTTAATGATTATTGAAGGTTCCTTTGAAATAGCAGAATTAAGAAACTTCAGCAAATATTGCTGACCAATGGTTGCGACGAATCTTTGATCCATAATTCTATTTCTAAACAAAAAAGGAAATTGGAACGCAACCAACTAACCAAATTAGAGCCACTACTAGCAAATAGTTCAATAAAATTTAAAAGTTTCACTTCAGTAGTTGATAAATTTCACTCATTTATAGCTGTAAAAACAATCTAAAAAATCAATTCGACAAATTCTAACTCATAAAGAAAAATAATGATGATAAATCAACGAATACATTCCAAATACAAGTAACATCATTTCCCGAGAATGTTTATCACCTTTAAAACACAGTACGGACAAATACCTAGGTAATTCAGAAAAGATGAAAATGTTGAACAAAACGCAATTTATGAAATTCCGATTGATCTCCAGCTGAGGGTAACCCCTTTTTTGTATTATTATCCGCAAATAGTATTCAAACAGGCACATTTCTATTTCCAATTCAGTTTACTCTAATGATGGCTACTTGGTCGAAAGGTCCTCGGTACTCCAACATTATTTTCGATGGATAAGGGTTAAAATTCCTTATTTGCAATGTACAAGTGTCTTCTTCGTCTTACAATCTTCTAACCATAGAAATAACGGAATCCTGATGCAAAATCTACCTTGGCGAATTCCCGAAAGACTCATCATTCAATTGGTTAATCACCAACGTTCCCGAGTGTGCAATTCACATTTAGATGGAATTTCATTACAAAATTAACTTTTTTAATAACGCAAAAACGAGATGATAATCATATTCCGCACAAATTCTTCGAATAAACAATGTTGAGTGACTTCATTTCCATAATTTGATTACGGTTCAAACGATTCAAAAATTACGAGATCCAACAGCCCTTAATCTGAAAACTTGCTGAATACTAGAGTTAAGTTAAGCTCGAAGTGATATTTAATGAGTTACCTTCATTCCTAATAATTCAATTCGAATTCAAATCGATTTATAATAATTAATACGGATGGTGTGAAAGGAGAGGTTCAATAATTAGTGAAACTCATTATGGTCGCCAGTTGTTGAGATTTTTGAGGATTGAGCGCTCTTCCAGTCGAACGAAATATCTGCAGTGGAAAGAACAATAAATTGCAACCTTATAAAAGAAAGGGTGGACTATTGAAGTTGTTTATTGCTTTCGGCACCATTTACTTCCATTTTTGTGACTATTTCACAATGGGAACATAGTGGATTATACCAGAGACAGTTGGGATAATAATCGCTTTCTCTTATTGTGACTCTAGACCACTATGTCGCGAAGTACATGTCGTAAGAATAGCCCAAGAGGAACTGATTATAGACACCACAGATCGAAATAATAATCTTTAAATGGAATTTGATTTTTGCATTGTATAAATTTACAAATTGATGAAGATTCTTGACCCAGTTAAGAATTGTATATAAATTCTCAGGAAATAGGTCACACTAACAAATATGCTCATTATTTTCGTCTTTACGTACGTTTCGGTCTCACGACCATCATCGGAAGACGCATTATGTCTGAAATGGGATTTCTGGAAACTACTTCCATCAGCACAAAGCGTCCTTATTGCACCAATTCCAATTAAAAATGCCCACGTCGCCGAAACGAGCAAAAACACGAATAATCGAAACATTGATATTATTATGTTACTGTTTCGATTATTCATGTTTATGTAAATCACATCGTTCTGAGTATTCACATTATTTATTGTATGCATGTTAAAAACGCGGAACAGAAAGATATTATAAAAAACTCGTTTTTTAGTCTCAAACTAGTTTCCGTGACCTACAGTTACAAACTTCATAAAATTGATCCCCTTCACCTGGATATTAACATCAAACTTAACTGACTAACTGTAAAGTTCGAATAAGGTAATAATAACAAAATATTTAAATGAATAAAAGACGTATCCCATATTTTGAGCATTTCGAACCAGCAACCAGATATGGTATCATTTCCTGGACAACAAATTCAAAACTAAAAAAATGTTCCCTGTTGTACTGTAAGAATAATATGTAAAATATCCTATCTGGAATCATGTTGATGCATTCTTGAATCCAATAAAATATCAAATGTTCACACTTTCTACTTTAAGAGAGTAATGTATTTTTTTTTAAGAACTCATCTAAATTTAAGACTTATAATGATCGATGGTGGAAGCCGTTACTTTATGGTAATTGATCATTTTGATTATATGAAAGAATAACTACTTTGTTTTTATACCACTTTTATTAATAATAACGTGAAAACGTAACTATAGTTTCAACACCGAAGTGCCATTATCAAACAATTAGAAAATTATGAAGTTTAATTATTAATTAATATATAAAACTTATTGATTATTAAAATATAAATCATTTATTAAAAAAAAAATAGTTTATTTACTTACAATTTAAAAAAATCAGTTTCAAACTTCAAAATAAACTTTGCCATCTTATATACAACGCCAAAGACAAAATCAATAAATATAGAAAACCTGGAGTTTATAAGATGATTTGCCCAGACTGTGATGACTTTTATATAGGTAGAACTTGTCGTAATTTCAAATTAAGATACGAAGAACATTTTCGCTCGTTTAGACTCAACAAAACTGACTCAACCTTTGCTAATCATTTTTTACAAACTGGTCATAATTTCCCTAATTTAGATAGTCTAAGCATTCTACATAACCAAACCAGAGGTTTTAAATTGAATATATTAGAATCAATAGAGATTTATAAAGGTGTCAAAAACTCCAATAAAAATATCCTCAATGATCAGTTAGACCTATATCAAAGTGATCTTTTCAAGTGTCTTTCAAATCGCTCTTAAAATAATTCTTAGAATATTAAATTATAATCTCACTAATTCAGAAATTGTTGCTATGTTTACTATGTAATACTGTACTTTCCTAGGATCTACCTGCTTTTGGAATTTCCATTGACCCCTTAATCTCAACCCTACTTTACTCTACTCTATTTATATTTGAACTGTTTCATTGATTTCTTCATAATTTTCTAATTGTTTGATAATGGCACTTCGGTGTTGAAACTATAGTTACATTTTCACGTTATTATTAATAAAAGTGGTATAAAAAGGAAGTAGTTATTCTTTCATATAATCAAAACTTGTAATGATCATAATAACTTTAATTCACGAACAAATGATATGAAATATCCAGTGTATATGTAGACATTGTTAGAAAAAAACAATACTAGATGAATGGATTGGAAATAGAACGTACGTACGGATGTATTTTAGAAAAGATTGGAGTACATTTTGGACATTTTAGAACCTATGGGTGATTATTTAGAAATAATGTGCAGCTACTTGTCCACATTATCAAGAGCAAAATCTTCAATTACAAAAATGTTATTTTGGGAATACTCAGAAAATGAAGTTTCAAAAGTTCGTAAGTTCAATCAGTTTTCACTAACGATACGAGTATTTAACAAACTAATTGTATTTTTAAATGTTTGAAATGAAATATCACAAAGTGGGGTCCAATCTGTTCAATTACTTTCCAATTGCCAATATATTAGTATTAAAGTTATAAGTAACATGCATTTGTGTTTTGCTGTTCAATTTGAATGAATTTTCACATAGTTAACGACGAAACGTTACCTAATACATCATGTTCTTAACCACCTCCTACCTACCCTACTTTAATTTCTCTACAGATTACTATTAAAATTTGTTCAATCTCATCACCAAATCCGTTGTTATACAATAATGAGGTACAGTGAAGTCATAAAAGGGAATTCAATGATTGTATTATGCACATCAAATATGCAGATTTAGTTTAAATCAGCTGTATATTTGGAAGTCTTTCTTGTGAGTTGGAGCAGCCTAGACGCATTGTATTGCTGTACAAGAAAGAGAAGTAAAGTGCTATAGTGAATTGTATGTAACAATCTGAGATGCGCGCAACTCGCGATGGAAGCACGGTTATGCAATTATTTGGGACTTTGTAATATCTCGTAAATCTGTTCTATGAATAAAAAACGAATTCTCCTGATCATTGCCGAAACTCGTTCACACATATTAAATCTATACACCCCGGTGATTTAAACTCAATCTGTATGTATATTATGGAATATAAAATATTTAATGACTATGTGCTTTCATTGACCAATACATTTCTTTACAGAATAATTACAATTGTGACAAGCTTTTGGAAATGAACTTTCCATTTAAAATTCTTTCCCAAAAAATTCTGATTTTATATATAAATTCAAGGGAGGGGAATGAACTCAACCTCATGAAATTTGAACTGAAGGTTTTGCAAGCGTCTACAATAAAAGGGTTCAATTCTCAAACCTTAGCTAATAGTCTATCGAAGGGGTCCAAAAAAAGATAAAACTCAAAAACCACCTCCAAAAAGAGTTGAATACCTGTTTCACGACACCAGGTAACAATGTCACCAAAAAAACGACAACTTGACTCCACTAATTGTTTCACTAGCACATGACTGCGCGATCTCGGTAAATTCATACATCATTGAAGCACTTTCATTGAATCTCACAATTACAGAATATGAGGTATTACACATTATTACTCAAACCACACAGGTTTAGGTTTATGTTTCTTATGAATGGGCGGAGTATCGTTCCTACTATCGGTACCATGTGGTCTATTGTGGCTCACTTCTAATTATAGTTTACCCAGCAGGTTCAGTTTTCTCATAAGCCCTATGATTTTGCTGGTTCAGATTTTGTTCAGATCTTCTGGCAGATGTGTGTCACCGAACTTCTGAGATTGATTCATCCTCGAAACGTAGTCGACATTAACCGTCTTCCATAAGCCAAGCATTCGTAAATAGAGCTTCAAACGGCAGAGTCCTATATATAGAACGATTAGATAACGTAGGTTCAGCTTGCTTTGCTGAAGGAGTATTTTAGCTCTTGTCCTCGAAGGGTTTATAATTCACATTAGACTAATCCTGAACAGGGTTTGCTAGTACTGAAGTATTCTACTTTCATTCGAGGCTGGTATAGTTATTTTAGCTACGTTTCCAGATATGGTTAGCACAGCTCCTGGTCTGGTTAATTTGGAGGCTGCTACTTCCCTGGCAAGAGAGTTTGCTGCTTCATTTTTCTCAATGTCCAAATGGTCGTGTATCTAAATCAACGTCACTTTGTTGCCTGGGCTTTGATGGAGCTGGATAGATTTCAACCTCGCCAGGTGATTTAATTGGTTCAAAGGGTTTGATTGCTCATTTAATCATCGTTGTTGTAACTACGTTTCTGGCCATGGTCAATAAATCCCGGTGAGGTCGCTTAACTTGACCCATCGGTATTGGCATTTGCTAATCCAGAATCAGAATACCCGGGAAGTGGTTTTCCATAAGTTTTTCAATTGACTGGGCCACTACTGTCTCTTTTCGTTTTGAGTGGATAATTCACGTGATAAGCTAAGATGAGTATTTTCCTGATCTAGATCCAGGCCAGAGGTACAGCAGTAAAATGTCATAATTCATCAGATATATATTATTATTATTACATGTTCACTAATATGGATGTAAAATGACCATTAGACTGTGCCAAAAAAAATCGATATTTCTTTTGATTCCGCTCTCCATCGAGTATATTGTTCCCTGTTGGAATTCATTCGGGTTCGCCAAATCCCAACCAAACCGGCCAATATTTGGAGGTCTATCAAGTCAAAAACGTGTTTTTCGACGTTTTTCCTCGATTTTTGAGAAGTTTCATTTCATTGTTCCACAATAACGGCAGATTTGACAACTGGGACACATCATTCCATTCAAACATGGAGTATTCAATGAGTTTCAGTGGCCATATTCACTTTCGGAAAGAAATAGTGGTGAAAAAAACATTTTTTTAAGGCCTAAAAACCGTGATTTCACATTCAACACACAACTTCAATAACTTTATATTTTTGCGTTGCCGATTGGTTATATGTTGTCTTAACATATCATGTCGTCTTAACATATCATTGTGTTGTATCACGTAGCATTACTTCAATTGAAGATTTCACAGGAAATTGCCCATCAGTGATGATATTCTAAGTACTTAATGATTTCAATATTATTCTTAAAATATATTCAATTTCTAGGGAGTTTGAAAAATGTTTATTAGTATATTGTGCTATATACTAAAGACCCTAATAATGAAATAGGTCACCAGCTAGCTCCTGAAAGAAAGATGATGGAAATAGCGCTTTCAACAACGTGATACTTTTACAACAACTTGTTGAAGTCTAAATATTTTATTATATTTATGTCTGTCATTTTTCCGTACGAGTCTGTCCTTGTTCAAGGATTTCCTACGTTAACATTAGTGCACAGTTTATACGAAAAACCATCCAAAAGCTATAACAAAAATAATAGAATATGTTGAGTATATAATGTATTGTAGTATTTACAATCAAATATTTAAGTAACTTATAATCATATGAATCAATAACATGATTGGTTTTTGGGAAACGCTTGGCATTCGCCGCCTGTGCTCCTCGACAACTTTCAGGAGGTAATGCTTTTGCTCTTTGTCAGTGCTGTATCATATTTTGTAATCACCGCTATACCTCTTTCACAAGCTGAGCTAGTACACATCGCCGTCGCTAGAGGCGCTCCATATCTGACTGACCGGGGCGGTCGATTTGAAATGCACTGACCCGGTAGAATAAGAAATTTTTATTCTAAAAAAAGATGTTCAATGTAAAATAAAGTTTAAAATGTCAAAAACGGTCGATATTGTGTTATTTCCTTAGCACGTTTCAATATTCCTCAAAACCTTTGATTATCATCACTGATGGGCGATTTTCTGTAAAATTGTCAATTATAGTAATGCTACGTGATACAAGACTACGTTGAAACAACATATATCGCATCGGGAAGCTAAAAATATAAGATTACTGAAGTTGAAAATTAAAATCCCGGTTTTTAGATCTTACAAAAACTGGGTTTTTGCCAATATATCTTTTCGGAAGTGGATGTGGCGACATAAACGCATCAAATACTCCGTATTTGCATGTTACAATGAGTCCCAGTTGTCTAATCTTCCGTTATTGTAGAGCAGTGACATGAAACTTTTCAAAAATTGAGGAAAAACGTTGAAAAACACGTTTTTGACTTGATGGACCTCTAAATGGTATCTGATTTCAACAGGGAATAATATACTCGACTATTAAAAAATATCGTTTTTTTTGGCACAGTCTAATGGCCATGCCATACATTCTTCTAAGTATTAGCATGAAAGATAAAGGAATCATTCTATTTTCCGCTAAATATTCACATTCTGTTAGTATTGATTTAAAATAATTCGCATATGAATAGAATCATTGGAATATAACTTGATACAAGATACGAACAAATTTGAAATCAATGTGGCTTTGACAATGGAATCAATAGATTAATATTGAAAGCAATACGATACAGATGAAATTACCAGTCGAAGGTATTCCACTATTGGCTCAGGCTACTGAAATAACGCAATCAAATTGATAATACTAAATGAATTCTATCTGGATCCATTGGGAATAATCTGGTTACTGCGAGCGAAGAGAAAATGAATAATTGGAAATTCTATAATTATTATAGTAACATATATCACTGAAAATTACCATTTGTCAGTTGTTCATACGATATTATGCAATAGAAAGAGAGAGAGAGAAGTGTATGAATAAATCGGATAACTTAAGCTATAATGTAGATGTCACATTATCACAGAAGTTGATAAAATTAGCTTATAAATATTTTTTATGACATTTAATGTTGTAATGAAATTCCAGGCTTTTATTCATTCTCGTCAATGATGATTTTCATGACCTTCGAAATGTTTGATAAAATTGCGGTAATAAGTATGAACTTAAGTATATTATTCACAATAAATTGATGAAATCTCCAATTAATCAGTATAGGCTTATAGGATTTTTAAACGGCGCCGGTGTGGAATTTTTTCGGGATTTTCACTATTTTTGGTGGTGTAATTATTTTTGAATCACCACTAATTTTATACCTTTTCCATTTAGGGAGGTTAGTGTATTAAGTTTTGCGATATATGTTAGATAGATGTAGCTTATTTAGGCTTCGTGAAGCATGCGCTAATGTAATGTGTGCTCATGTAAATAAATAAACAATAAATAGAACTCAATTAATAAATAAAGAAATGATAATTTTTGTAGATATGTTGTAGATAATACCTTTTTCTAATGTGTTTCCATGATGACCAGATGATGTACAAACTAAATTCTTCTAGATGCTACAATTGTATGCATGAGTCATATAGGTTATTTGATGTATGTAGTTATGGAACCGTTTCAATAAATAGTCGGAGAGTTACAACAAGAACATCGATACAGATCAAACGAGAGAAAAATAGTTGAAGTATATATCTTCCTGCATTCTGTATTCCTTGTATTGATTACTGAAAACTAAGATACTCGCTGTGTTTGTCACATTTGATCTCATCCGTACTTGTTAACAGATTTCAGCTATTATCATAGAGTAATGATTTAACAGAATCTGCCAATGGACATTACAAATACACGAGTCGCATATTGGCTATTCAATTGGGCAGCATATTGATCCAGTTGACAGCCATGTTACGTCCAACTTCCTACAAGCATATCTTTCTTTTTTCTCTTGATGGTAGACGTTCCATTGATAGTGAGAATTCATTCAACTTATGTATTATGTGATTCAAATTTTTTGATCAAATCCCGTTAATGGAATGCCGATGCTCTGCAACTAGTATACAGAATATTCAAGACTGATATATTGTGCATTGACCACTTGATTCTCAGATTAAATTATCCCCATCCATTCCCAAATAATTCCCATTACGTTTTCCGATCATACATAAATCGTTATGATAATGTTCAGTTGATATGTTGACAAGTAACTATGTGCAACCGTTGTTGCCATAACATAGTTTCATATACAATACATTTTACTAGGAATGATAGATAATGAAGTACTGACTTAACCCGTGTCTAAACGAGTATCAACTCTTAGCAACTTTGTTCACATCCTTCTATGATCTTAGTTCCACTTGATGAATATTTGTGATATTTTCTTCCATTCATGAATATATTTTTCGCACTTTCGGTGGTTGGAGAATTAAGCTTTTCTGACAAATTCCTTCACCACTATGGCATTCCCAAAGCCTTAAATCTAAAATTATGTCTTCAAATTTTTGAAATCAAAATGAATATTTCACAGATTGAGGTATGCAGTAGACAATGGTTTGAGTGGGAGTTTATTTGGCAAAATTGTTGACAATAATGAGTTATAGGTATCGATTTGGTCATTTAATATAAGACCTTCTAACTTACGGATACATTATGGCGGATGCGCCGGAATTTTTTTCTGCAGTGCGGTAAATATGTAACCCGGTGTTTCCCAACCTTTCAGTATTTGCGACCCAATTTTGGATCATATTCTCATCACCCTCCCTCTCCCTCTCGTACAATTATTTCCTTCGAAATCGTGCTGTAATCGTAATATTAGTTTTTATTTAATTTAATTTAATTTAATTATATTTTGACGGTAAAGCTACACTATGACCTTGATAGCAAACCATAAAAAATACTTAAAAGTTAGCTTTATACTAATATCTATTGCAATAAACGTGAGCATACAATATTTTCTTTAATTATCACCTGAGATTTATTTAAAAACACCTGAACCCAACAAGACATAATGCATATATCTATTCTAGTTTCTATATTCAAAATAAATTAATGCATAGATCAAGTAACTAGATCTAGATTGCCTCATAAAGTGACATAATGTGGAAGACTAAGGGGCGAGAGCGTCGAGAATGGCCGAAGAGTAGACCTTCTTGTAGCACATTCTCCTCTCTTCCTATCTTGTCATAGGTTGAATATCGTGCTAACGACGGTGTTAATCATGGTAAATTATATCGAAATGAAACCCCTAAAATCATTTCTACACTTCGTAGAGACATGGGTGCAGAGTTCCTATTTTATTGCGAGGTTTAATGGTTATCACGAAAAAGATTTTTGCAACGTGTTTATGAATTAAGAGATAATAATTCTTCTAGAATCCTGAAAGGCTGAGATTAGAACCTCAGGAAGGAATCAAAGCCCTGTGGTTTGTGAGGCAGCATTCCAGGGTCCCATCGAGGAAAGAATGAGAAAATGGTCGCACGCCAAACCAAGGCACAATATGGTATACGGATGGGTCTAGAACAAACGCAAGAGTTGGAGGAGATTTTTGCGGTCTAAGATATATTGATGAATACTCCGTGCGAATGAAAAATCTCAACACGCTTTCTCAAGCCAAGATGCTCGCCATCTACATATGTGTGAAGAAGCTACTTGGAAATGGTAAGATAAATGAGAGCGTCTGGTTCTGTTCGGATAGTCAAATGGCACTCAACCAGTGAGAAGCACGACTGTGGCCTCAAGTCTTGTCAGGGATACCTAAGAGATCGTTAGCAGGCTAGCCGGTGGAGAAGGACCTAACCTGATGACCTGGATTCTGGGTCAACTAAGTTGAAAAGGAAGTGAGAGAGCAGACAAACTGACCAGATTGGACGTTACTCACGACCCCCTTGCCCTCCATCGGGGGTAAACAGATCTTACGGAACCTTCTGGGATAGCAACGTATCTCAGCATGGAGAAGCATTGACAGCTGCCGAACTGCCAAATCACTGCGTGGCAATGAGGTAGACCTAAGAGCAAGCGAGATACTCTCGCTGAGTAGACAAAGCACCAGGATAATTTTCGAGATCCTTACAGGTCACGCAAATCTGATGAAATTCAAACATACAGTAAGGGAAAAGCGACACTCCTATGAGATGCAAGGGAAACAAACTGGAGTCTTCTACCCACTTTCTTCATGATTGTTCTGCGCTCACTCGAACCAGGTACACCTGGTTAGGCCCGGGGATCAACACGGCCGATGACCGATGAAGGATCTGAGCGTAAAAAAGATCTTAGAATTCTGTCGAGCATCCAAAAACTCCCTGGAAGCCGTAGCAGGGGACAGTGTACAAGAGTCTTTGGATAAGTGCACTGAACATTCTATTAAGCCCGCTATCTCAACCAATACCAATATTATTGTGAGTTGAGTTTGTCATAATTGACTTGTACTTCTCTATGAATGATTACAAACAAAATGTGAACAAATCGTTAAAAAAATATCAATATCATGGGAAAATTCCTCAAGCAATACAGTTGTGAAGTTTGGTGGAACATTTAACACAATATAACATAAGAAATATCTATTCCTCTGCAAATTTCGGATCAACGTCGTTAACACAGATGACACCATTAGCACTCAAAACTATAATACATTTGCATACAAATTTATCAATTGAATGTATTTAACATTCGGTCTATTGCGTTTTTTTTTTGCTCGTGATATTTCTAATCACTTATTTAATGAAAATTGGAAGGAAACAGAACTGAATTCAGTTTACAGAATGTGTAAGTTTAGATTTTCCTTTCACAGCTAATACGGCACCCTGAGTGACTTTTACTTATTTTCAGTAAATATAAACTCGCTATTCATGTTATAGTTGAATAGTACAAGCCGCAAACTCTAAAGGAATGAATCGCGAGCTTATGTATTCATAGTTGTGACAAATCCAGAAGCTCGCCATTCATTCCCTAATACTTATAATATAATGTGGATCTTTATGGAAATGAGAATATTTAATACGTCGTAAGAATATCAGGAAACGGTGAAATCAGGAAGTACATGAACTTCAAAACTTGAAGTTCTGCATACTTTAGTGGGTACATAATATTGTATAAGTTTTCCTCCTTACCTCGCACTCTGCATATAGAACAATATTTAAGACCATGCACTGGAAAATTTTGAATTCAGCAAATCCCCAAGTTTACATCACATCTCTTTCATGAACAATTTATGAATAAATTTGTAGCATTGCACGGAATGCTATGAATTACTTCTAGAATTATCGCGATGAAGTGAAAAATTGTGAATTATGGAGTTCGTACAAGCAATTTCTTTCCACGAATCTCATACAGAAATGAATTCCGGAAGCTTAAACGGGCGATTGAGTACGTGAAATTATGTCGAAAAGTTCATTGATGCTTATTACTGATTCTAGTTCCCTAAAAACGGAACTAAAAGCTAGTATCTCCTCGAAATGGTGAAAAGCATAAGCTTGTGGGAAGATTAAAGAATGTGATGAAGTACCTAATAATGGATATTTTTTATCATTGTCCAATGATTTCTCAAATAATGCTGGTGGAGAAGGGAGACTTGACATATCCGTCTCATTCGTTTGTACCTATCCTTAATTTTTTTAGAATTTTCTGTGCGTAATATTTGATCATCAATATGATATTCCAGAATATTATGTTTGTATATACGCAAATCACGTTACTCACAGATTGTCCATCAATCAAATTATATAGAATTAATGGTTCTTAGAGTATTGCCTCATCATTTCATTTGCCTTATGTTGAATTCAATGTTGTGACCACTCTTTGAATAAGAAATGTAAGAGGAAGAGGGATGAGTTCGTTCTTCATAATTACTAATATGCAGTTTATTCTCGATTCAATTTAAATAAAGTAGTCCACAGATTGATTTTTTCAGCAAATCAGTCAGAAACACAGCGTCCTAGTATTAAATAATATAGAATTGATATTTACCAAATGACTATGGCTGAATGCCACATTAAGAAGTAGAATTCTGGTTACGTATTTTGACAACTTCGTTTCATTATTCAGAACATCAATAAGAAAAACTTCCCCTGACCATATTTCAAGATATCAAAAATTGAAAAATAAATGTGGAACTAATCTTGTCGTCCAACCGGCCCATCAGACCGACAGACTTAATCATCCCTGAATATGATGTCTGAACCTACCACCAATAACAGCTCACTATTTTCCAAAATGACATGATTCAATATTTCCAGAAATTGGAATGCTTTCCAAATGACTTCGTTTTATGGACAAGCCTGAACCGATGACTTGATTGACGTCACCTTTGGGAGGTACTTGGGGACGCTGTGCGAGCTAATGGTCCGCTGGTGCCCCACCGAAGGGATCAGGATCAACCCCGACAAAATGGAAATTGTTCTGTTTACAGTTCAACGGGTCAGTGAAGTTTCTGGGAGTAATCGTAGACTCTAAAAATGGTCTGGCACGAACACCTCGAATATCGAGTGAGGAAAACCTCTGCGTCCTTTTGGGCATACATGAAAGCTAACAGCATCACACGAGGATCACAGTCAAAGATCCTTCATTGCATCCATGTTGCTGTGATCAGGCCTATATCCAACTATGCTGCGGTCGTATGATGGACGGGGATAAGGACTGGTATGTCACAGCGCCCCTTCGGCCGACTGCAGCGGCCTGCATGCGTAGGTATACTGAATAATATGAGGTCGGCTCCAACAAGTGCTCTTGAAGCTTTTGCTGGATTACCACCTCTACACTCATATATAGAAGCTGGAGCCATGATAACGGCGTATAGGTTAAAGGGCCTAGGTCATTGGACCTAAATGCACTACAGCGATTTTTAGTGAGGCAATATCTAAATACCCCATACTAGAAATGAGGCAAGATAGCATGATTCCAGCCTTACGTCTCACTCCTCCCAAAATGCTAATCCCTGATAAAAGAAACTGGAGCATTGAAACTGAGACCAGTTGAGCTCGTATGGTTCAAGGACGGGTCCAAGGTCACATCAAGGCTTGTCATAGAATGCAAGGATATATTGGCTCAACCAGCCAGAAGAAATGCCCATATTCAACCCATCTGGTTCCATGGAGTTGAAGGAAATGAAATGTCCGACTCTCAGGGCAGGCGGGAATCGTCTGGATCCGGGCCAATGATCTTTTTATCAAATTGCAGAGCAGGGGTCTGATTTGTGGCGAGAATCACTAAGCAGGAGGCAGGCCAAGCCCTTTATCAAAGAATCTGTGTCTAGAATCTCAAAGAAACTCATATCTCTAAATAGAAGGGACATCAGGGAGATGACTGGAATCCTAATGGATCACTTTCGTCCCAACAAACAACTTCATAATATGGGGATCGCAGATGATCCTATATGTAGAAAATACAGAGAGGTGAAAGAAACTGCCTCTTACATCCGGTTAGAATGCTCTGCTCCATCATTCCTCAGGCACCATTACTTCGGCGAAGCAAAACTGCTTCCAGAAGAACTTATGGAAGCCAGTTTTAGCAATATTATGGGTTCTGGCGTGCCACAAACCTGCTAGACTATGATGAGCTCCTCACCACGAGGTGCACAATGAGCCCAACTATGTGACACAGCTGTATGTGGGAGCTAAGACCCCTCCCCTCAAAATAATGATGATTTGTGCCATACTCTACAGAATTATAACGGTAACCCCTGGTTGGAAGTACATATCGGGAGGTCTGATGACTGTTATTCAAGAACATTTATAACTGTCCATAATCAGGTTATATCTATCCGTGTAAACAATCTATCCCACAAATTTTGAACACCGAAATGTTAAATTCACTTCAATTTGGTTCATCAGTGAACCTGATTTCACTATTGGTTGGTAGGGCTGATTGGTTATTGCTCAACCAATCTCCTTGTTTTTCTAAAGGATGGCAAAATTATTTTGATAGTTTTGAATAAATCTTACAATCTGATCAGGGTATCAGAATGTAGAGAAATTGTTTCTGAGGTCTTATGAACGAACTCACTTGGAGTAATCTGCTTCCGCGAATCGTAATTTTCGATCAACAAATAACAGTTTACAAAAATTCAATACGGGAAAATGTATCTCTCTCCCGATATTATATTTTGAATAGATGCGGAAAACAAATTCACAAAGAAGTTACTTCTTCAATGGGTCAGATCGGCTTAAGGTGTATTTTTTTGTAAAATTGTCACAAAGATCCTTATGTTAAACCAAATGTTCGATATGCAGGTTTTCCTTCAATATATTCTTATTTATTGGGCATTATATTCCTAAAAATTTAACGTCGTGACCTCCGACAGAGTTGAATAAATTTTATCGATATTTGAATAACTCAAATGGACTTTGTCCTCAATCTAGAAAGGGCTCTAAAAATACAAAATAGTAGTGGAATCACGCATTTTCAAATTAAACTTTCACTCTTTTCCCAGCTTGATCGATGTTTCCCATGTATTTTCGTTGACTTCGCTTCGTTATTTTCAATTCGAAACGCAGTGGACTTGAAGGAGACAATATATATAAAGGCCTGCACAACATTACTAAACTCACATGAATTTGAAGACTCCGGTCTGATCCAATTTGGCAAATGTAATGATACGAAATTAATACAAGACGATGTTAGAACAATTTGCAGATTCTTACCATAAATGATTCGCTTGGCTCAAGCAGCTAAAATTATTGGCAATTCATAGTCTTTGAAACCTGCATTTACGGGAGTCCTTGGAATGGAATTGTCACTGGGTATATTACCATTTTTTCATTGACCCGTTCGTTTGAATAATTCGAAAATAAACTTCACATTGTTGTAACGTATAATAAATATGATAATGAAACACATTTCAATAGCTGAAGCTCAGTACTTCAACAGTACTTTTTAGTGGATAAGCGTGATTGTTTCTCATTTGTAGCACTATCGCAAAGCTCATGATGATTCCATCTTCATAATTTATACAATATTGGATAACATCACAGATTGCCTCTCAACCAAATGAAACAACTAACTCTTTTTAAGGCATTGTGTTGTCATATTATTGAAGATTCAATCGAAAGAATGGTTCATCAGCTCATTAGTGGTCATCCATTATCGGCAATAGTTTACAGTTTAGTCCCAACACTATTATCATGTCCTAGAAAGTACTAACCTAAATATGTATTTCAGCAATGAACTTACCAAGCTCAGCAGATTGATAAAAATCAGGAAATCTGGGATGCGAATATGTGAAAAATAATCTAAGGGTACTATGGAATGTTTTTCTGCAAGCCATAGATTTTGGAGTGTCACAGGGAACCATATTGGGACCGATCTTGTCAGATGATACTGCATTATTTTTCAGCGCTAAAGCTAAGAAATTATCAAGAAGCTTCGTGAAACGTGAACTATTACTGTTCCAAGGATAGTTCAAGAGCATAATGCCTACAGTAAAAAACATAAATAAAAGTTCCTTCCTTGCCCCTTGCAATATAATGGGCTACCGAACTTCTCCACACTTATGTCTGGCAATGAAGATGATATATAGAATCTTTTCAATATTAAGGAGTAACCTTCGATACTCATACACTATGAGACTAAAATATTCTTAATCCAAAAATAACTTACGTTGCATTTTGTATAAACTTAGCTGCCATAGGTGAGGATATTGTACAAAGCATTGCTACAAGCTCACGTAATGTGTGGGATCCTTACCACACTTTCGGGAGGGAAGTACACTTAATGTACACATGCAGCGCCTTTAAATTTTACAAACAAAAGTCATGATACTAATGCATGTGAAAAACCTTTCATATTTCTCAAATTAACGACCCAATTATGCTGAGGTGTTGGATATAAAACAAATAAGTTTTCATCCTTGTTTTCGCACAACTTACCAACGATATTCTTCTGGAAACCTGAGAAATACTGAAAATACAATACTAGGCAAAATAAAAAGTAAGGTTAGACTTTCTTAAAATTAATAAAATTACCTATCAATGCTAATTGTTATATCTGGGAATTACATCCTACATGTTCCATTCCGGGAAAAAATATGAAAACATTAAGTAAAATCTAATTCAAATCAGGATCAAAACATGTCTTACTCAGTACAATACATTCTACAATTCATCTAAAAAACAAATATAATTCACGATTCATTACTATAGTTATTAACACTAATACTTATTCCGTATTTACTTATCAAATCAATTTATAATGTGCTCCTAATTTGTTATTTTATTTATTAAATTAAAACGTTCAATTGAGATTTTTTGTTTGTTTTTAATCACGGTCAGGTGTAAATTTACACATCATGTTATTAAATATTATTATGGTTTCGGAGTATATCTGGTTTTATATTATTGTCCTGATCAATGCATCCAAACATCATCAAGTTAGAATCAGTAATAAGGTTAGCATATTATAAATTCTATTTTGAGTATGAGCTCTTCCGGCTGGAGAAAGTCGTAAGCCTGTGATGTGGCTAGATGATTATTCCGTTTGATACTCCATCTTTCGGAAAATGTATTAATCTAAGATAATATCGATTTCTACACATAAATTTTATTTCTCCGTTATCACTTCACGCTCACTGCTAAATCTTCTATAAATAAATAGATGTCTTCCTAATAATGTAGTTAAGTACATTTTGTATTGTTTGCTTTTTGCTTGTTGTATATCTGTGATATTCAGGAATGTTATTTGTTTGCATGCTCTTGTCATTCAATATGAACAAATATAATAAAGACAAATAATAAATTGAAGCTATTAAACGTTCCTTTGAACATAGTGGAATAAAAAAAACAATTTTAAGGTTCTAACAGGGACTATTCCGGATAACATTTATAAAATTGACTATGTCCTTTTAATGATTCTGTCAACAATGCTTGGAACAGTAACGAGAAGTTACACAGTTATTATTTCAGAAATACCGTAGAGTGTGATTAAAATGTATAATGTGCATTAAATTGTGTCCTTTATGTCGGTGTTTTCTCGTAGCCGAGGAAATCTAAAATCTGCCCTAGCTTACTTTGCAGAACGGTTCAAAGTAGAAAGGTGAGATTTGAAAAGGTCACAATACTCATTAGTGTATGCTTCAATTACAACTAATTATATCCTTCCACTGCATACCAATTCCAGTTTCCTCGGAAGTGATACAAACTTCGTGCTAATTACCTATATCATCGATTGGAAAACTATACTCGTAAACAGTCTGTCTTATGATGATTTCTATACTGCGAATCAAATCATACACGCAATGAAGACACTGAATTGTAGATTGCAAAATACCCATGTACCGCTACGGATTGAATGTAGGCCACTAATCTATTGATGCTGTTCCGAATTTCATAATTTTTCCGAAAGTTCTATTCCCAATATCTATTATATGAACGTTTTGGGTGAATTTTACACCGCAAAATGATGATGACAGATTCTTTTTTATTAACGATCATGAACTGAAGTTACAGGTAAAATTATATACAATTCAAATCTGGATTTAATACAAATTGAGGGATGACCGTACACAATGGTTCGAATGTGAGATTATTTTCGAAGGCGATGACAAGTGAATGAATTTAACTTGTTTAATTATTGAATCACATCATCAATAGGTCTAATGAAAGATGGTAGATGGTTGTATAAACTAAGAGGCATGACTAACGGACTACTACCAGTTTTTACAAGATTATGTTGAGGCACAACAGACTAGCCAGGAATAAAGCTGAAGCTGACAAGACTATGCAGTCTGATTTCGAGCATGGTGACATAAAGATTGTTCTGATTTCTATAATGTATATTTCACACATTTGAAACAATATCTCTGAAGCGACAAAAGTTGTGTTTAGTTTGTGGAGTTGTATGATATCAATATTTCATCACTTCTCTTGAAATTAGTGTATATCGTTTCGTATTCGTTAGTAAGGTTATGTCAAAATCAGTCGATTATTCTTAGACATTGTTGTGTTCCCGAATGTAAGTCCAAATATATGTCTACTTTAGAGAAAGAGGAACTGAATATGATGAATTGAAATGGAAAATAAATGGCTAAAAGGCCATTCCTACATAACACTAACCCTGTTTTCTTTATATCTGTAGATATAAATCTTTGTCTTCCAATATAATCTTTTTTATCTTATAATCTCAACTCAACATCATTTTGCAAAGGAGAAAATGAGTCTACTGACATAAATTTTTGAATGCCATATATAATCTGTTATGTAATCCTGCTTTTTATTCCTGCAGTCCCGGAAACATCTACATCAAGATTGATTCTTTTTCTCAATTTTTTATGTCCATCAGATTGAGGTTAAATATAATACATCTACGTACAATTTTTTCTGTCGAAACCGTAAATTCTTAAAGAGCCCCGTACTGCAGGGGAGTAAGCATTCGATATCGAGCTTATTCAATACCTAGAGAGCTCCAAAATCGTAAATGACCGGCAATACAGCTTTTCTCAGCAGATATCAACATGAGACCTGCTTGCCTACATGACACAAGTATGGCCAAAATCTATCGAAAAATATGGGGAATCTCTAGCTGTAGCATTGGATATCTCCAAAGCATTTGACCGAGTCCTGGCACCAAACCCTCCTTGGGAAACTTTTGTCCGTCATATGGTTTGCCGCCTCAACAGTTTTGTAGATGATGGTACACTTCATACGGCTATCTCATCTTGAGCTCTTATACCAACCAATGAAGTCAGAGGAGCGAGACAGCGACAGGGTGACGTAATCAATGGAGATCTGGCATTGCTCTTGAAATGGGGCTCCGATAATCTGATAGAGTTCAATACAACCAAAACTCAAACTTGCGTCTTCTCTAGAAAGGAGGATCCCACAATTCCTGTTATGATACAATACAACTATTCCTTCCATATCCATGCTTGTATCACCATCAATAGCATCTTCACATGGAATGATGTTGTCATGTTGAGAAAACCGCTTCACAAAAACCTGGTTTCCTATTCCATGCCAAGAGCTACTTTACTAGGCAGCAGCTGCTCAAAATCTACGAAGCACAAATTCGACCTATCCTGGGGTACTGTTCACATGTTTGGAGTTCGGCTCCTGAATATACGCTGAAGTTTTCTCTTCCTATCCAGGAAAGAGCTATTCGTCTGATTGATGATGTCACTCTCACGAATTAGTTGACCTCTCCAGAATATCGTAGACAGGTGATCGATCTCTGACTTTTCTATAGATATTTCCATGGTAGGTATTCATCAAAAATCTCGTCTGTTGTCTTACCTCGAGATATTTCAGATAGACAGACCAGACGAGGTCGAACTAGTCACCTCTTCATTGTCAAGCTCGAGACCCGCCGAACTTCTTCTCATAATCTTTGTTCTATCGAAGTTGTGAAACTCTTCATTTAGTGAGGTCTTTCCCTATGCCTCTAACTATTTCCTCTCTCAACATTCCACCGTTGGCTCACATGATGTTCTTCGCACATTAAAGGTGTTCCTCTCGTGTAGTCGAAGTATAAGAAACATGAGTACATGAGCGAGTTTTCCTCAGGGTTCAAAATTTCTAGATACGCCACGATTCAGAATAATCGAAAAAAGCCTTAAAGATTAGTGGACTTGAAGATGGATTCATGTATTCTAAGCAACATCATTTCATTATGGTTGAAATAATACAAATCACCGAATCAAGAAGTGAATGTTCCTCATCTACAATCTACAGGGGATTATGATAAATATTTATTCAATTTATTTATTTATATCTTCGTAACCTTTTATCTACCTTAGTTGATTAGCCAAATGAACTTGGTAGCTGAAGGGTCCTTAGTACTTCAAAGATAAGGCTGATTATTTGGTACTCATTAATCTTTGATCCTGTGCAATTCTGAATGGAAATTTCCTTCATCTATTGGGATATTAAATAATTTATACATAATTATAATACAGTAAGTTTTGAATTGTGTATTATAAGGACTCAATGTTACATGGAGCTTCAGTTAATATCTCCTACTTTGTAATGCCAGTGTGTGCTGAAACAATCATTTGCTAGCATTAATCAAGAGTTGAAATTAATTGTTATACATTCAGGTAGAAATTCGAATTTTATTCCTGCAATTTCAGAAAGTTTTGTAATGATTTTACTACAGGGAAATGCCGACACCACAGTGATTAATTAAATTCAAATAAAGTCTCTAATTTTCCCGTCAAAATAGTCCGTCATATTATTCTATTATTCGGAAATTCATGTACGATCTTATCAAGAAAACCCAGTTCAACACTTCTAATGTCGAATTCAAACTGTCTACTTGCAACGCGAAAAACAAGAGTTTACTCAATTCATTCAATTACAACCTGAGTCTTCTGTTGAAACGAACATTAAAGAACATCCATTATTGTCAATGTGAGTACAACGTATCTCCTGAGAAGTTACAAATACTTCATACATGAACCAAGAATCAATAGTTCAGTTAGAATTCCCTTTCAAGTTACAAACTTTCAAATTCTCATGTACGGTGCCCCGAAGAATCCATAAGCACATACGGTTATAGCCAGTTATATTGTCGTTTCATGTGAATCATAACGAAAGAAAAAAATTTGAATCTATCGAAAAATGAGGCTAAATAAAGGACTACGCGTATTGGTTTAGGAGCTAGAGCGATACGGTGGGCCTGAATGAATACACCTTGGTACTACTGTAAATTGGTGGATAAAGGTTCAATGTACAATAGCTCTCACAGGCCGATTCGTATTTTATAAGGCGTTTCCAAGCTACAGCCACCTCAAGTTTTAGACTTTTTCTATTGAACGAACAATTTTTCGGAGCTATTGTATATTGCAAAGGATATAATTATTATACATTTGTCTTCTCGGTACGTTATACGTATACTGTATTTATCAGGAGGTATAAGGCAATAGGGGTTGACTTAGAGGCAGAATGAAGGAGGTGGGCTTAATGCATTCGAGTGCATATATAACTATATTTTCACCGAAAATATTCACCAAAAGCTGATGTACATCATATTGGCCATGTTGAGGTAGAGGTAGAGGTGAAAATAATTAAAATGGGAGCAGAAGGTAGAAATAAAGCGTACATATGAAACAGGTAGATAATTGAATAAATATTATGATAAATTATGCATTTATTTATACTCCGACAGCGGTTAAATATCAAAATTACTGATTTTCTTGTGGTAGAGGTTTTTGAGATTGAGGGAGGGGTTGAATTGGGAAAAAACAATGGCATTCATATAAGTTATTTTTTGACACCGAATTAACGTATTTGACATGGTGCCAAGGTATTTTGTCGCAATGCACCCGTTTTGGCCGTAAAGTGGTCAAAAAGTTCATTTTTGGTCCAAATAGTGGCCAATTACTCGGGAATGTTCAGATAACAAATCTTAGCACGTGTTTTTTCAACAACTAGCACCAATAGCAAACATTTTTCACCAGGTTAAAAACTTTGACACTAGGTGCAAACATATAAGAATTGAATGCTTTTCAGTATATAACAACTCCAAAAGTGTTCGTGCAATGGAAAAGTCCAAAATTTGAGATGGCTCTAGCTTGGAAACGCCTGACAATACACGATACACCAGCTCTTTTACATTGAACCTTTCTCCACCAATACACAGTAGTGCCAATGGGTATTCAATCAGGACCACCATATCGCTCTAGCTCCTAGACTATACATATAGCAAAGTTAATCAAATGTTGAAGAGGTTTCAGTGAGTTAATGATTGTTGCAGAAAGGTCCCTGACATGAACAGACTGGAGACAGTAAATCGGCGCTTGAGTTTATGCCACATTTAGGATACAATAATAAGATTCTTGACCCAGTATGAATTATATATAAAATTCTCGGGAAATAGGTCACAATAACACTTTGTTTTAAATATTCGTCTTTACGTACGTTTCGGTCTCACGACCATCATCAGAAGACTCACTATGTCCAAAAAGGGGTTTATTAACTAATTGTAGCACAAGTGTCCAAATCGCACAATTTAACTTCAATCAAAAGAGCCCACGTCGTCGAAACGAACAGAACTACGAATAATCGAAATTGTATCGTCAGAATTGAAGTATAAAAAAATTTTTTGTAGTAAGAATCCGCTATTCAGTAATATTATTAAAATATATGAGTGCATATTGATTGGTATTCTCACAACAAATGAGAAGAACGAAGTTATTTGTCAAGTATCTACTTCCGAAAACAGATGTGTAGGATTTATGACTAGGTACTTAAGCAAGGTTTCAGACCTGTACTGGGAAATTACTATTTCGAATTCTTCCTAAAAACATTTTCAACACTTATAAATACGTATGTAAGAATTTGCAAGAGATTATTTAATCAAATTAGTATAAATATGGCTTAGATTTTGTGTGTCTACCCTATGATACTGGAATCTCTAAACAATATTTACAAAAAAGAATGTACGGCCATAAATATAGCACAAGAAATAACAACTTAGAAAATTCCACCGCCCTTGCTAAGCATTGCTTTGATTATAACCATCAATTTGATTACAAAAATGTTAATATCTTAACTAAGGAAACCAATTATTATAAAAGATCTATCCTGGAGATGATTCACATAAAACGGGACCCCAAATCTGTAAATCATAGGGTAGACACACAAAACCTAAGCCATATTTATACTAATTTGATTAAATAATCTCTTGCAAATTCTTACATACGTCTTTATAAGTGTTGAAAATGTTTTTAGGAAGAATTCGAAATAGTAATTTCCCAGTACAGGTCTGAAACCTTTCTTAAGTACCTAGTCATAAATCCTACACATCTGGTTTCGAAAGTAGATACTTGACAAATAACTTCGTTCTTCTCATTTGTTGTGAGAATACCAATCAATATGCACTCATATATTTTGATAATATTACTGAATAGCGGATTCTTACTACAATTATTCGTAGTTCTGTTCGTTTCGACGGCGTGGGCTCTTTTGATTGAAGTTAAATTGTGCGATTTGGACGCTTGTGCTACAATTAGTTAATAAACCCCTTTTTGGACATAGTGAGTCTTCTGATGATGGTCGTGAGACCGAAACGTACGTAAAGACGAATATTTAAAACAAAGTGTTATTGTGACCTATTTCCCGAGAATTTTATATATAATTTAGGATACATGTATTTATTATAACTATAAAGTGTTTGAAAAGTGATAAAATATATCACTCGGGCTCGGCAAATAACTTATATTATATATTATATAGTTCAGAAGTGTGTAACGAAATCTTAAACCGATTTTATAAAGGTAATTCCCTTCTCAACAAACTGCTCTCCTCTGGGACTAAGTCAATTATTTCGCAGTTATTTACGTTATTTAACACGTCTTTTTCAACTGCCATCGCTCCCAAATGATTGTCACGTAGGGTAGAAGAACACTTTTCACAAGCTACTTGTGTTTTTGGTTATGTCAGAAAATATTGTCATATCTAGTGCTGATATACAATATGATTCACTATACAAGTTATACTTCACAAGCAATCTGAAACAGCATAGTGCGTAGTGATTATAAATTTGCGAAATTCTACAGCTTTTAGAATCATTCCCTGCTGTTTGCTTGGTTCCTCGTCGTTTTTAACCTCACAATAAAGTTCATATTTCTCCGTAATTCTCGTTTTCATTTTTTGCATTGCCGCTTGGACTTTCCTACGCATGTGTATAAGGGCCACAAAAACCTAATAATTACAAAAATGTACCTTCAAATATCCTACCAGTACTAATACTAACCTACTGTTTCCCAAAAATATATGAATATTCTACAAACTAATCTGCGATAACGTTGACGCTTGGACTTTCCTGCGTATGTGGATAAGGGCTAAGGATAATCAAACACTACTCCGCACTATCTGTTTTACTACGCCTATATTAACAATGAGAGAGCTACTATCTCAACGACATGTAGAAGCCTGTCAAACAGTTTTGTTCCAATTGCGGAATACAGTTCAAATCATTGTAAATTCTACAATATTTTATCAATAAATAAAAATGATATATTTCCGCAAAAAGCTTTTTGCATGTTCATATTCAGAAAAAGTGTAAAACGTGAAACAGAAACGTATTTTCATATAACTGGTTTCAGATACTCTAAAGTCGGAAAAATGAAAATGATGCATTTCCGCAGAAACTTTCCGTAACGTTCTATTTGGAAAGGTTTCCAAATACTAAATAAACAAATGTTTCTTACATAACTAATTTCAACTAAACGAAAGTTGAACCTTCATTATTATTATTATTATTATTATTAATAAGTAATTTTAGAATGATTCAACCCACAATCTTCTCACAGATGCAACCTTTGAGCTAAATCCAAGGTACAATGTATGAATAATCTAGTCGCCGATATCGCATCATAACTTCTTCATTTATTTCCGTGAATGGCGAAATAAACTTTATGGCTATTTGATTCGAATTGAACTACTAAGAATTGAAATATGAAAATGAATGGAGCGTTTTAAATCTAGAAGCTTTATGTCGGAATGAATAACCGTATATTAGTACCAAGCTAATGCTACATCTTTTTTAGGCAAATTTCCGCGCCGATAATTTGTCTAATACTCGTATATTATCTCAGTAATGTATGATGAATGTTTTAATCTTGAAAGTTGAAATGACTCCCTAGAATTATATTATAACTGCTCCTGAATGGGATTTCCATGTTGACACTTTACGACATAGAAGTGTTGGATGAGAATATCACTCATCCTGCCTACATGTATTCGAGTGGAGTGACTTAATTAACCTATTCATCCTAGAGTTATGTGCGGGGTCATTGAAATGAACTACTGAACAACTAACTCGCTAAATTCCTAGCCATCTTTGACAACGGAACAACTGAGCTAAGAGAACATAGAATTTTGATTAGAAAGAAATATATTTACCCTTAAATGATGTTTGTAGAGTTCAATATTTCGATGTACAATTCAGATTGAAAACTGAATAGCCAATAGTGTGAGATCAAAGTTCACGTTTAGGAATTCGGATCCAGAGTATTTAGATATCACATAGTTATATACAGGATGTCCTCGAACTGCGTGGATAAAATAAAACCGATTCTTTGATTCGAAAAAAATTTGATGAGCCCTTTTACTTTTGCCTCAAGTGTCTTGTTTAGCCGGTAGAGGGCTTCAAAGTTGCAAAAATAATTTTGTTTTTTCGGTATAACTTGAGAACGTGATTGGGGACTTTTACAATATTTGGCAGGTGAGTTACTGTCAATAATAGCCGTTTTTGAGAGCGGAGCATAGAGCCTTAGAGACCATAGAAATTGCTCAAACTTGAGGATGTAACGGGAAAAGTGTCCAGAACTTTTTTGTTGTCAATGTAATTCACTCTATATTTTTTATGTAGATAACTTATCTAATTTGAAAACTTTTCCTACTTTTAGAAAATTTTGATAAAATCAACGGATTAGCTTGGAAAAATAATTTTTGAGTCTCTGCAATTTTGGCTTACTACTTTTACTTGATTAAAATACCTTAGTTGCCTTTGCTTTTCTAATGTCATTTTGGCATTTGAAGAATTTATTCTCAAAACTGTCAGTTTTTACTTTGCTTTCCGTAAAAATTTTATAAAATTATGGCTCAAAATTTCACTAACACTGAAATGGTTAATATCTCGGTAAAACACGAATAATAAAAACAATAGAAATGGGGAAACGATGTGATTATTTAGGAAAAACAAATGCTGAATTAGAAGAAACAACAAAACTTTTTGGGAAATCGCTAAGGCATCAATTGTTCGAAATGTTGCCCATTTTCCTGAATACACAAATTAATTCGTTTCAAGAAATTGGATTGAACTCTGGCTAGTACTTCAGGATCATTCTTCAATAAATCCGCTTCATGATTAATTCGTTGTAACAATTCCTCTCGTGTGTTTACTGGAGCTGCATAAACTTTCGACTTCAAAGCGACCCATAGAAAGAAGTCGCAGGGCGTCATATCAGGGGAGCGGGCCGGCCAGTTCACTGGTGCATTGTGTCTGCTGACATTAGGAAAGCAAAGGCAACTAAGGTATTTTAATAAAGTAAAATTAGTAAGCCAAAATTGCAGAGACTCTAAAATTATTTTTTTCAAGCTAATCCGTTAATTTTATCAAAATTTTCTAAGAGTAAGAAAAGTTTTCAAATTATATAAGCTATCTACATAAAAAATATCGAGTGAATTACATTGACCACAAAAAAGTTCTGGACACTTTTCCTGTTACATCCTCAAGTTTGAGCCAGTTCTATGGTCTCTAAGGCTCTGTGCTCCACTCTCAAAAATGGCCATTATTGCCAGTAACTCACCTGCTAAATATTGTAAAAGCTCTTCATCACGTTCTCAAGTTATACCGAAAAGACAAAATTATTTTTGCAATTTTGAAGCCCTCTACCGGGTAAACAAGATACTTGAGGCAAAAGTAAAAAGGCTCATCAACTTTTTTTCGAATCAAAGAATCTTCGGTTTCATTTTGGCCACGCAGTTCGAAGACACCCTGTATATATATTCTCGGGATAAGATAATCAAACACATATGCTTATTATTATCATCTTTTCATACGTTTCGGTCTCGCGACCATCATCAGAAGACGTATCGATGCCTAAAACGGGATTTCTTAAAACTACCGGTATCATCACAAAGCATTGAGTTAATATAAAATTCTCGGGAAATAGGTCACATTAACACATATACTTTTACTTTCGTCGTTACGTACGTTTCGGTCTCACGACCATCATCAGAAGACTTATTACTTCATAACCTAATTACTTAAAACTAATTGTATCAACACAAAGCGTCTTCATCGCACCAATTTCAATCAATATGCTAACGTCGCCGAAACGAACAGAAACACGAAATCGAAATTGAATCTTGATTATAAAAGCATTGAGTTATATCAAAAAACGTTGGGCAGAGATTATAATGGATCAATCTGAATTTATAAATGCAGTGGTGACGTTTTGTTTAGAATGCACTTATTTTAAAACGGTGAGCAACATTTTGGGCAAATATTCAGCATAACAATGGGATCTCCTAGTTCAGCTACTATTGCCAACCTAGTTATGGAATGCCTATAGAAATCTGTAATAAATTCATTAGATTTTCAACCCATATAACGGTATGTAGATGCCTAATGTGTGTTTCCAATGATAAAATTCAGTACGTGATTAATAAATTTAACAATTACAACTGTAAACTTCAATCTACTTGTGAAATAGAAGTGAACAAGAACAGATATGAACATTAGGCATGAGTCAGAAGGAAAAATAAAAACTTCGTGATTTACTAAAGAAAGTTTGGTCTCAGCGATATCTTCACTTCAATTCAGTTGAACCAACAAGTTAAACAAAAATGGTGTTATGAGCAACCTTCATCATGATCATCGTTTGAGGCAAGGGGCCTTAGCCTCAAATGCACTTTGACCACTTAGCTTGGCCCATTGTGTGCCCATGGTCATATAAACAGCCTTACATACATATTGCGCTGTTAAATTGTCCCCCCCCCCCCAGAGGAGCGTCCCAAAACTTTGAATTGTTCGCAATACATTGGAAATGAATGGTTACCCAAATTTCAACCCCACCTTCAAAGAAAGAATAAACCAAATCTATAATGAAACGTCATGCATTTCGGAGGCCTCAGAGAAATAAGAAATGTTAAAAAAGTGTTAAAATAGTATATTAAAGAACGAGTTTCCTAAGACTCGTCTTAAAGCACGAATTCAAGTTTAAAAAACGAGTGGCGAAGCCACGAGTTTTTTTAAAGAATGAGTGCTTCAAGGTCTTAGGAAACGAGTTGTTTATACTATTTTTTGTAATTTGCCCTTTTTATGCCGTTTTTAAACAAAAATGTTTAATTTAGTCCATTTAGGGATTTTTATGGTGGTTGGTAACATCTTAATTTTGAAAATGAAAAGTTGATTTAGTGGTTCTGTGATCGCTTTCTTGAGTTGTTGACGCTCGACACTTAAACTGACATAATGATGACAAGATAATTCCGCATCAAGCTCGCCAACCTAAAAATTTTCGTGAAAAGTTCCGTGCTTTTTTGGATATTAAGACACGGCGAGTGATGACGTTGCGTTCGTTAATGGGTCAATTAGAAAATCAAAATGGAGGCAAATTACAAAAAAGTATGATATCAATGTTGCGCATAAGCCTACTAACTGTGTTGGTAAATATTTTTCAAATCCTAAACCTTGAATACCTAAAGATAAACAAACTCACACAGTATACAGATTGAATTGTTAAGATTGCGATGGGATTTATACAGGAATCTCTGAATATAGAAAAAAATAATGTATGGCCATAAGTATAGTACTAGAAACATTGTTTCAATTATAACCATCAACTCGATTGCAAAAATGTTGATATTTTAAGTAGAGAAATCAATTATTATGAAAGATCTATTCTGAAGATTATAGTGTAGACGTTTAATCATTAAGTCAGATTTATACTAATTTAATAAATTACAACCCTTGCAAGTTCCTACATGCATCTTTATAATGTTAAAAGTATATTTTATGTAGAACGCAATATTTCTAATAAGGACCTTTTTCTATTACTTCATAAATCTTCAACATCTGGTACGAAAGTGGATACTTGAGCGTTGAACGTTTATTTGGTTTCAGTTTGAAATTTCATAAGAAAATTGCTAAATAATGTATTCTTGATTCATATATTTAAAACATTAATGTGTTACAATCTCGATTAGGTACTCGTGTTTCTATTTTCTCGGCGACGTGGGCATTTTTATTTGAAATTGGTGCGATAAGGACGCTTTGTGATAATACAATTAGTTTTAGAAAATCCCGTTATAGACATTGATACATATTCTGATGATGGTCGTGAGACCGAAACGTAGGGAAGGACGCAAATAATAAGCATATGTGTTAGTGTGACATATTTCTCGACAATTCATATGTAATTCATACCTGGGTCAAGGATAATTATTGATATCACATACTTTGGGAATACCGCAACCTTATTTATTGATGAAACTTACAATAATAATAATTTTACTCAATCACGTCTTACCACATACCAGCATAGTGGTTTCCGCACAATTTGATAGCTCCTGTCCCAGCTGAATGATAAATATGGCAATAGAACGCTATTCTTCCAGAAATATCTTTCAACAGCCGTACTTTCCAACTAATGACATATAAATTTGTAATTCTGGTTCGTATAAGATCTTTTCTATTCTACCACACAGACGGCTAATGTTCCTGATAAAGCAAATCACTTTTTCATCCACAGTTAGTTCAATATTATGCCTTTCATCTTGAGGTTTGAATCACTTGATACATTAGGCGTAAGCTTTCAACTCAATAATCATTTATCACTTGAATAATCAATCCCTTCGTTCGAGGCTATTGTATAGGATAGAATGTGATTACAGTCTTCTCAAATTCGTTCCTTATTCGGCACTTAAAGTGCTATTGTTATATGTAATTTGGATGCATATACTTTTAAATCATAAGGATAATGATCGTATTCACCAGATGTCACTGAATTCTGATACTATTTGTATGAGCATATAGTCAGATAATGACAGGGTGGGCACTTGAACCGTGAATACCTGCTCAGAATTAAATTTTGAAAATAAATATGACTGATATTCAAATACACAGCTAATTCCATAGCCATTGTAGTGGGACCTCGGAAACTGTCTGAGGGAATATAGCTGTCAGGAGAATGGCATATCTGCCACAGTCGGCGGCAATAGAAGGTGTTTTTCATATTGTGTGTGTCTTATAGCGGTTATTCTCAGTGCTTATAAAACTATTTTTGAAGCATAAATAGGTGCACACCATCAAGTTGTATGCACGAGAGCTAGAACAAAGGCAATGCGCTATCCTATCAGATCGATAAAACTTTTCTCCGACATCCGAGTGACTCTCAAAGCGATGGGCTTCTATTTTAGTAACACAAGAACAATATGGAACTGTCAGAAAGCTCTTGCTTGCCTAGGCAATTACTCTGATCTGGATACCCGGCCACTCAGGCATTGAGGAATTGAGGCAGCAAACTCAGTGCTATGGAGGGTGCAGAAAACAAGACCTGAGATACCCCAAAAGCTGAAATACCTCAAAAACAAAGCAGGTTAAAGCTACGTAATCTAATAGGTCTATACACAAGCCACTAATATTCATAGCACCAACTAGGAAATCTTGGCTAAGTGGAAGACCCCGAACGTGGACAATGTCTCGAGGATCAATAAAACGGCGGAAAATGTTCTCTGTGCAAAATCATAGACCTCAGAAAAAACTGAACTTGCTAGATGAACTAGTCATAGCGGTCATAATAGCGGAAACAGTCAATACAATTCAAACTAAGCTTCTCATAAAGGAATCAGATTAGGTGGGCAATACTAAAGCTTCAAAGTTGGGGGACTTCGATGATCCCCATGGCGCACTGAAGCAACTGCGTAGATAACGCCGATATCTCTAGCTGTGAATGAGTTAAAATATTTTTTACTGCAGAAAGTGTACAATAATATTTTTCAGATTTCTTTGGACCACCGTGATATCACTATTTGCAATTTTAAAATATTCAGTATTTGATACAATACAATATAATAAAATAATTTTTAACACCACCCAAGAAGTTATTTCAAGGAAATAATTCACACAGCTATTATATACAGGATGTCCCGAATTGTATGTGCTACACTTCACAGGGTGGCATAATCATTCGAAATATGAAAAAAAAAATTCATATAGATAGATAGATAGATCACTTTATTGCAATTACCATTAACATGATTTACAAACTTTTAAACTTATACCTAAACCTAACCTTAATACCAAGCTAGAATATAAAATGAATCACTGTTGAGTTAAGACAGAATATAATAGCTGTAATAGAAGCATTGATCATTTTCATAAAGGAAACATACCACGTGAATAAAAAATATGAATTATAAAATTGAAAATTTACTAAATATGTATCATAAGTTCTTATCACATTCATACTCTTTCACAGAATAATAAGCTTTACTGGCTAGTAATGTGAATATGGATTTCTTAAATAATTTTTGATTTGTTAAGTCTTTTATGTTTGGTGGTAATTTGTTGAATATATGTATTGATTTATAAAATAAACTATTGGCATATGTAGAATTATAAGCATGGATAGGTCGAAGAAATTCTCTTTGCCTCGTTGGATAACTATGAACATCGTTATTTTTTAGAAATATTTATATAAACAAGGGGCGTTCTCTGTTTCCGAGATACAGAGTGTCAAAGTTATCGAAAAAATATATCATATTTTTTATACCATCCAAACCAAATTTTGTATATAGGACCGTCCAAAAAGTGTTCTGTGAGAATATCCAGTCCTAAAAGTTATGGAGGTTCAGATTTATTTAATTGAGGAGAAACACAGTACGGTCCTGCAAAAAACCATTCCGGGTAAACTTTTGAATATAACATTCAATTTGCTGTGAAATCTGTCTGTATTTTTTGTAGCTGTCACTATTTGGCTGCAAATCCAAGTGATTGCCGATGTATATTTGAATAACGATCATAATCAATGGCATCTATGTTCAACAGATTGTGTGACATTACTTATAAAATTAGGATTAGCCCGCAAGTCTTTACACGCTTCCTGAATTCTCCCAATTGATTCTTCTCTAGTGTTCACGGGGGTTGCGTACACATTGCCTTCCAAATAACTTCACACAAAAAATCAACGGCAGTCAATTCCGGTCAACGAGGTGGCCAGACAAATTCTTAAATTGTGAAAATTAACCAATTCCCTACGGCATCTTCTTCAAAAAAGTTTAAAAGCCACATACAATAATTTATACACCCTTCGTAGTTTGAAGATTTTGGACTCACCGCATCCGAAAAGGTTTTCTATGGTCGTTTTTCAAAATTCGACTAACATTATTTTTGGAAACATGAATACCTTCACCAATTAAAATTTGTTATTGATGCCAAATATGTCGTCTTAACTTGTTTTCTTGGATTCGTTTCCAGTCCAAAATTTCTGAATTCAAGATGGGATCGAATAAAAGTATTTTTGACGGTAGTCCTCTATTTGGATATTTTCTCAAATATTCACGTACGAGTACATAGGCGTTTCCATCACAATATCCATTAATAAAATCAATATAGACGTATTCAATATTACTGAGCATTTTTTTTAATAACGTCATTATGTGCTATACGTTTGTGCTTCAAATACAAGACAACTCAAAATATAACTGTCATTTCACCATGACGTTTGTAATCATGTCAATGTCATACTATGATATCACCACATTACGCAAAGCTGACGATAATGATTACCGGTCAAGAAACTTCAATTCACAAATATCTGTGATAAGTAGAATGATTCGATAATTTGTCCTTTAGGAGTTGAGAAAATCGGAAGAATCATAAAAATTTCAGCTTCGGATAAAAAATGAAATCAATGTCAACCTTAACCCAGATTTTGCGATCAAACAGTGATAGATACAAAAAACCAACAAGCGACACTTTTTACAGCGAATTTAATGTTTTGTTCAAAATTTTACCCGAATTGGATTTTAGCAGGGACGTACTGTTTTTTCTTCAATCAAATAAAACTGAACCTACATAGGTCCGTCATTGGTTGCTTTTGGGATTTGTCATTTTCACAGAACATGACAACATATCTGAGGATCTTGCATACAAAATTTGGTTTGAATCGATACGAAAAACATGAGATATTTTTTCGATAACTTTAACTTTATCTCGGAAATAAAGCGTTTTCCGACCCATGGTTTATGAAATTTTCATATTTTGAATGTTTCCACCACCCTTTGATGTTTGGCACATACAATTCGGGGCATCCTGTATTATGTGGAAAGTATTTTGTGAATATTCGAATGCAATGTTCGATATAAAGTAAAGCTTGATTGAACTTTATTTTTCAACTTCTTTATGAAAATATTATTGAAATACTATGCTTTTCAATATGTAAAGTCATTTCCTTTGATGTTCATTCTTCGTATATCTAAATAGTGGAATAGAAATAGCGATTGAATCTGTTCATGGTTTTTATAACACAATATACTATTTTATTAATAGACTGAACTGAAACAAAAAAATCAAAAGTGAATAGTGGATGATTATAATAAATGAAAAGCTACTCGTATGAGTATCGTGGACTCACTTGGTTTGTTGAATAATGATAGCATTCGTGAACATGAAAGGCATGTTTTATGGGATGTCACGCGTTAACAATAGCCGCAGTGGTGAATATAATGACGGTAGTTGTTCAATGGATTACCTAGAATCAAGGAAATTTGCCTCGATAAAGAGTCAAGTGAATTTTACACTTGCCGCCCTTGTGCAAAGCTCGAAGATCGCCTCCACTTCGCTGTGATCATCCGTTCTGGTATCACTATCATCACAACCTATTGAAAAGTCGAACAATTGCAACGAAGGGCGAATTTCGATATTGTTTTCGCCCCCTATGGATCATATTTGCTCACTCACTTGCTATAATGAACATGAATATGATATAAGCTATAAAACACTTCACACATTGGATACACTAATGCACTATATATAAGAAACAGTCACCATTTTATCCCCTTTCCACTAAAAATACTGTTAAAGTACGTTTCAGCTACCAAATAGTTACTCATTAGTAGCTAAAAGATTACTAGTACTTTAACAGTATTTAATGGATTATGGTGATTGTTTCCTATTGGTAATGAATATAATATCTCAAGAAAACTTGAATACTCAATTGATTCCATTGAATATAATTTTGAGAATGTATGAAACTGGAGAATATTACATAATTTCATCCCGATTATTGAAAACCTATTTAGCTACCTTTTCCTCAATATCCAACTGAAATAATTTTTCAGCCCATATAACGGGAGCAAACCCATTTATGACTATACTATATTAGTATTTCGTTTCCTAGATCTTCTCAAGGTGAAAAACATCGATCAGCTTAAAGATACCTCTATACAGAAAATTAATTCTAAGACTAATCGAAACTAGTACAAAAAGAGATTCTTCGATATTATCTTCTAAGTAGAGGTCACCTAAATGGAAATCAACTCTAGTTAACAATGATATGGTCTTTCTAGTCCTGATCGATCAGTAGCGTCATCATCATCATTTGAGGGAAGGGGGCTTAGATCCCAAATTCACTTAGTTGGGCTCATTGTGTGCCCAGTGTTTAGAAGCCTATTATATTCCAGCAGTTATCATGTTATCCATTAATAGATGTTCCACTAAGAAATCAAGCAACGTACCACATTGACTGTTAGACTTTTCAAACTTTACAGAAGTTACGAAGAATGTGAAACTACTTGCGAGAGCCAGATGACGACACCAAACCAAACCAATGTGAGAGAATCAGAAACAAATGAATATACTCATTTATCTCTTGTTGGCTTCTGCTAGATAACAATTCGTAGATGGCGTCAGATACGTTGAAAACTTGCTCGTCTATTCATATATTCATTTGTTTCTTATTCTCTAATATCATGTAGTTACGTTACTGACCATCTCTTACCAACTACAGAACTATTTCTAGCTGGTACTTTCAATCAATCAGCTCTTGGCAAATTCATTCACTTTGGATATTGTGTTACGAAGATGGTATTAAAACAATATTTAAATAAAACCTAAATATTAAATTTTAATAAAATGTTAAACTTTCTGTGTTTGTTTTGTATTTCTAAGAGAATGTTTATGTGTTGTCTGCATAAGCTAAGTTTTTAGGCATAATTCATTTGATATGTAAATAAAATATGTTTTTATTTTTTATTGTATATATTCATTAGACTAATTATTTTTAAGAGAATGAAAGATCGACATTTCTGAAATGAGGATTATAGACGTAAATGTAGATTTTAGATGTGTATTACGCTGATGCTATTCCATACGACTATTGATCTTATAACTCTGGCCTAATGAAATTTGATGTTAAGGTGGATCTTCGCCACATGGACGAGAAGGCTGGCAGTAATGTTGTGGACGTCGGAGTTGATCTGTCTGAATTTTACATGTCCGTTGAATGGGACATTTTGGAGGTACCTGCTGTCAGGTGAGTATTATCAACTTGTAGATGATGAATCAATGCCTGCGATTCTTTGTGCTTATGATGAAGATTATTTTATCAGACCCAACCTGATTGAGTAACGATTTACCCGAAATTTTCCTTAATTTCATCTAAATAAATTCAAAATTCCAACAATCGTTGTTTAAATTCAATTTATACGAGGCCGTTTTTACTGAAAAATGGCAGCTTCGTTTTTGGGCACTAAAACTTCCCATGAATAAAACAATCACAAGAAATATAAAAAGATACACTAAAACTCCTTGCAATTTGTTACCGCCATCATAGAAAGACAAAGGAAAATTTGGATCGAGTTATTCCCAAATCTCATATCGGAATATAAAGTGTACTTCAGGGCTCGATTTTGGATCCTATGTTGTTCTGAATCTTCATTATTGATATTTTAGAATAACGGACGGCCGTAGAATATAGGTATACAAACATAAGGATATTTCATAGGAAATAAAACAGAAGTTATGAATGAATTAGTTTAGAGAGTATAGTATGTGAATGAACGAACGATACCTCAATAATTCTTGATGCAGCGAAATCTCTGAGTCTTCTAAATATATTATTTGAGCTCAATTTGTCTATTTTGAAGTCTTGTATTAGATTTTATTTTTTGATTGTATATAAAAATTCTCACATTAACACTCTGTTTTAAAATTTTTGTCTTGTCTATGAGAATATTACTGAACAGTGGATACTTGTTACAAAAAATTTCGATTATCGTGTTTCTGTTCGTTTCAACGGCGTGGACTTTTGATTGAAAATTGTGCGATATGGACGCTTGTGCTATAATCAGTTTTAATAAACCCTTTTTGACATAATATGTCGTCTGATAATGGTCGTGAGACCGAAAACGTAAAGACAAAAATTTTAAAACAGAGTGTTAATGTGACCTATTTCTCAAGAATTTTTATATATAATTCATACTGGGTCAAGAATCTTTATTATTTTTTGATTGTGGAAATGCTGTATTAATTATATGTTTTCTTTACAGAAATGAAAAATTTTACACATGCTGTGATGAACCATATCTCGATATAACATTCAATATTACAATGCGAAGAAAAACTTTGTTTTATACTGTTAACATCATCATTCCTTGCATGGGAATCTCGTTCCTCACCGTACTTACTTTTTATCTACCATCAGATAGTGGAGAGAAGGTAAGTTTCTTGTAATTTATATACTTTTAAAAAACTTCCTAGTATTTGATGGTCGTATGTAACTTGCACACTTTATGATGGTTATAAAAAGGGTCAGGGGATTAGGCTGATTTAGGTATATGTTACTTACGCACTCTATCCCTGCTCGATACCTGCCGCTCCGCCGCATTTACATTACTTCTCTCAACGCATCACAAATAAAAATTCCCATTCCTGACTGCAATTTTTTTCTAATTAAAAAAATATCCACTCTTTGTTCTGTTTTGCTAGGTTGTGACAGCTATCTAGCCTGCATTGAAAAAAATTTTCAATTGATGTCTGAAATTTTTTTCAGATATCGTCTTTTTTTATTACTTTTTTCCTTTTAATGGCACTATTCACGAATATTTCTCACAACTTTTTGTTGTTGATAACATCATTAGTATGTTTATTACACATTTTTAAAATTGAATCATCAATGGCAGACGTATGTGCGTTACCCTGGCAGTTGCTGGTAGTACATCTCCAAAATTTGCGACCATTTTTCAGAATTTTAACAAAACTATAAGAATAGTCCATTCGCTTGTAATAAATGTCTCCCTTTACTAGATTTTGTAAAAGTAACATCCATACCCACAATTTTTTTAATTAGAAATTATCGAGTTAATCATTCTTTTTGGAGATTTAGTTTATTCTATTTTAAGTATTAATAAAGAACTTTCTCTGTAATATTGCTGCATTTTCCAATTTCCTTGTAAATACCAAATAGAAACGAAACATAATTACAATAATAATGCATAAGTCTCTGTTTCAAGAATCCCTTATTTAAAAAAATGCCAATTGCATGCCACAAAAATTGAATATCCCAAATATAATAACAGTAAGATAAATCACGTCGAAACACTTGTTCGGTTGAACAATCCAAATATTTGATTCCCTTCTGAAATATAAGGAATATCCTTCCTAAACAAATACTGAGGAAATATACTCAATGTGAAAGAATACTATCTTGGATCAACAAATTAATTTGAATTGAAACTAACAATTTCCTTTTCATAAAAAAAAGATATTTAGTACACTACAGTTTTTCAATTCGCAATAGGCTTTTTGTATAATGAATAACCAAAAAATATGATAAGAATGACATTGAAATTTACTCATATTAAAACATCACAATAATATGATCATTATTATCAGTGACCGATGAAAATTATGAATTATAAGTAGTAAATATATCAGACATATAAAATAGGAGCTACACTTCCTTTAGCCCTAATTTATAATTCATAATGAGCTATTATAGATATTGTATCATTTTGCTCTTCAATAAATACAAATACTATATACAAAATACAAACGGCTGTGATCAATTGATTACGTCCCTTCCTTCACTCTTCAATGTTGGTCAAGTTGGATTTGGGTAAATAATTTTAATTACTCAACCTATTTCATAATGAACTCGAAGTAGTTTTAATTTCCAAAGCGTTCTTAACTTATAATTTATGTTTCATCATCTGAGAATTTGTTATTTTACATAACTTCTTCCGATTCTGAAGATTATAACGATGTTTATGTTAAACGGAAAGGAAAAGGAAGAATGTGAAAACGTATGTTGTTTCATATTTTGAAAATATTGTAAAGGATGTTACAGTTTCTTATATATCATTTAAAGGATATAGATGATACAATGATCTTTCGAAGCTGGAATAATATAATCATTAGGTGATTATGAAGAATGATACAGCATTTTGCATTGAAGAATTGTTGTTTTTGGTCACCACGTGGGAACACAGCATCAGTGTACTCCCAGACCATGATATAAATAATAATTATTTGAGAAGTTATAACTACAAAAACAGTCAGCAGTAGTTGGAATGAAATTTTAACGTCGCACAATTCCCATCTATTTTTTCGTTGATGCAGCATTCCTTAAAGGAACCATAAAAAAGAACCGTGTGTTATTTTTTATTCGTGTTGTAATTGCCACTATTTTAAACTTCATTCGTCATGACAGTTCCAACTATTTACATCATAATACCACAGAGTGAACACAGGAAATAGACTGTTCTCACACTTCGATGGCGTCACTTGAGTCTCAAAATGAGAATTTCGGACACTCCTGCAATTCAAATATGGTACTGTGATATATATTTAGAGACAGAAATATACGATTGTCATTATGGTTCAATGGAATAATATAGGTACATTCGAATAACCGAAGAGAGATGTCAAAAATACCATTCGAAACGGGCCCAAAACCGATACAGTTTCTATTTTCACCACTTTAAAACAAGCTACAAAATTGAATAGCGAATGCGCACGCAGTGTTCCTTCATATATGTTATGTTTGGCTACAAAATGATGAGAACAAAGGTTGCAGTAGAGTTCTGATGAGACCCAGGCAGTTGAAGTCTAAACAATTTCATTCATATCCTTCATGTCATCTAACTTGTAATATTTTGTATTTCATTTCATATTTTTTGTGTTTATCTGTTATGTTATAGGACTGAATTATGTCACGTATTCATTTATTATACAGTACCTAGTAAAATTGAACAAATTCTAATAATTCGTTAAAATATTTGAGCAAGAACTTCAAATATTTCCTCAGAAGCGATTGAGACATCGAATATTGATATGCCGTATTTCTAAAATTCAGAATCTGGTGCAAAATTAGAATTGAAAAGCTTTCTTGCCTTTATAAAACTATCGTCGAGTGCTCTTATGGCCAACAGCTATGCGAAGTGTGTCGTCTAAAGGCAGAGCTAGTTCCGAATTGAGAATTTTAAGTGCTTTTAAGTGACAAATCTGAAGATCTCTACCACAAAGGGCTACGGTTATGACACTTCCGCGTATCTTGATGTAGGATGCATGTACGTTATTCAATGGTCCATAATCAATACATGAAATATGGACACACCTACATATATATATCCTTGAAATGGAACTGTTATTTTGAATTATCGAGTAGAACTCCACTTTATAATGAGAAATGTATATTTTAATTCTTCAGTTATGAAACTGTGGTAAAGTAATGAAGGTGTACTTAACTCGTGTTGGCTTAGTGGATACTTGGGAATGAATGTCAAACACTTTTACTATCAAAATTGTATTCGTTCATTTATGTTTACAATCGACGTAGTAATTCGTAATGATTGGGATACAGTATTGTCTAATATAAATCTAATAATAATAAATGAATATTTCCGATGCGAATTGATATGAATGATGAATGAATCTCAGTCTTGTCCTCTATTTATATTACTTCGAGCATTGTTTGCTCATTCTAATGACATGTTTCGAACTAAATGTTTTGATCTACAATTGTATCGTCACGTTCTTGTTACAAATGTACACCTTTACTCAAGACTTAAAGGTGTCATCTTGACCAAATATACTATGATACTCCAGAAAAATGAATGGATATAGTTCAAATGTTTGCTTCGAAATTTTTTTCGAAATGAATCTTACAATATAAATAAAATACGAATTCGAAAAAGGAATTAACAATTGCTTTCGAATACGTTTTACAATAAACGATTCTCGGGAAGACACTGTACTCAAACAATTATTGTTGATGAATTGGAATAAAGTTTAAAATTTTTCATAATGAAATAATACATAATTTGGGGGAGTTCTGTACTAGTTAATATAACAACACCAGAACATCAACTATGTAATGTAACTTCATTTCTCCGTACGAAAATATGGAAAACGCCCTAAGAACTGATTGTATACAAGGTGTCTCACCACGAACTGCATCGATGTCTCAAAAAGTTAAAATAGAATTTTTTTGGAAAATTTGGCAGCTGACCAAAGTCAATGAGTACGATTCACCTAAAATATTTTAAAGATGCGTCACTTCCGGCTATACCAAAATTCAATGACAACTTCGTTATCTTAATAATAATTTATTGCATTTTTAGATTGTACGGAAAATTGTGGATATATATCATTTTGTCATATACCTAAATACAACCGTTTTTGAGATAGTTGCAATTTTAGAGAACAAATTACAGATGCAGACTCGTACTTAATTGACAGTCTCATCATAACGGCTGCATATTTCATAATTCAATATTGACGTTTTGTAGCCAAGGACTTAACGCAGAGAAATAGCATAAAGAAAGTTTCCGATCTTATACAGGGTACTCACAAACAATTATTGAAATATTATTTCAAAGAATGGCAAAAAAATTCAGATAAAAATTGTTTTGTAGTAGCTGTATTCCGAACAAGAATTTAGGGGAACATTGTGTTAAGAAATGTCATTTAGTATTGGTGCCTTGACGGAACCAAAATGTTCAGAGTTTAAAGTGTATTATGCGCTTAACAGTGCTTGCTGATGGTTTCTATTTTTCGGGATATATATCTGTTGCATCCTCCATAAGTAAAAAATTAATTTAAATAGTCTTCTTTTGTGTAAATTAACCATGCCGGAATTGTTTACAATAATTTTGAGCTAAATAACATTTCTTCATTTTCTAACAGTCCCATAATCAGCCATGGCTAAAACTAGATTTATCAAACTTAAAAACTCCCACTTGACAAAAATAAAAACTAATATTTTGTAAATGAGTAGAGAACGATAATATTCAGGTATAGGAAAGTAAACTCAAAGTTGCCCAAATTTTTTGTGTTGGATACAGCTGCTATAAAACAAATGGGGGTTTCCATCTGAAAATTTAGAGTTTTGGCATTTTTTGAATTATCATTTCAATAATTTTTTGTGAGAAGCCTGTACGAAATTGGAAACTGCCTCTAAGGTATTTCTCTGTACTAAGTCTTTTACTACAAAATCTTGAAAATATTTTAGATGAATAGTACACATTGACTTTGGTTTGCTTCTGAGATATTGGGTAGATGGCGTGTATATTTGTAATTCTCTTCACAATTCTATTCAGAGATGAATAAATAAGTATAAATAAGTAAATAAAATTAAATGAATACATAAACCTGTTTGTCATATTTGATATCGTTGATTCGTTGAATATTCGCTTCCAATGCTATTATTATACTTAGGTGTTCTGTACTACTACACTATCTCTGTATTTGGTGTATCTCCCTATTGTTTATTTATCAGATGTATGGTTGTTATTTATTATTTTATAGTCTTAGGAAACCTAGGTGAAATATATTCCGGCCGAGCCTCTCAGCTCGACCGGTCCCATCCCCATACCGAACAGATTCGATACCATTTATTTTATTCATTATAGTACATATTTGTGAGCGAGAAACAAATTTTTATAAGCAACTGTTACTGTAGGCATTATAAATATCATATTATAGCAGTACCTTGAAACAACAAACAACACTGTTTTCAAAGAAAGTTGGCCACTATCCCTTGATTCTTTCCCTTTCATTATTTCGGTTTTTACTCCCCTGTAATGGGCTTAAGAGGAATTCAGTGGATTGAACAGAATGATATTTCAAAAAACTGAGACGGTCGTTGAGTGAATTTCGTCAATTCCGATTTATAAACCACTATTGTAAATCTTCTCACATAAATGAACTTATTATTATTATTCCATTTTCCGAAGTCGGAAGGCATTTAAGCACAAGAAGTGAACAGGAAAATTGTTCACATCTTCTGGACAGAAAGTATCATTGAGGATTTTGTGAGAATTATCTTAGCTCACTAATATCAATCATAAGGGGATAAATAGAAGATCTAAAATGTCACCTCCAACATGGCAAGATTCAACAAAGCCTGAAAAAGGCTTAGAATAACTCGGAAGTATAACGAGGTGACATTAGTAGCGTAGAAGCGAAACGATAGACTTACTCATTCCCTCATGATAACTTACAATCAACAATAACAAATAAATGTTTTATTAACGTTGGATTAAAAAAGAGTCGGAAATCGACACATCACGGATTTCTTACACCATTGCTCATATTGGTTTTATTGTTTCAGGTGACGTTATCAATCTCCATTCTTATTAGTCTCCACGTGTTCTTTCTACTAGTTGTAGAAATTATTCCTCCTACGTCACTCGTTGTACCTCTACTAGGCAAATATCTAATTTTTGCCATGATTTTAGTATCGATAAGGTAAGGTCCATTCCTACAGATTTCTGCCTCACTCTGTTTTATAATAACTTGAAGGTGTACTTGCGCTTGCACGTTTATACAGTGAAAGTAACGCAGAAAGGACTTGTCGACAAGGAGGAAGTTCACTTCCACGCGGTTTCATATGCCAAATTTAGTGGCTTTAGTTGCGAATTTCTCCTCCTATCAGTTAATGAATGACACATGGACACACATAAATCTTAAACTGTTTGCTTTTTCAGCATCTGCGTAACTGTCGTAGTGCTTAATGTTCACTTTCGATCTCCACAAACGCACAGAATGTCGCCTTGGGTCAAAAGAGTTTTTATACACATACTTCCGAGATTGTTAGTTATGAGACGGCCGCAATATGTGTTCGAAACAAACAGGTAAGAATGTTATTGATAAGAAATAATCACACTCATCCACTAAAAATACTATTGAAGTACTGAGGAACTTCGGGCTACCAAGTAGCCATCATCAGAGTAACTTAAATTATAAATCAAAATGTGCCTGTTCAAATACTGTTTGGGGATAATATAGTCCAGGCCACGAACCGTAAAATAAATGAAAAAAATATAGTAAGCTAGAATTTCGAAATTTTTTTTGCATTTTGTTCTTAATATTCCATAGATTATTCATGACTATCAAGACCGAGGGAGTCGACCTTTCTACCCCCCTAAACGGTGTTTCAACCCCTCAGAGGAGCATTCTTATAAAAAACATCCAAAAGTTTAGAAAATCAATGAATTAAGAGCCGAAAATGACCCCTAGTATGTTTTATGATGATCATAATAGAATTTTAGAAAATGAATTTGATAATGAATCTGACATGACGATTAAAATAACTGTGAACTGAAAATTTTATATTTTCAAAATTATGTAAATGAGTGAAAAAATGTATGATGATAATAATAATAATAATAATAGTAATAATAGTAATAATAATAATAATAATAATAATATCATCCAGAAAGCTTGCATTCTCCAAACATGCCCCGTCGTCAGAAAGTTCGTATCCCATTAGCATCGGGCTGACAGGTCATGATGAACTTCGTTCCTGTCTACCGAGCCGAACCACAACATCGCGCGCGAGGCGTCGGTAAAAAAAAATGTACAGCTTCCGCTGAGAAAGTGTATCGCTTAAGTCGAAATAATAATAATAATAATAATATTATATATATTGATGCAAACAATTATGTAGAATAATGAAGTTTATAAAGTAGATTTCTAATAAAAAATAGAAAAAGTAATAATACGTACCTGAAACTTTTTTTCATTTTATCCCCGAAACTGCAAAGGAAATTACAATTTTCAGGATTTTTCACTCTGGAGAAGGTTTTCCGAGAAAACCAACAGCGAAATCGTGATCAGCGACACAAAAATCCTACCAGGGGTCATCATTTTTGTAACAAAATTATATTTTATTATTCCCAAACCCCAGGAAAATCCCAAATTTTCCATCTGGAGAGAGTTTCTTGGGAAAAATAACAGCGGAATCGTGATCAGTGACCCAAAAAACCTACCAGAGGTCATTTTTGCAACGACGTTATTCACAACCCCAGAAAAATCCAAAATTTCCCATCTGGAGGGAGTTTTCCGAGAAAACTAACTGCGGAATCGTGATCAGCGACCCAAAAAACATACTAGGGGTCATTTTCATTGATTTTCTAAACTTTTGGATTGTTTTTATAAGAATGCTCGTCTGAGGGGTTGAAACCCCGTTTGGGAGGGCCTCCGCGATCTTGATAGTCATGAATGACCTATGGGATATTGGGGGGAACAAAATGCAAGAAAAAATTTGGAATTCTAGCTTACCATATATTTTTTTTATTATGGCCTTTTTCCCGGCTTATTGCCTGGACTAATAATGAGAATAAAGGGTTACCCTCAGCTGGAGAAAAATCGGAACTCGATATATTGTTTTTCGTTTATATATCTCCATCCCATCTGAATTACTTAAATATTTGTCTGTACTGTGTTTTAAAAGTGATAAACTTCCTTGAGAAATGGTGTAACCTGTATTCAAGCTATCGCTGATTTTCCACCATTATCATTCTTCATATGAGCAAAATATTCCTTAGAACGAGTTGAAATGTCCCTTCTAGTTTGACCCACACAGCATTTTGAACATGACTCACAATTGGTTTTGTAAATTCCGGATTTGTCGAAATCGGAAACTTTATCAAATTTTATAGGTTTTACCTTGTTCTTATTTCTATAAACTGGTTGTCTCAAATTTCGAAAACAAACTATGGAATTTATTAATTACTGAAGAATGGTAAGTGAAACTTTTGAATTTTATTGAAGTATTTGGTTAGTTGCCTACGTTCCAGTTTTTTTTGTTCACAAATCATATTATTGATCAAAAATTTTTGCTAACCATTGTCCAACGCAATTTGATGAAATTTCTCAACTTCTTTGTTATATATTAATCCAGAAGAGAGATATTTGTAACATTAAATTTATTTGAAAAAAAAAGCAGAAGCGGATGCGTGATCGGTTTTTTCTATCTCGAATATGAACGGAGATACTTCATTCAGACAACCAATTTTGGACAAGGTATTACAATCATCACTACTCAGTCTGTAAACTCCAGATTTCTTAATTCATCTTGTTCAGATTTTGAATTATTAAAATATGAGTATAGATTGATTGTTGTTTCAAAATTGAGAGATTTTTTGCAAGGATTTAAATGAATGTATACATGCCAAATTAATCTTTGACTTACACCTTTTTATTGAGTTTATTTTGATGTATTTTATTCATCATCTTGTAATCATAACAGTTATTTTTAGCAATACCTATGTTCTGGTTAATTCTAAATGGAATATATCTTTATTTAAATTAACTAATGTATGAATCATAGAGTTAGCAGCATATGATTCTATAATATTCCATTAAGTATACATAATAGAATAGAATCATGGATATTATATATAAACCGGAATAAAAACGTCGTCTTTAAAACAACAAACAATTTATACACTTATTGGAACACAATCAAAATTTCACCCTTAATCCCGATATTTTATATAGTCAAGAAAAAGAAATAAACACAATTCTTGTATCCATAGAAAATTTTGAAACATCCAAAAAACAGTAGCAACATAATATCAAATACCACCACTTGTCAACAATTTTATAAATAAACTCACTCCCACCGTCTACTCCCATCCCTTAATTTGTACCACATTTAGATTGATTTTTAGTATTTAAGGATATAATTTCAGATTCAGCTTTAGTTGATAACTCCTAATTTTGAGAATGCCAAAGTGTGGTGAAACAATTTGTCAGCATTAGTTTCAGTTAAATAATAAACAATAAAAGAGTTCTTACTTTGAATACACTATAACAGTTTAAATAAAAATAATTACCCTCATCAAACTCAAAGTTTACTCTGATGGTAACTACTTGGTACCTGAAAGGTATTTTAATGGGCAAATGTGATTATTTCTTATTTATAGTGTCTAAGTTACATTTTTTAATTTGTGTGTAAATTTGGATTTAATTTTACAATTTCCGAAAATTCACACTACGACGAAACCAGTAGAAAATATAAAATATCACAAATATTTTGGTTGTTCAAAATGCTATATTGCTTAAACACAAAGGAATAACCTTCTACTCTCGTAAATTAAAATTCGTATTTCAAACATTCATCAAATTGTTTGGATAGTGCATAAGGATTATTATACAATACTGTAAAATATACAGGAGAACGGCATTATTGTATCGAAGTTCCGTATATGCATTTTCTCAATTAGAAAAGCCTGTATATTATTTCTGATTTAGAGTAGGCTCACCCTCTCCATGAGGTTTCATATAATCACATAGGGTATTTCAGAAATTCATTGCTAGCTTATGTGTATACTACAAACAAAACAATTTAACATACATTTTTCGCATTAGGTTTTGCCATTGTTCCAGCTATATGATAAACAGCCATTTTTTTCTATATTGCAACAACTGACTGGATAGCGTACCAAAAGCCTGAATTTCTTCAAATTGAATTACCCTGCATTGTATTTAAAAAAGAGAGCAGATACTCTATTTGCTTTCATTTTTATTAAGCACCCCCAGTACCTAAAACCATTAATTCCTGAAATATTTCCAATTTAATAACAAAAAGAGATTTTTATGAATTATTTCAATAATTAAATTCTTCAATTTTTTAGTAATTCAGTTGATAAAAGTTAAAAGACAATTGGTGATATAATGATGTATTTACACTGTCAAATGTTCTGTTTGCTGGAGATATAACGATCTATATTTTACGAATATTTATATAGAAAGCGGATTTTGTGTAAAATATGAGCCGTTATTAATGTTGCCTATTATATTCCACAGCAGGTTCCTGTCGAACCGTTTCATGATGAGAAGCCGTGAAATATCAACATGTTTGTATCCATACGCCACCACAGTTCAGAGAGACGACGCTACTCCTAAGAGAAGGTTTCCCAGTAGGACGCCTTCCAAAGAAGATTTATCAGCAAGGTAAATAGCTCGTATTAGATTACAAACGTACTTTCACGTCGCTTGATGAATTTAATGCGAATGTTAATCGTAATTTATTTACCACAGTTAATTCTCCTGTGAGATTCTGCAGATACACTTAACATAATCCTCATTAAGCATTTATACTCTGAACGAATATTACGTTTCACATCAATTTGATTACAATGAACAAGCATCTGGAGTCAAGGAGGTTAATAATTGATACTTAATCGAGTAGTCGATGTTGCTGAATTCGCAGTTAGTCGGGTCAAATGAGACGAAAAAAGTATAAAGGCTGGGAAAATTTGCGGGCAACTCCGATCGACTCCGGGTTTTTTGCAAAATTTTCCTGAACGGATTTACAACATTCCCGAAAAAAAAGTGATACGTGCTTTTCCATTTTTCAATTGTTATAGAGGAATATAGAGGAAAATGGCCAATTTTCATGGCCAAAAAAATTGGAAAAGTTAGAAAACTGTACTCGGTGGTTTTCGAGGTCGCTGATCACGATTCCGAAGTCGGATTTTCCATTTTTCGATTTATTTATTCGCAAAATTTCAGCGTTTTGTCCCTCGTCGATAACTGGCCAATAAATCGAAAAATGGAAAATCCGACTTCGGAATCGTGATCAGCGACCTCGAAAACCCCCAAGTACAGTTTTCTAGCCATTTTTTGGCCATGAAAATTGGCCATTTACCTCTATAACAATTGAAAAATGGAAAAGCACATATTAGTTTTTTTTCGGGAATGTTCAGGAAAATTTTGCAAAAAAACCGGAGTCGATCGGAGTGGCCCGCAAATTTTCCCAAGTAGCTTTTCAGGTATAGATTCTCAAATGTTTTTATTCGAGTGAGATGAGTAAACTTCACATGTGGGGAATCTCTAGTTGTAGCATTGGATATTTCCAGAGCAGTCTGGCACCAAGGCTATCTTGGGAAACTTCCGTTTTATGGTTTGGCGCCTCATCTTTGTCGTTTATTATAGAGTTTTCTATCATGTAGATCACTTCATGTGGTGGTTGACGGAGTATCGATACAATGAGTATCAACGCTGGTGCTCCACAGAGACCTGTCTTGGCACTAACTTTGTTTCTGCTCCATTTCAACAATCTGTTGAGAATGACCACCTGTCAACAGCTTTGCTGAGGATGGTACACTTCACACCGCTTACTTATTTAGGGCCCCTATACTATTCAAGGAAACCAGCAAGACAGGGACAGGTTCAGGCAAATAATGGAGATCTGGCAACGATTTTGAAATGAGGATGTGATAATCTAGTAGAGTTTGATGCAACCAAAACTTAAGTTGCGTCTTCTCCAGAAAGGCAGATCCCACAATCTCTAATATGATGATGTCATTTACAAATAATCCTATGAATTTTCCAATAGTCATGCTCGGGATCTCCACCAACATCACCCTCTCATCGAATGAACATGTGAGGTCCACTGTGAAAATCGTTTCACAATAACTTGCTTTTCTATTCCGTGTCAAGGACTACTTTACATCTCCATCCCAGTAGCTCCTCAAACGGGGTTCCTTAAGTGTCACCGGGTGACACTCGGTGTGGAGCGAGCTACTGGGAAGACAGTGGTTTCCGGTCTGGCGTGGCGCCGCAGTATGAGGCAAGCGTTGCTCCACACTAGGGAGTTCTCGCCTAAACTCTATAAAACTCTACTCTCTATCAGCAGGAGAGGCCAAAACTGTCATCTGAATAAACACTACACACAATGGCCATTGTTGAAGACCGAATTTGTAGTAGAGGGGGTGGAAATGCGGATGAAACTGCCTCTAACACACTAGCAGAATGTCCAGCACTGGCTTCTCTTAGGCTTCAACACCTCGGCAGCTCACATATGCCGCTTGAAGCCATACAAGATGGCTCATGCAAAATCTTAGCCTTCGGCGCTGGACTAATTCTTGTATCAAGTGCTCCGGACTTGTCCGCCCCCATTTTGATTGATTGATGAATTAGATGCTGTTCGTAATTGCTGAGTCAAAGTAGATTGATTATCTTTATTTACAATTGTTTCAATTTAATATCGGTGCCCCGAAAGGGCGTGCGAGTTTGTATAACGATTTTTCTATTGTTCATTAATAATTGAATATATTTGTTATTGTTTTTATATGCTTTGTTTCTTTTCCTTTTTACTTACTACCAATTCAATGATGCTTATTTCTTTATTCATAACAGCCTGAAATTTTTCTTTTTCACTCGTGGTGGCGCCCAGGGTTTGTTGTTTGAAAAGTAATAGGGCAAGTATCATCATTGTTAACGAAAAGGGCCGAACAACCACGAATTTGAGCTAGTTTGGGAAATATTAGTAACTTGGGTAAATTCATCTTTTTGATTAATTAAGAATCAAGGGAAGGTGGAAATTGCGTATTGCATTTGGCGCCCAACAATTATTTATTATTGTAGCTTATATTTCATAATCTACAAAGCACAGATTTCACCTGTCCTGGAGTACTGTTCACATGTTTGGAGTACGGCTCCCAATCATGCTCTAAAGCTCTTGGATTCTACTCAGAAGAGAGTTATTCGTCTGATTGATGGTGTCTAGAAGATCGTATAAAGGTTTCTCCCTTTTCCATACATATCTTCATGGTCGGTTTCCATCGGGAATCAGGTCTGATATTTCACCACACCAGAGTCAAGCTCGAGACCTGCCGAACTTCTTTCTACCAGACTTCATTTCCCTATCGAACAGCGAAATTGTGTCTCCTCTCATGGCTATAATCTCCAATCCTTCAAGAAAAATTCGATAGGCTATCTCCTCTCCCAACATTCCACTGTTGGCTCACACGATGTTCTTTGAACATTATAGGTTTCCCTCTCGTGTAGTCAACGTATAGAGAAGAAAGTCAATAAAACATTATGTTGCATAGATAAAGCCGTCATTGTTCATAGATTATTTTCTTTAAAATCAAAGAATATACCTCAGTACTTTTATAGAATTCCTAGATTGCAAGGTGACCAATCGTTAATATCAACATTTTCTTTATACTTGAGAATCCCAGCCAGACTAGTGAGGCATGGAACTTTGAAGACATTATGAGTGTATATGGATCATGAGTCTCCAGTCGACATTTCACATTGCACAAAAAGAATAATGAAAGACATGTGACCCCGTTATTCGGAAGTCAGTGGTTCATTATATGTGAAGTATCCAATAAGAATCCAACAGACCGAGAACTGTGCACATTGTTACGACTCCTGTAATATTGAATTAAACTCATTTTTCAGTCTGGCCGATGGGGGTCCATTCGGAGGAAGCTGTCAAATTCACGGACCAGCGACTTTACCTCTACCGGAATCGGAGGATCTGGCGATAGACGGCGGTGCCGGGATAAAAAGTCCCGTATTACGAAATCCGGCTTTTTCACATTCAAATTGCCCACCAGAGATTCATAAATCATGTTTCTGCGTGCGATTTATCGCAGAACACACAAAGATGTTGGAAGATTCGACAAAGGTGTTTAACATTTTTCCTTTTTATTTCTAGTTTATAGCATGTTAAGGTGTAAACGCTCTTTGACGTTTCAATTTAATTCATTCTAAAAGCTTCACCGACTCATACAAATATTATATTCACTTACCACCAACATACGTTTTGCATAAATTATTCCATATTAGAATGGAATTCAAATAATAATAGCCCTCGCTGCTAATTTAATTTTATATTCAACCACATAGTGCAATTGGAAGTTACTCTCTATTACCATGAATGAAGGAACAATGTTTTCATACATTCTTAAATGTTGACTGCAATTTTTAGTATGGTAAATTTGTCAATAATTGTATAATTTTTGTGAAGCTATTTATGAAGAATCCAAATAAAACAAATGTTACTTAAGAAGGTTCGGTAGGGATAGTTTTTTATGATAAATTTTTTTGACAATTTTGACAATAACATTCTGTGCAAGTTTGAGCGACTCCCACTAATTATTCCTGTAAAAAAATAGCTGAAAATATGGTTCAGGTAGACAATTTGTCAACGCTGTTTTTGGCGCGCGATTCAAAGTTCATATATTCTTTTATAAATTATAATGCTCCATTGAAGGTAACATTTTTATTAATACCACATAACATTTTTATTATTATAACAATAATTATTATCATTATTCAACAAAATAGTAAATCTGAATTGTTTCTTCAATAATATCAGTCCGATGCAGTTTATGATTACATCTACTGCAAAACATTTTTTATTGGCCATGGAATTGAGATCTGTAATTCTTTTACCATCAACAGGAATATCAACTTCGTTCATTTTAATTGGAGCATTTTTTACACTTTCTGCTTTTTTCTCATTTCACTAAAAATTTTACCTCATAAACGCATAGCTACTTTTGATTTTTTAACAAATTTTCCACGAAAACAAATTCTTTTTTCGCCATCAGCATTTGTGGTAATTTTGAGTTTTTTTTTCTAATTTTACCCATTTTCAATGTGAAAGTTTCACGCTTTAGTTTGTAAATTAATAATAACTTAAAAAATAAAGTATTTATCACGATTCCCCTTCGAATTCATAAATTCATGAATTTTACTCTATCTTGATTTATCATTATGATTAAATGAAAGAAATATTACTTTGTTTCTATACAACTTTCAATAATAACATAGAAGCGTTACTATAAATTCAAAACCGAAGTGTTATGTACAACATACAAAAAATGTTTCCCTTATTTGCAAAAATCTCGTTCGAAGGATTTATTGGCAGAAAAAACAATTATCCTTATTCAACCAAAGCCAGAGTCAAAACATTCCTACCAATTATTTTCAAAATATTTCGTAATTCGAAAATATATTCTCATTAAAAAAACTCACAAATATCATATGATCGATAGTCAATATAATAACAAGAAACTTCACTTATAGGTTAAAGAAGATTGGAAATACGTGGCCATGGTGCTAGATCGACTGTTCCTGTGGATTTTCACCTTGGCCGTTCTAGTGGGAACAGCAGGAATTATCCTGCAAGCGCCTACTTTGTACGACGACAGAAGTCCAATAGATGTGAAACTATCGGAATTTGCAAAAACTGCTGTTGTACGAACTTCGCAACGACCACCACCCACCTAAAACATGCTCATGGTTAACAATTAATAACAAGATCGGTTTTAAATCATCCAAGAGGATAATTCATTCAAAATCGGCACAAACAAAAATATATTTCCGAACAATCTGATGGAATGATGTATACAGTATGTTACAATAAAGATAAATAGTAAGTCCCATAGAATGATAGAAGGAACGTTGCCACTTTCTTACATAACAGCTGAATTCTGAATACTTAAGTGAAGTTTCCTAAATGAATGAATTACCTTTATTCCAATTGGTTCAACAATATTTCAAATCATTAAGCCAACTGAACTAGTATCAATGAATGGTAAACATTCTCAATTAGGGGTGGAGCACTGTATTTTCAGTCAAGTGATGTTTTCATCATTGATAGTATACAGAGCCAGATTTACGTATTGCGGGGCCTCCAAGCTCAACATCGTAATGGGGCCTCCCTCTCCAAAAATTCAACAAAAAAAAAGATTTCTTGATGAGGAAAAAATGAAGTAAAATCGAAACATGAATTTTATTTGAATAAACTATGAACTATATATTTGAACTAACCATTGCTTTGCAAATTGCGATATTCCTAGTAACATTTAGTTTATACTTTTAGTCTCACAAGTTGTGTACCAGGGTTGAACCTGAGGTAAAAATGGGTTACCCTGTATGTGATTTGCAGAAGAATATTGTATTATGCGAACATTATGCCAACCAATAAAAAGAGGCGCTTGGCCCCCCTGAGAGTTCTGGCCTACCAGCAGTTGCTTGATTTGCTTGTTGGTGAATCCGGCCCTGATAGTATAATCAACATATGATTACTAAAGATGTCAATTTCGATCTTTGTAGTTTGAGATTTAGATAATTCTTCTGGGTGGAAATTTTATTCGTGAATTGGACAAATATCTATATTGAGACTTACGTTAACAATAAGATTCACAAAAATGACGATAACAACTTTCTATCGATAAAATAGTCTACAATATACTATTTTAAAAATAATGAAAATCAATAAATTGAAAATGAAGAAATTGGAGGATAAAAATATCGCCACATAAGTCGCTATTTTGAATTTCAAACTTTCCACAAATTAACTATAAATTCAGTCTTAAGAAAGTAGATTAAAATCACCAAAATTCAATTGCCCAAATCCGAATTTAAAGGAAATACTGATGATCGAAAAATTGTAATTTTAATGATTATATTATTTTATAAAATTTCGAATAAATATCACGTCTTACATGTGACTTCTCACGTTCTATTCAAAGTTCAAGAGTGGAGGCGCAAATTTGATTTTAGGAATCGACCCCATCATTCACAAGATCTGTATTTTAACTAGGACGTATCATTCCGAAAGCATGCACTTGATTATGAAAGTAATTTGAGTCAAAGTTTTGTTTCGAGATATGTGAAGTTTGCAAAGGTTTCAAAAATCATTTTGTCCTCTCAACTAAGACTTAATTATGACGGCGACTTTCTGCATGAAACTTGTGACGAAAGATAATTATTAAAATTTGGAATAATACAACATAAAACAATGAAAAACAACGAATATTGTTAGAAACTTAATCAATTCGAATGTTTCGTATCAATTTATAATAATTGTTTCATGAATTTCTTCTCGAGTTCCCAGATATTCAAAAGATTCCTGATAAACTGGCGCATCAAAATAATCAACTTATCAAATACACATCACATTGCCTAGAATATATTCACCTGAACTACCATCTAATAATTAGTAAAATAATTAAATTCTTTTCAACGGATAACAAATTCGGAAGAGTGCGGCTGAATTAGTCCGCTATCAAAATTAGCTCTAATTAAATTCCGTCATACAACGCTACATCATTCTCAAGTTGACATTTTCCTCGCCTACTCAGGAATTACCTCCAATAATATTATGTTAATGAGGCAAAATGAGTAATTTTATTTTCATTCTTGACAGAGACCACTTCCATGATCAAGGGCACATTATTGTGTTGAAAATATATTCTTGAGTTCAATAATCAAGTGACAATGTTACAATGATTGTTGTAGAACCAAAATTAATACCGACCTTGTTGTATCATCAATATCATGTATTATGTATATATTCTCGTGAGTAATTTTATAAGAATATTCAGGATATTACATTCACAATTTAGAGAACAATTAGAGGAACATTAAGAAATTCAATTCGTAAGCGACAGTTGGATAATGTTATTACATTAGTAATTATTATAATTAATTACATATTTATATTTCAGTTTCTCAAGGACATTTTATAAGAACGTGATATCCTCATTTGTAATTTTTATACTTACAATTCCCATCACTGCCACCCCTAAGATCCAATCAAGCAAAATTATAAATAATTATGTCCTTAATCGATTAATAATTTAGTTTAGTACCGGTGCCTCCAACACACCTTACAAAAGAAGATTTGTAGCTGAACTGAGCAAAATTGCGAGTTGGCTCGCTGTTCTAAAATTTTCAATTTGTACCTCACAACACATAACATTGAAAAAATTTAATAAATTAGAGGGTGTTATAATCCATATATCTCGGCTCATTCATGGTATATGTATACAAGATTGAATAAATAAATAATAAAAGAGGTAGGGGAACTAAATAAATTGACAAGTTATTGCAGATAAATTACATTAGTTCATTTCGGTATGGAATGCTTTTGACAAACTCGATTGAAGATATTTTATTATTCGTCTTGCAAATTTTTGGTCTAAATAACTTTTTCATCCGAATATTTCATACATTCCATGTGGTGTATTGATTCTGTTAATTTAAATAAGCCTGCGGCTCAGGTTGATTTGAAATTTTAGGCGGTGTATTCCTTCATGGCTTTTTGAATATTATGATGGGAGAAATTATGTAATAATAATACAGATAAAAGATGTTTCAATTCTGATTGTAAGGATTGGAGTTGAGACAAATTGACAGCTCTGTGGACCAAGGAGTTTACGACAGATTTATTTTGGTGGTGCGAAAGGCCGTTGAGGTATCTATCGATGTGCGTGAGTTTTCGATACACAGAATGTTCTAAAGCCTTTTGATTCAACTTCCGTTGTGAAAAGGATATTGAGATGAAGTGAATTTAACTGTTTCCATGAAGATATTAGCTATTACCGGAGAAAATGAGGAACCCATGACAGCTCCCGAGAACTGCTCGTAAGAGTTGCCGTCGTACAGAAAATATGTGGAAAATAGACAAAAATCAATTAACGGTAGTAAATCCATTGAAATGTTTTTGGCAGGTAACAGTTGAGAAATTATGGCAAGGGTGTCTAGAATTGGAACATTGGTAAAGAGTAATTGGACGACGACGAGTTAACTTTTAGCATTTGGAGTTTTTCAACAAAATGAGAGGAAGTTGGGATAAAACTGTTGAAATTCTCTACAAGAGGTTTGAGAATAGATGACAGATGTCGAGAGAGTTTTAAAGTAGGTGATCCGATAGTGTTGACTATCGGTCTCAGGGGAACTAAGGGTGTATGAATTTCAGGCAAACCATATGATCAAGGGCTTCTTGAACAAAGGGGGATAAGAAATTTCTTATCTGGATCAGGAAGGGAAGAATGACGAATAATCTGTAAAACTGAAAGTTCTATAGAGGAGGTAGGATCTTTTGGCAGGAGCTTATAGGAATTAGTGTGGAGATGTTGCAGGATTTTGTCATCATGATCTGAACTATCCATAACAATAGTGGAGTTATCTTTATCAGCTTTAAAAATAGCTAAATCAGGATTTAATTTGAGTAAGTCAAGAACTTGGATCAAAGGTATCTCTATACAGCGACCTCGATAATTGTGTCCCCTTCTGCTGTTGCCGTTCAGGGTATCCAACGACTAAAGTAGTTCAATCCTATACGTCTCAGCCGACAGTGCCCTGTTGCCGTTGATATCTATTATATTATATATAAAGACTAATTCCATCTTCAAAAATATTATTTTTTCTTAGGTTGGTGTTTATAGTTTGCCAGAAGTATCTTTGCCTGCCTCAGTCCTTGTAGTTCTATCCAGTAATGGAATTTTTGTCTACTTCTTCCTTGAGTTCTTCCAGTATTATAATATACCTGAATCAAAAGATAAGTCAACTCGACTCTCTCAGAGAGCATATCTCAGTCTGGAACTGAAAGCCAAAAAAAGTGCAGATTTATAGTTATAATAGAGCATCCTTCTGACCAATACTATTTGTGATGAATTTACTTATTTTAATGTTTTTTAACACAAGCTTGAATTTATTCCGTATTGAAAAATGAATGGTGTCTAAAAAAAATTTCAAGAATAACCATTAGCAAAATATTATGTTCAAGCGCAATCAAAATATTTGATTAATGTGAATGTAATAACCGCATAAAATCATAATCTCGTCCTTACGAAATCGTTGAATGCCAAAAAACGATTGAATGCTTATGACTTTTATATTGGATTAAAGCTACCTGAATGTGTAACAAGCATCGATATTTATATACAAGCTCATTCAAACTTTTGTATTGAAATTATATATAATAGTAATATACGAAAATTATAATTTATCATGTATAGCGTTTAGCAAGTTTTTTGTGATATTTTGAAAATTACACACGTAGTGCCATTATCGAATTTAATTGTGAATAGGAGATTAAAAGAGAAATGTTTAACTAGCACCCTTAAATAAAGTATGTGTATCTAAAATGAATAGATAATTAGGTTTAATTAGGAAATTTAAAAAATGGTTAACTTAGATTAGCATAAATTTGTAAAAATTCAATTCAATTTTGGCAATGAGTGCAATTTTGAAACCTCGAAAGTTAAAATCCGTAATTTACAAACGATTTTGTCAACTGTTCGACTCTGTTCCACAAGATCTCGCATATTTTCGATTTGCAATCTATCGAAACAAGATTCATACGTTTCGCAAAACATGTCAATTAATAAAAAAACTGAATGTATCTAAAGCATTGGCGTTTACGTGATACAGAATCATTTTAAACTTTCTAAAGTTGAATAAAACTCAAAGTTGATAAGATTTAAGGATGCCACAGTGTGGTGAAACGATTTGTCAGAATTAATTAGAAATTAAATGTTTTTGGGTAAATTTGAGTTTTATTCTCAACTGTAGAAAGTTTTAGTAAAACCTGCTGTCATTAGTCCGATGGGGCACAGATCCTATCAAATATATTCTGCACAGTATTTAGGTTTGTTCAACAGCAATAGTGTACAGGTACGTATTCCGCTAATCACTTTGATCATGGGAATCAAGTACATCAGGACAATTTAAATAAAACCAAAATTTGAAAATCTGGCGCAGAACAGTTGACATCATATGGTGCAGTATCGTCAAACTTGAGTATTTTCTACTTAACATCTTCCCTGATTATTTTGTTCTAATAAAAACAGTTTAACGAGTGGTATTTACAATATTGAAGCCGTTAATTCGTGATTAAAACAGCATGTCATGTAAAAACACTGTCGTCATGAATAAACAGCTGTATCTAGAAGGCCTAAAATTCAATAATATATCACAGACCCTCACCAAGCTGCAATTTTTTTCCAACTGTTTCCCAGTCTATTCTTTGAATCGTGAGAACTATTTTGTCAATGCGTAGCATCGTGAATTACATTCTCAGTAAGACATCTGCTTTCCGGCAGATGATATTCGGAAGATCTAGGTTCATCATATATTTTCGAGGGGGTATCTATCACTTTCGGAGATAGTCTGTCTCGCATCAGTGACGAGCTCATGAGGAAAGCGAAACAGCTGTCTGGAGCTATTGGACCAGGTTGTCCCTGTTCAACCTGGTGAATGAAAAGTTTATAGTTTGGAGGTTTAACTCGAAGCTTAGTGAATGAATTTGTGATTTTGTGATCTTACAATTGATACCGTCTATGTCAAAAAAAAAAAAGAAAACGATAAGTCTACCACTACTCCCGGCTTAGACTTGAATGGTCTAAGTCGGAAGTAGTCAGTTATGATATGCAACAATCTATTAATTTGGCAATGAAAATTTTCCAAATATTCCCAACACATATTTGGAACATTCAGGATCAGGATTACTCATGAAATAATTCACAATAATAATAATAGATAGTAATAGATATGTTATATATTTTTATCTATAATATGAATAGAGACTCTGCTAAGTGATTTTGCAAAAATCGAATTGAACTGTATTTCGACAATGAATGTCTACCCATATTGTATCATCATAGCACTGTTTGTCATTGTTGACACATCTCATGTGCCAATAAATCTAGTTATCTGATTCACATTCGCTTCTTTCCATAACAAATCTACCTATATTTTGGTCTTCGTTTCTAACATCAAAGCTCCATGAACTGTTCTGATCAAAAATCTCTTACTCTTTTCTCTCAGACTCTGTGGATACATTGACGAAAATTCAGAATCGTTCCTCTATAATTGAGGCTGCCATACAAGTAATATTTATCATCGTAATATCTCAAATTGAAACAACCTGAATTCCAATTTCTTTGTCTGAATAATAACAATGATAATTTCTTTAGCGAGAGTATGATGAGCATATTGTCAAATTGCATCTCATAGTCAAATTGCATTGCATAAAAAGAAACACTAGTTCAATAGACTGCCTATTGACGAAATGGGAACACTGTTTGTATATATTTATGTAAGTGTTAGGTTGTAGATATGGTTAAACGATGTTGTACGATAGTTTAAGAATTGTTAACCGTTGTTGCTTGGTTTTATAATCATGCTTAATAAATGATTTCGACATAATATTATAGTTTTAATTCAGCTTTCGCTGTTTCATTTATATCTTACGTACAAATGTTGAATCACTGGGGACCTTCCAGCTACCACGTAGCCATCATCAGAGTAAACTAAATAACAAATCAAAATGTTCCTGCTTAAATACTATTTCAGGTTGATAATGCAAACAAATGATTACCTTCAGCTGCAGATAAATCTGAATTTATAAATTGCTTTTTCGCTCATACATCTCACACATCTCCACCAAATTGCCTAGATATTTGTCGTCCGTACTGTGTATACCTATTTATTTGAGTTGGTTTTCTGTATATGTTGAATTCCAAGCAATTACAATCTTTTTTAATATAAATATCAAGAAAAGGAAGCTGCCTAATCTGTTTCTATATCGACAGTGAATTTGAGTGAATCAAATTGGTCATTAAGCGTGTTCAAAGAGTCATGTGAATCAAAATCATTAATATAATCGCGAAAATGTAATCGACATATCTATACGAAACTTTTGGAAACTGATTCAATTTTGATTTGAAGCAGGTGGTTTCGAGTTCGCTTAAGAAAAATATCAGCCAAAAAAGTAGAGACTAGATTGCCAAATCATTAATTAATCGAAGCAAAGCATATCGTATGAGTAATTGTTTAATCTGAATGTGTTGGATTGATCGTTGCCATCTCTACTCACATCGCGAGTTGACCAGCTTAGAATCAATATGCAATTTTGTTTGAAACATTAACAAATTTAACGAAAAGGAAATATCCTCAAATCATGGTACGTTGATGGTTTCTACCCTAGCATAATCGAGCTCACGCAACTAGCCAAACTGGGGCCGGCACACTTACTCCCTCCGTCTTAACCTTACGGGTATGCGTAGCAAACAGACAGACCTCCTAGCTTATGTTTTTTCCTCAGTACCGCAACAATTCAGAATAATAATTAAAACATACCAATACTATACAGATTCCATAGATACTTGAGTATCCTCCGATACAAAGGCTATAAAGGCTTGTGTTCCACAGGGATCTGTCTTGGCACCAACTTTGTTTCTGCTCCATGACAACGATCTGCTGGGAATGACCACTGACCCGTTCACAGCTTGCAAATAATAGTACACTCCATACCGAGCCCTATATCATTGAGCCCGGGGAGCAAGACAGAGACAGATTGACGCAATTAACGGAGTATCGATGATGATTTTGAAATGAGGATCTGTTGATCTAGTAGAGTCTAATGCACCTGAAACTCAAGTTTGTGACTTCTCCAGGAAGGCGGATCCCACAATCCCAGATATGATGATGTCGGGTACCACTATTCTTATGAAGTCTCTCATATTCATGGTAGGGATCACCACCAACAACACCCTCTCATGAGATGATCATGTGAGGTCCATTGCGGAAACAGATTCACAAAAACTTGATTTTCTACAAGAGCTACTTTACATCCCAACAGCTCCTCATATTCTACAAAGCACAGATTCAACCTGTCCTGGAGTACTGTTCACATATTTGGAGTTTGGCTCCCAAACATACGCCGGAGCTCTTGGATTCTATCCAATCGTCTGATTTATGATGTCACACTTACTACTTCGTTGACCTTCCTAGAACACTGAGAAAGGTGTGTGATCTCTTCCCTATAGATCTTTCTATGGTCGGTCTTCATCAGAAATCTCGTTTGTTGTTTCACCGCGAGAGATAGGTACCAGATAGGCGGACTAGGCGAGCTCATCTGATTTCTACCAGAGTTCATTTTTCCATTGAACAGCGAAGTTGTGGAGCTCTTTGCCCAGTGGGATTTTTCTCTATGCCTATAACAAAAAATTAGAATGCCTATTTCCTCTCTCAACATTCCACGCTGGCTCATACGATGTTCTTTGAATATTATATGTTTCCCACTCTTCGAGTCAAAGTATAACAGCTATAGTGCAATATTTTCCCAACTAGCACAGTGTAATGATGGGGACCGTGCTTCAACGGATGCCCTCTATTGCTGTTCAGTCAATTTACATTGTACCAGTTTCACAATGACGTATCATATCTATATTATTCAAAACGTATGCGGTTTACCGAACAAGATTGGTCGCTGTGTTAAAGGTTGAGGCGTATATCCGATCTGTGTGAAGTGTACTGTAGAGATGGATTTCAGGACTTCGGCTAGTTAATTGCAGGATATATGCACTTGAAGTGAATAGTTTACTCTTCGAATTTGGTTGAAAACTTATGAATGCTAAATTGAATAAACTTAACATCACCCAAGGGACAAATGAAATTGAATAACGACATATTATAAATCTGAACCTATTTACCTAATGATGTCTATTTTACTCCGCAACGATGATCCTTGCATTAGATATTCATGACATAGCATATAGTATATTATGTAATACTCAAAAATTAGAGTAACACTGGCTAATGTTGGTTTCCGAAAAACTCTTCAACCAACTCTGATCTTTTTTTAAATGATTTCGAATTTGAAAGTCTAATCTAAATTATCACATTGTTATGTTTCATTGCTACATTTATATCAATTTTCTAAATTGACAACCATCGCTTAAAACCAATCTATTTTTAATTTTCATCACTGAACAACTGAACATTTAAAATTTCACTCCTTATAATATTAAATTTGATACAAATCAGTTTTGATGTTTCTTAGATATCTTCACAAAGTTTCCCAAACAACCCATGCCATCATTTTCGTATCGTGTATCTTGGAATAATAATTCATTTCCTGACTTTCTCATAATCCAACCAAATACCTTCTTTGGAACACAACGAAATTTCTAGACTGCATTTTTAGAGGAAGAGATGTTTTCGCATTCACAGAAAAAATGTAGTTCTTAAGTAAAGCAGCTAATCCAATTTTGGTCTGCATCATTCCAAAACGAAGTTCTGTGAAAAAAAATCTACTTTGTATTAGTGCATAGGTGTATAAGTAGCAAAATAACAATTAACATTTTGCTCTCAAGGAGGGTTAACCTCACCAATGAGAGAGCATTTCACTATTTGTATACCATGAAGAGTAAACAGAAGAAAATGATAGATTCATGGTATTCATTGTAAAAAGGTTAATAGATTTTAAGATATCCTTTTGGAATGATGGTATGAAGATTAAAGAACGTACCCATGCATATTCTTGGCCCGTCGCCAAATGGAAAGTATGTGTGAGGAGCGCGAGTTTTCTCGGATTCCTCATTAAATCGTTCAGGATCAAATTTCTCCGGATCTGGATAATATTGCTCATCATGCTGAATCGCATAAACTGGAATGAATACTTTGGTTCCATTTTTCGAGAACGACATCACTTCCAGGAACTTTGTATTCCTTAGTACATTCTCTGATTAGAATTGGTAAGGGTGGATACTTCCTCAACGTTTCTAGAATCAAATGCAAAATGTGGATTTTCCTTCAAACGCATGTGAAATTTCGATAGGACAGGAAAATTGTTATACGTTTAGGCATCAACGGAAGGTTAACTGTTTCCGCGCTTTCCAAATACTCATCTTGGTTCATACTCTTCTATTTTCGAAAAAGCGCCACTCCCGGATGTGTGGCAATATGTAGGTCTGTTTTTTTTTTCGTTGTTGTTGTTATTTGTTGTATGCTCATGGGACCGTCTCATTCTGTATAATAGCAATTGTAGCCTTAACTAGATAAAATAAAAAGAGCCTAGCGAGTTTAGTGAAAGCAATTCATACAATCTAATTTTCCTCGGTAAAGAAGCAGTAGCTGTTCTTTGTTGCAACGAATATTAATCACAAAGCTGGTTCTTCGAAGTTAAGCATATTTTGCAACGAACGTGTCAATATATTTGGTCCTTCTAGCCTAAATATTATCCAACATTATCGTATGGTGATTATTTGTTCAAATTTCCTCTCAAAAGCAACAATATTGTTTTACGCACCAACATCAAATAAAAATGTATAATCTGGAGCATTAACGGGAAACGTAAATACCTCTTGTCCTGTAAAACAGGTGCATAACCTTTCTTTGCAACTTTCATAAATGCATGCAATTGGTATTGGCATGCTGAATGTATCCACTTTTAGTCTCAGCATGGATTGTAATTTCGAATAAATACACCAAAGTGTGGGAGATTTATTCATCTTGAATATTTCCATCATATATGCAAACATTACAGATTCATCCACACTCTGAGTCTGCTTCTTCTCGATCCAAAATATTAACTTTTTGTATTCTCTATAATAGGAATCTCTAGATTTTGCTGGAATTAGTGTTAATTCAGCTTACACTGACCATTGAAATACTATAGAAAAAGGAGATCCCACCTCTCTACGACGTTCTAGAGAGGTCAATGAACTCGTAAATGTGACATCATTAATCAGACGAATAGCCTCTTCTGGATAGAGTTCAAGAGCTTCAGCGTATGTTTGGAAGCCGAACTCAAAACATGTGCATAATACACCAGGATGTAAAGTAGCTCTTGGCACGAAATAGAGAACCAAAGTTTTTGTGAAGCGGTTTTCGCAATGGATCTCACATGATCATCCCATGAGAGGGTGGTGATCCCGAGCATGGATATGGAAGACTTCATAGGAATAGTTGTACCTGACATCATCATATTAGGGTTTGTTGTATCCGCCTACCTTGAGAAGATGCAAGCTTGAGTTTGATTTGCATTAAGCTCTACTAGATTATCAGATCCTCAATCTCAAAATCTTGACAGATCTCCATTAATTGCATCAACCTGTCCTGTCTCGCTCCTCTGGCTTCATTCTCTTCTTTCACGACTTCAATTTCATATTCCTACTTATTCATATACACAATGTAGTATTTCATTGCAATAGAGCCAACACTAATTTATCATTGAAGTCTCTTTCACATGTTTTGATTGAAAATTCCAGTAATATTAGTCATCTAGACATTTTCAATTGCACTAGTTCAGATTTGTTCGATGTAATTTTCAATAGCATTTAATTTTTTTTGTACTTAAACGGTTCTATAACAGGAACCTGTTTTTGTTGAGTAATAAAGCACTTGATTGATTGATTTCTCAATATTGATATTTACTTTGTGTGATTACGAACCATTTGTCAAAAATTTCGATAGCTGTGTATTTCGAATATTGGATTCTTAATTCTACCATACTCATCTCTTACAATTTTTTCCAAGTAATGTAATTCCGTCAAAGCTTCATATGTTATTTCACCATTGTGCTTCGCTGAAACTTCCTCTATTTCATCTCTTGCTTTATCCTGTATCTCACGATTCATTGCAAGCTCCAACAAACAGAATGTTATAACTGTTGAACTAGTTTCATGACCAGCCAAGAAAAAAAGGAAGGCCTGTGCTGCCAATTCGTTGAATGTGATGGAGTTAGCTTCATCTTTTTTGTCAACCAAATTGTTATCCTCACTCACTTTTACCCCGTTTTTCAGCTGTATCAATGATTGCATAAAATCTTTCCTGGTTACACTGTTCTCTTCCCTATAATCAACTGTATCTTTCACTACTTTCATGAAAAATTTGGCAGCGTCAACATTCAATATTTTGCTACAAAACATTCTCATCACATCGGGTATAACAAATAATATCATGTGTTTGATACTTTCAATCATGGTATATTCGAAAACAGCTCCTACTTTATGTTTGAACTCGTTGCTAGGATCTTTTAAACTGTTAAAATCAATCCCAAATGCGCACTTTCCAATTATGTCAATTGTGAATCGGGATGAAATATCACTAACATCGACAGGAGCTCCGATGGAATCTTCCATAACCTTAATAAGGTCGTTGGAGGAATTCAATAAAATGTCGAACATTAGCTTCATTTTAGACGAAGTAAAAGTCGAAGATAATTTATTCCTCAAGGCTCTTCATCTCATCCCCCCTAGAGCCAATAGATGAGCGCTTAATGGATCGTCCTTTTCATTTATATAAATCCCTCGATTCATGAAATATTGGAAATCGTTTTGCATTATGCATTTGATCATGTTTGTATCTATAGGAAAATACACTGGCAAAATTATAACGTACAGACCTCCATGTTTCAGGTTCCTAGATTTTAAATACTCGTACAATCGAGCTGAATATATTGCCAAACTTTCTTCAGCGCTCACAAGCGACAACATGTTGCCGAATGGAAATTCCGGGGGCACAGTTTGTATGCCTTTCTGTTTCCAAAATGAATATTTTCGTTTGACCCAAAAGTACAGAAAAACAATTCTTGCTAAGAAAATTGTGAGAACTCTCATCGAAAAGCTACTGGTAAACATTGTATCTGAAAATATGAAATATGAAATGATTGTAAACATAGTAATAATCATAATCAATACATACATAAATACATCAATAAGAAACAATCTGGGTAATTCAGAAGGGATGGAAACGTATAAGCGAAATAGCAATTTCATGAATTCAGATTCATTTCCAACTGACGGTAATCCCTCATACAAGTTTAAAATATTATTCAAACAGGCACATTTTGAATTTAGCTTACTCTAATGATGACAAGTTGGTAACTGAAAGGTCCTTAGTAATATAACAGTATTTTTAGTGAATAAGGGGGGTTATTTTCTTATTCATAGTGTTATAATTCTTTTTTTTTCTACTTTGACTACACGAGAGGAAAACGTATAATGTTCGAGGAACATCGTGGAGCCAGCGACGGAATATTGATAGAGGCATTCAAATGTTTCCTGAATGTTTCGAGATTATATGCATAAGGAATGACATCACCAGGCAAAAAGTTCTACAACTTCGCCTTTCAAGAAAAGTCTGGTAGGAAGCAATTAGGCAGGTCTCGAGCTTGACAATGAAAAGATGACTGCCTCAAGCTCAGCTAGTCCGCCCACTTAGAATCTCTCGTGGTAGAGTAACTCACACGATGTTCTACGAAGATAATGGGTTTTCCTCACCTTTAGTGGGAATATAAAAGAAATTTGGGGTGAAATGTATATCAATAAGGTTCGGTTTGAGTTGGTTTTTCAGCAAATTATTGATAATTGATAAATTATAATATCTATTAGATCATTCAAGAATACGTATGTTTGAAAATCTTTTTGGTTGTATGTTCAAAATATCTTTTAGCGTAATTCGAATATTCTCTACTATATTCTACGTACAACTCACAAGTGTTTTTGAACCCTCATACAAAAATTACGTCCTGTGTGTGTTTGCCTAGACAGTGATCACAGCTTGAAATATTTTATCTGGGATGACTATCCTGCTCAGACTATGAATTATTGATAAAACTGTATAATGTTCAAAGTTATGAAAGCAATTTCTAGATTCTGCTCCCATTATATAAGTTATGTGAAAAACTGAATCTTGCGACCATGCGGAAAATAATTATTCTAATTCCTGGAAAATTATTAATTGCCATATGTAATTTCGTTAAAACGGATAAATATTTTGGAGAATGTTCAATGTAATGTAAAACCTAAGATAACTCTGGAAAAACCTATCGAAGAAGTGCTTACAATATGTAGATTGGTATCTAAGGTCCTTCCATAGACTGATTCGTTGATTCAACAATTTACGGCAAATCAAAATGTCTACATTGAGGAAGACAAGGGATTGATTGGTTGAATGTATCAATTTATTTATTACTCGTGTTCCCGTTCGTTCCGGCGACGTTGCATTCTTAATTTAAATTAATGCGATAAGGACGCTTTTAGTTTATAAGAACTCACGATTTGGACAGTATGTGATTACTTTTTATACGTCTTCTGATGATGGTTGTGGGACCGAAACGTACGTAAAGACGAAGATAATAAACATAAGTGTTAGTGTGATCTATTTCGCGTGGAGCAGTCCGGAACGTCAAGGTAATATCGAATCTCTTTTACCCTGTTTGAGAATTAGTTCCGTAAAATTCGTTCGTAGAGGGTTTCCCAAGAATGAGTAGAAACAGGCAAAGGCTTGAAAATACGTAAAATTTAACTTCACGTCATGTGAAACTTTATTTGAATGGAGAGGGATATCTATGTTAATCTATGTTATGGAATGGTCTGTCATGGACATTATGTGACTGTCAAGGTGGCAACTGTCTGTCATGTAAGCGTTACCTATCTTGTTTTTGTAATATGTTGTGTTTTTTCTTACATTTATACTTGATCGAGACTGCTGCGCGCTCCAGCGACATCGCTGCAATCGCGCCAGAAAAAAACATGTCAGCTCACCGAACCTACTTTTCCCCACCGGGGGGGGGGGGGGGGGTAATAAACGTAAAAAATGGTGGGTTCGAATTCCGCCTATGTTTCAATGATTCACATTTATTCATCTTCATAATCCTATGTTAAATTATCTAAGTTATCTTCTCAATTCAAAGAATTTAATTCTATATTGTGGCCAATGAGACAAAGAAACCTTGAACATATTTATACTTACCCAGAACATTTTTCAGTCAGTTCTATTGAAATATATTAGAACCGGAATGCTGTCATTGCATGAGTACTGTCAAGAGTTATTACCAACCATAGTAATAATCTAACCTACAATCCTCACTTCAAAACGATTGAACTTATTGAATGTGCGTGAATAGTTGATCTATAGTCGAGAATCGAACGCATAATATCCTTTCTCAGAGGTATATATTTACAAAACATAAGAATCTGACGGGAGCAAAGTGGTGTAATTGGTAAACACCCTGGACTAGACATCCAGTAATGTGGGTTCGAATCCCTCCTATGGTTCAGTGTTTTACGTTTATTCATCTTTATACTCTTATGTTAGATTATCTGAGTTATCTTCATAATTTAGAAAATTTTATTCTATACCTCTTAATGTATCTACACGGAATTTTGGCCAATTAGGCAAAGAAACTTTGAATACCTAATCGCATTTACGGAATGAGAACAAGCTGTGAAACACAACGGTCTTTTGAAATACACAGCAAATAATAAAAATATTGAGTAACAGTACATACCTCTCTTTTAACTCGCAAATATTGGCTTTGTTTACAAAAATTCTGCTACTGATCGCCACTAATAGCCACATCGAAAAAGTGTGATATTATAAACTATGCACTTCCAATATTGAAATAACGTGTAGGTACTCAATTATTCATAGAGAGTAGTATATTAAAAATTTTCGTGATCGGTTCTTAGTGAATATATGCGCGCAAATTTGAATGACACAATACTGAAAAACGTATACAAAGTTCACAGGCAAAATAAGACCTTGAATTCTTTCCGGATAAGAAAATCAACTAAATAGAATATATAAAACTGGAAAAAATCTATACCATAATTAAAGTTGTTATTTCGCAATCAAAAAAACCAAGAAAAATATCTGCTAATTAGAAATACGAAATAACAAGCTTGATGAAACTGGTTTGCTTTTACATGTTATATATGTATAGTTTAATGGACTATTCGATTGGCGATTCATGATTTTATTCTATTAATTAATGACTGTAGTTGTCGTGGCATCGTAAAAGCTAAAACCTAGACAGGCGGTAACGATTCCATTCCTAGTAATCATACTTAGAGTTACTGCTATGAAATATACTAGTTTTACTCTGAACATATTGGTTCATGTGCAGTCAAGAGAAATATAGATCCATTTGGACTAGATTTCAAACATACCGCGCTAACGCGCCGATGATTATTTCACTCAGTGGTCCAAAATAGATAAGAATGTTTAAGCATGTTAATTAAAATAACTCCCAGTTTCGTCATGTACAAATTCATTACCTACGTACGATTTTATTGAAATTTGTACGTATTACCACCGACGTTTTAACGCGATTCAACCGTAGCTGCAACCATTTTCTATGTTTTTGTATGTCAGTAGTTATTCAACTAGATAACCCAATGGAATATGGATATGACAAGTGGAATATCTGGGCTATTTCGACATTGTTCGTATCGTCAGGTACACTGAGATCGATGAACAGATAATTGCGATGTGACCTGTGAACGAAATTGGAATTTGAGATTCTAGTGACATCATCGATGTAAGGTCACCATATTTATCATGTGTTAACTCTGTGGCATATGTGTCAGTATAAAACAAGGTTACACTATAGATTGAATAATTTCGAAAGTCTAACTGACAGCAGGTTTCAGTATGAAACATAGAGTTGTAAAATACATTGTGTAGACCATCTGAACGAAATTAAATGTATCATAGAGTATGATTTGATTCTTTTCATTGACTTTTTCTAAATCATTTCAGTGACCAATTAATTGATCACGGTTTATTTTTCCTATAGTGCACGAGACGAGTATCGAGTAATAATTATTTTCATTATGAGTTACGAATTGGCAATACCTGGAAACTATTGATGTTCTGAATTCTTATAATCTATGTTTTTAAAACATTTGATAATATTCTTTCAATTCAAATTTCAATTTCGTTGTTGGAAAACGTCCGCATATGGTTTTTCGCCAGGACTTTGTCGCTTCCTATCAAGTTCTCTCTCAGATAGATCAGTTCATGTGGTAGTTGACGGAATATCCTCCGAAACAATGACAATCGAAACTGGTTACCAACTTTGTTTCTGCTCCATATCAACGATGTTTTGGAAGTGACAACGTTTCCTGTTCAACGCTGGAATGTCACAGGGATCTGTCTTGGCACCAACTTTGCTTCTGCCCCATATAAACGATCTGCTGGGAGTGACTTGAAGATGATGGTACATTCATAACGCTTATTCATATATACCCCTATACCATTCAATAAAGCCAGAGGAGCGAGGCAGAGAAAGGTTTTATATAGTTAATGGAGATCTGGTAACGACTTTGGAAGAAGGATCTGACAATCTGGTTCAATGCATCCAAAACTCAGGCTTCCGACTTCTCCGGGTAGACGGATCCCACAATCCCTGATATGATGATGTCAGGTACCACTATTCCTATGAAATCTTCCATATCCATGCTCGGTATCACCCCCAACAGCACCCTCACATGGGATGATCATATGATGTCCATTGCGGAAACCGATTCGCAAAAACTTGGTTTTCTATTCCCTGTCAAGAGCTACTTTACAACCCAACAGCTTCTCATAATCTACAAAACTCAGATTCCACTTGTCCTGTAGTACTGTTCACATTTTTGGAGTTCGAGTCCCAAACATACGCCGAACCTCTTGGATTCTATCCAGAAGATAGCTATTCGTCTGATTTATGATGTCACACTTACGAACTCGTTGACCTCTCTAGAACATCGTAGAAAGGTGGGTGATCTCTTTTCTATGGAAATTTCCATGGTCGGTGTGCATAAGAAATCTCGTTTAATGTTCCACCGCGAGAGTCTCCAGATGGGCGGACTAGGCGAGCTCACGCTAGTCACTCCTTCATTGCCAATCTCGAGACCTGCCGAACTTCTTCCTACTAGACTTTATTTTTCCATTGAACAGCGAAGTTGTGGAACTCTTTGCCTAGTGAGGTCTTTTCCTATGCCTATAACCTCGAAACCTCCATGAAAAATGTCTCTCTTCTCTCTCAACCTTTCACCGGGATGGGGACCGTGCTTCAACGGATGCCCTCTATTGTTTTTCAGTCAATTTACATTGTACCAGATTCACAATGACGTATCATATCTATATTATTCAAAACGAATGCCATTTACCGCACAATATTGGTCGCTGTGCTCAAGGTTGAGGCGTATACTCGATCTGCGTGAAGTGTAATGTAGAGGTAAATTTCAGGACTTCGGCTGGTTAATTGCAGGATATATGCATATGAAGTGAATAGTTTCTCCGAATTTGGTTGAAAACTTATGGATGCTGAATCAAATAAACTTAACATCAACCAAGGGGCCAATGAAATGAAATAACGACCTAGTTTAAATCTGAACCAATTTATCTAATGATTTTTTCACTCCACGACGCATTGATTAATCATGAGCACTACATAATATATAGTATGTTATGTAATACTTGAAAAGTAGAGTAACACTGGCTAATATTGGTTTCCGAAAAATTCTTTGACCAACTCTGATTTTTTATTAATGAGTTTGAATTTGAAACTCCAATCTAAATTATCACAATGTTATGTTTCATTGCTAGATTCACTTGGATTTTCGAAATTGACGACCATCATTTGAAACCAATCTATTTTTAATTTTCATCCCTGAACAACTGAACAGTTAAAATTTCACTTCTTATAATATAAAATTTGTTACAAATGAGTTTTGACGTTTCTTAGATATGTTCACAAAGTTTCCCAAACAACCCGTCCCATCATCTTCGTATCGTGTATCTTGGAATAATAATTCATTTCCCAACTTTCTCATAATCCAACCAAATACCTCCTTTGGAACACATAACAAAACTTCTAGACTGCATTTTTAGAGGCAGAGATGTTTTCGCATTCACAGAAAAGATGTAGTTCCTAAGTAAAGCGGCTAATCCAACTTTGGTCTGCATCATTCCAAAACTGAGTCCTGTAAAATGAATACTACTTTGTATCAGTGCACAGGTGTATAATAAGCCGGACTAACCATGAAATAACAATTAACAGTTTGCTCTCAAGGAGGATTAACCTCACCAATGAGATACCATTCCACTATTTCTATACCAAGGAAAGTAAACAGAAGAAAATGGTAGGTTCATGGTATTCATTGTACAAGGTTTATAGATTTTGAGATATTCTTTTGGAATGAATGGATGAAGATTAAAGAACGTACCTATGCATATTCTTGGCCCCTCGCCAAATGGAAAGTATGTGTAAGGAGCGCGAGTTTTCTCGGATTCTTCATTGAATCGTTCAGGATCAAATTTTTCCGGATCTGGATAATATTGCTCATCATGCTGAATCGCGTAAACTGGAATGAATACTTTTGTTCCATTTTCAAGAACAGCATCACTTCCAGGAACTTTGTAGTCCTTCGAACATTCTCTGATCAGAATTGGTGAGGGTGGATACTTCCTCAAAGTTTCTAGAATCAAGCAGAAAATGTGGATTTTCCTTTGAACGCATGTGAAATTTCAATGGGACAGGAAATATGTTATACGTTTAGACGTCAGCCGAAGGAAACTGTTGCCGTGCTTTCCAAATACTCACCTTGGTTCATACTCTTCTATATTTCGGAAAGCGCCACTCCCGGATGTGTGAGAATATGTAGGTCTGTTTTGATTTTTTTTTTCGTTGTTGTTGTTGTTGTTGTTATTTGTTGTATGCTCATGAGACCGTCTCATTCTGTATAATAGCAATTGTAACCTCAACTAGATAAAATAAACAGAACCTAGTGAGTTTAGTGAAGGCAATTCATACAGGCCAATTTTCCTCGGTAAAGAATGAGTAGCTGTTCTTTGTTGCAACGAATATTAATCAAGAAACTGGTTCTTCGAAGTTAAGCATATTTTTCAAACGAAAGTGTGAACATATTTGGTCCTTCTAGCCTAATCATATACACTAGTGAGATTTTTGGATCATTCCCAGTCGTATTGTATGGTGATTATTTGTTCAAATTTCCTCTCAACGGCAACGATATTGTTCTACGCACCAACACCAAATAAAACCCTTTTTAGGTTCATAACCTTCCCTTGCAACTTTCATAAATGCATGCAATTTGTATAACATGCTGATTATATCCACTTTTTACTCTGAGCATGGATTGTAATTTCGAATAGATACACCAAAATCTGGAAGATTTATTTATCCCGAACATCTCCATCATATATGCAAACATCACAGATTCATCCACACTCTGAGTCTGCTTCTTCTCGATCCAAAATATCAACTTTTTGTATTCTCTATAATTGGATTTCGCTGAAATTAATGTTAATTCAGCCTCCGCGGGTAGATTTTCTATTTCGGGTGGAACTATATAAATTGAGTATTAGTTATCTGAACTGTCAAACATGCTTTTCATCTAGACATCTTCAATTGCACTAGTTTAGTTTTGTTTAACGAGTCATTCCACGTCAGAACAGCAACGGTCAATGGGTCAACATCTCCGATTTCGTTCAAATTTTGGGGATTGGTTCTCATTACCGAAAAAATAAGATCCTGAAGATTTCAGGTCGATAGGAAATAAAATTTTGGATATATCGGGCGAAAAAAATTTGGCCAATGTTAACGTAAAAAAATTCAAAATCAAATTTCTTCGCTAAAAATGAACTTTTAGGACCAAAAAGTATTTGGAAAATCCCAAATTGATAGGAAATTTTCCCAGGAATCCGACTAAATCAGAATATCTAGCGGATTTAACTGACGCATGCGCAAGACACTCGAAAAACTCAAAAATATCACCTTTTCTTTAAAAATTCATAACTCAGCTGCTGCCACTTCGATTTTATCAAAATTTGCTGAAACCATGTACTTTCATGTAATATCTGCCGATTCATGCCCTTCATATGAAAATTTTTGTCAAAAGACCGAAAATACGTAAATTTGATATTTTTTATTTTTATCATTATATTTAAGTACGATGAGCATTGTAGAATTCAATCATAATTCAAAAGAATTAAAAAAATAGGTTAATAAAATTTGAAATTAATTTTATTTAAATAATTCAATTTAACAGAACGTGAAAAAAATATTGAAATCCAAAAAAGTTGCAGTCACAGATTTGATGTTTTTAAACTTTTCTAAATAATTTTCTTTTTTTTTTATTCGGTTTAATTTCCCACAGGAAAATTTATTTAACAATGTAGTCGGTATGGATTTTGCTGAAAATAATATATTCGTTATCCAGGACAAAGTTCATCCAGTCGTAATATATAAAAAAAATAGCGAGGTGTTATTAATCACAAATCTCTTTGTTTTCTCACGGAAGATTTGAAGCATGACAATGCAATGGTGCAAACTTTTATTATATACGTAATTGATTATATCGAAAATCATTTTCCAAAAATAACTTGAATATTTCACGGATGGATGTGCTGGGCAATATAAAAACTGTGAGAATTTTTTACGTCTAACTCGTCAAAAAAAAAACCATGGTCTACAGGAAATTGGAACTTTTTTGCCACATCGCATGGTAAATCTGCTTGTGATGGTATTGGTGGCAGTTTAAAAAGACAAGCAGCAAGAGAAAGCTTGCGACGTTCGAAGACGAATCAAATCCTCACAGCAAGAGATTTGTATGATTTTTGTAAAAATGATATGAAATCAATAGAACCGTTCTTGATTGACAAAACAGAAATCCACCTCATCCGGAATTCAGAAATCAGTGAAGCACAAACAATACCTAGTACCAGAAGCTTTCACAGATTCATTCCAAAGTCAGATGGAATAATTGCTTGTAAAATTATTGGAAATGACGAAAAGAATGAACTGAATTTTGTTTCGTTAAATAAAAACGTTTACAATTGAGTATCCAATACATATGTTAGTTTTATAGTTGACAAAACATGGAACCTTGGTTTCGTTATCAAAACGAACGATGATATGCTTGAAGCACCAAATAGGTAAAAATAAATACGTGTACTCCGATAGAAATTGAAATATTGGTTATAATTTGATACTGTCAAATGTCACAGTGGAAACTGTGAAGAATTATGCTAAAATAAAATTATACGGACAAACAAAAAGTTAATTTGAACAGTTTCTCGAAAAATAAATTATGTGACCAATATGATTATTATATTTTACTGTACTTAAGTTGGGTATTACTACTCTCACAGCTGTTTCTCACTTGTATTAGGATATTGTTAATTTAAAAAATGTTCATTTGATTATTTACAAAAATTGATATTGACTTTTTAAACGTACTCATAATATCACACAACATTGTTAAATAAATTTTCCTGTGGGAAATTAAACCGAATAAAAAAATATGAAAATTATTTAGAAAAGTTTTAAAACATCAAATCTATAGACCTGTAACTGCCACTTTTTTGGATTTCAATATTTTTTTCACGTTCTGTTAAATTGAATTATTTAAATGAAATTAATTTCAAATTTTATTAACCTATTTTTTTAATTCTATTGAATTTTGGTTGTATTCTACAATGCTCATCGTACTTAAATATAACGATAAAATTGAAAAATATCAAATTACCGTATTTTGGGTCTTTTGACGAAAATTTTCATATGAAGAGCATGGATCCGCAGATTTTACATGAAAGTACATGGTTTCAGCTACCTTTCCTGAAAATTTTGAGAAAATCGGAGTGGCAGCAGCTGAGTTATGAATTTTTAGAGAAAAAATTATATTTTTGAGTTTTTCGAGTTTTTTTGCGCATGTGTCAGCTAAATACGCTAGATATTCTCATTTAGACGGATTCCTGGGAAAATTTCCTATCGATTTGGGCTTTTCCAAATATTTTTTGGTCCTAAAAGTTCATTTATAGCGAAGAAATTTGATTTTGAATTTTTTGACGTTAAAATTGGTCAAATTTTTTTATTGGCCGATATATCCAAAATTTTATCTCCTATCGACCTGAAATCTTCAGGATCTTATTTTTTCGGTAATGAGAACCTATCCCTAAAATTTGAACGAAATCGGAGATGTTGACCCATTGACCGTTGCTGTTCTGACGTGAAATGACTCTAATGTAATTTTCAATAGTATTTAATTCTTTTTGTACTTAAACGGTTCTTTAACAGGAAGTTGTTTTTGTTGAGTAATAAAGGACTTGATTGATTGATTTCCCAATATTGATATTTGCTTTGCGGGATTACGAATCATTTGTCAAAAAATTTCGATAGCTGTGTATTTCGAATGTTGGATTTTTATTTCAACCATACTCACCTTTCACAATTTTCTCCAAGTAATGTAATTTCATCACAGCTTCATATGTTGTTTCACCATTGTGCTTCGCTAAAACTTCCTCTATTTCCTCTCTTGCTTTATCCTGTATCTCACGATTCATTGCAAGTTCCAACAAACAGAATGTTATAGTTGTTGAAGTAGTTTCATAACCAGCCAAGAAAAAAGCAAAGGCCTGTGCTGCCAATTCGTTGAATGTGATGGAGTTGGCTTCATCTTTTTCGTCAATCAAATTGTTGTCATCACCCACTTTCCTCCCGTTTTTCAGCTGTATCAATAATTGCATGAAATCTTTATTGCTTACACTGTTCTGTTCCCTATAATCAACTGTATCTTTTACTACTTCCATGAAAAATTTGGCAGCGTCAACATTGACTATTTTGCAGCGAAACATTCTCATCACATCGGGTATAACAAATGATATCAAGTTTTTGATACTTTGCATCAGGGTAAATTCGAAAACAGCTCCTACTTTATGTTTGAACTCGTTGCTAGGATCTTTTAAACTGTTACAGTCAATCCCAAATGCACACCTTCCAATTATGTCAATTGTGAATCTGGCTGAAATATCTCCAACATTGACAGGGGCACCAACGGAATCTTCCATAACCTTATTAAGGTCGTTGGAAGAATTTAATAAAATATCGAACATTAGCTTCATTTTACCAGAAGTAAAAGTCGAAGATAATTTATTCCTCAAAGCTCTCCATTTCATCCCCCCTAAAGCAAATAGATGAGCGCTTAATGGATCGTCTTTTTCATTAATATAAAGTCCTCGATTCATGAAATGTTGGAAATCGTTTTGCATTATGCCTTTGATTATGTTTGTATCTATAGTAAAATACACTGGCAAAATTATAACGTACAGACCTCCATGTTTCAGGTTCCTAGATTTCAAATAATCGTACAATCGAGCTGAATATATTGGCAAACTTTCTTTAGCGCTCACAAGCGACAACATGTTGCCGAATGGAAGTTTCGGGGGCACAGTTTGAATACCTTTCTGCTTCCAAAATGAATATTTTCGTTTGACCCAAAGGTACAGAAAAGCTATTGTTGCTAAGAAAATTGTGAGAACTCTCATCGAAAAGCTACTGGTAAACATTGTATCTGAAAATATGAAATATGAAATGATTGTAAGCATAGTAATAATCATAATGGTACATATATCAATAAGAAACAATCTAATTCAGAAGGGATGGAAACTTATAAGCGAAATAGCAATTTCATGAATTCAGATTCATTTCCAACTGACGGTAATCCCTCATACAAGTTTAAAATATTATTCAAACAGGCACATTTTGAATTTAGCTTACTCTAATGATGACAAGTTGGTAACTGAAAGGTCCTTAGTAATTTAATAGTATTTTTAGTGGTTAAGGGTGGTTTTCTTATTCATAGTGTTATGATTCTTTTCTTTTTTCTTCTACTTTGACTACACGAGAGGAACACGTATTATGTTCGAGGAACATCGTGGAGCCAGCGACGAAATGTTGAGAGAGGCATTTAAATGTTTCCTGAATGTTTGGAGATTATAGGCATAAGGAATGACATCACTAGGCAAAGAGTTCTACAACTTCGCCTTTCAAGAAAAGTCTGGTAGGAAGCAATTAGGCAGGTCTCGAGCTTGACAATGAAGGAGTGACTGACTCGAGCTCGGCTAGTCCGCCTACTTAGAATCTCTCGTAGTAGAGTAACTCACACGATGTTCTAAGAACATAATGGGTTTTCCTCACCTTGGGAATATAAAAAAAATTTGGGGTGAGATGGTTATCAAAAAGGCTAGGATTGAGTTGGTTTTTCAGCAAATTATTGATAATTGATAAATTATAATATCTAATGTATTAGATCATTCAAGAATACGTATGTTTAAAAATCTTTTTGGTTGTATGTTCAAGATATCTTTCAGCGTAATTTGAATATTCTCTGCTATATGCTATGTACAACTCACCAAGTGTTTTTGGATCCTTCTACAAAATATACGTCCTGTCTGACCTATGTGTGTGGCTAGGCAGTGATCACAGCTTGAATTATTTCATCTGGAATAGTTATCCTGCTCAGACTCTGAATTATTGATAAATCTGTATTAAGGTTATAATAGCAATTTCTAGATTCTGCTCCCATTATATAAGTTAGGAGACAAACTGAATCTTGCGACTATGTGGAAAATAATTATTCTAATTCCTGGAAAATTATTAATTGCTATATGTAATTTCATTAAGATAAATGGATAAATATTTTAGAGAATGTTCAATGTATTGATAATGAACTCAAGTAAACGAACAAAACGCTATCTTGACAAACACAAATATAACCTGGAATAACTCTGGAAAAATCTATCGCAGAAGTGTTTACAATATGTACTTTTGTATTTAAGGTCCTTCCATAGACTAGTTCGTTGATTCAACCATTTACGGCAAATTAAAATGTCTACATTGAGAAAGACAAGGGATTTATTGGTTGAATGTATCAATTTATTTATTACTCGCGTTTTCGTTCGTTCCGGCGACGTTGACATTTTTAATCGAAATTAAGCGATAAGGACGCTTTGTCCTTGATACAATTAGTTAATATGAACTCCCGAGTTGGACAGCGATAAGGACGCTTTGTCCTTGATACAATTAGTTAATAAGAACTCCCGAGTTGGACAGTGAGTGAGTATACGTCTTCTGATGATGGTTGTGGGCCCGAAACGTACGTAAAGACGAGAATAATAAGCATAAGTGTTAGTGTGATCTATTTCGCGAGAAGCTGTCAGAAACGTCAAGGTAATATCGAATCTCTTTTACCCTTTTTGAGAATGAGTTCCGAAAAATTCGTTCGTAGAGGGTATATTATTTCCCAAAAATGAGTAGAAACAGGTAAAGGCTTGAAAATACGTAAAATTCAACCTTACGTCATGTGAAAGTTTAGTTGAATGGAAAGTAGATATCTATGTTATGGAATGGTCTGTCACGGACATTATATGAGTGTCAAGGTAGCAAATGTCTGTCATGTAAACGTTACCTATCTTGATCATGTTATATGCTGTTTTTTCTCACATTTATACTTGATCGAGGCTGCTGCGCGCTCCGACGACATCGCTGCAATCGCGCCAGAAAAAACCAAGTCAGTTCACCGAAGCTACTCTTCCTCACCGGAGAGAAATAAACGAAAAAAAAGTTTAATCCGAATCCCGCCTATGTTTTAATGTTTTACGTTTATTCATCTATATAATCCTATGTTAAATTATCTAAGCAACCTTGAACTTGTTTATACTTACCCAGAACATTTCTCAGTCCGTTCTATTGAAATATCTAAGAACCGAAATGCTGTCATTTCATCAGTACTGTCAAGAGTAATTAGTAATTGCCAACCGTAGTAATAATCTAACCTACAATCCTCACTTCAAAACGATTGAACGTGCGTGAATAGTCGATATATAGTAGGGCATCGAATCGCATTATGTTCATCAATGATCTACTATCCTTTCAGAGGTTTATATTTACAAAATATAACAATCTGACGGGACTAAAGTGGTGTAATTGATAAACACTCTGGACTAGACATCCAGTAATGTGGGTTCGAATCCCGCCTATGATTCAATGTTTTACGTTTATTAATCTTCATAATCCTATGTTGAATTATTTGAAGTTATTTCCATAATTCAGAAAATTGTAATATATATCTCTCAATGTTCCTAAACGAAATTGTAATCAATTAGGCGGAGGAATTTTAAACTTGTTTATACTTACCCAGAACATTTCTCAGTCAGTTATATTGAGATATCGATATTAGATGAATATAAAGCAAAATCTAATACCGATAATATATCAATCATCACAGCGAACAATATAATTTTCAACTTGAATACCTAATCGCATTCATAGAATTGGGATAATACAAACTCGGCACATGTCTCAGGTATACGAAATAAAAATAGTCAAGCTCGGCACAGAGATTAAAAGATTCACTTTTAAAATGTTCAAACTTGGCACATGAATAATAATACCTCCCTCTGCTTGCAAGAAATAGACTGATGTGATATTAAAACAAAATTTATTAATTTAAAATATACATAATACATATAGATACATAGTAAGAACATATTCAAAATTATATTTCCACTGTACTATTTTAATCAATTGCATAATAATGCGACATTATTTTAACATATTGCAGTTTGGACAACTTACTATTTTTATATTCTATAATTTCAGAATAAACAAAATTGTGACGTTTCTTAGTGGCTATATTTTTAAATTTATGAATTTCGCTAACACTGTTGCATTTGATATAGATTTCAGTTTGTACATTAAGAAGTACGTCTACAAAAAGAAATAAGGAAGGATGGGTTTGGTAGATGGATGCATTAAAATGGAAATGAAACGATTCGCAACCATTGGTTGCTTTATTTAATGCAGCAGAGGCATCAGCTCATGTATGTGGCGGAAATTTCGAATTATCTGTCAAATAATTTTCGAGAAGGTAATCAGAAAAGTCTTTCATCTACTGGCTTAACTTCGTGGAGCTCAAAAAAATAAAAATCGTCAACGTCCTTTGGTTCCAAAAATAAGACCCAAACAATAATGGAGCCACTTTTCAATTTCAGAATTTTTGTCTTGGTATTCTTTTGATAAACCTAGATTTTGAATTTTTCTGTACCATGCTTGAGCTAAGTGGAATCGACACCCAGTACTTTTAGCATTTGGATAAATTTATAACACTGCATTATGAATACATATCTCAAAATCTACTACTATTTCTTCTGGTACAAATTTGATTTTTATATAATCACAATACTCTTTAATTATTGATATGCAAAACCTATATGTTTTTCCACTATTGTCTTTTTATTAACAAAAAACTGATGGTATATAATGGCCTTTAAAAAAATCATGTATCGTAAACATTTGTGTGAAATATTTTGTGCCGTAACAAAATGTACCGTCCATATAAATAATTTTTGATTCACATAAAAACTTTAAATTAGTTTTACAGCTAAATATCACTAAATTTTCGGATAAATCATTAACAATTGGGAAGTCTTCATTTCGGTTTGTTTTTGGTTGACGTTCATTCAAAGCTTCTTGAACTCCGATAGTGATTTTGGCAAAGCTGGCAACAATTTCCGACGTACAGTGGAAATGTTTCTTCTAGCACATTGTAGATCACTTATTGTTGAATATTTGAAGATACATCATTTTTAGCTAGCTCCATTCTAATCATTTTGGAAGGCTTTTCTGTTATATCACTTTCGGCTTTTCTCTTCAAACAATGACATAAAACTTGTCTTTGCAATACATTTGTTAGTTCTGGTTCATGATTTTGATTTACCCTCACGTTTATTATAACTCGACTTTTTGACTCACCTAAAATATGAAAATTTGCTTTACATTTATCTTTGATGCACCTCCACTTAGTTTCTCCGGAAGCTAATTTTCTGTTGTGTTCTTTAAACGTATAGTTCTCGTAAACTAAGAGAAGTTTTCCTCTTTGGCTGAACATTTCACTTAAATCCGAAAAATTACTTTTTCACAATTATGAGTACATAGACCATCAACTTTACAATAGAAATGACTATGTACTTATGAAAACTGATATACCTACAAAACAAAATATAGTCAGTTAGGTACCTGATACAGGGGTTAGGTATCTGCAACAACTTTATGCCGAGTTTGTAGTTGTAAAAATAAAATGTAAAATGCATTAGGATTAAAAGATTAGAATGTGACGAGTTTGATGCCGCCCATAGAATTAGAACAAGCTGTAATACACAATAGTCTTACCCAATACCAAATAAACAGCAACAGCAAATAATGAGAATATAAAGTAACAGTACATACCTCTCTAAGAACTCTCGAATAATGACTGTGTTGACAAAAATTCTGCTACTGATCGCCACTCATTGCCACTGTAACCGGAAAAATGTGATATTATGAACTGTGGACTTTCAATATTGAAATATTGTGTAGTTACTCAATTATTCATAGCAAGTAGTATATCACAAGTTTGCGTAAACGGTTCTTAGTAAGAATATGCGCGCAAATAACAAAAGTCAACTGAATGGAACAAACAAGACTAAAAAAAAACAGGACCTTAATCAAAGCTGTTATTTCGCAGAAACCAAGAAACATATCTGCTAATTAGAAATATGAAATAACAAACTTGTTAAAACTGGTTTAATCTTATATGACATATATCGTTTGATGGACAATTTGATTGGCGTTTCATGATTTCAATCTATTACTTAATAGACGGCTGCAGTTGTCGTGGCATCGTAAAAACTAAAGCCTATACAGGCGGTAAGGTCACATGTAACCATTCAATTCCTAGTGATCATACTCAGAATTACTGCTATATAATTTACTAGTTTAACTCTGAACATATAGGTACATATGCAATCTAGAGAAATAGAAATCCATTTGAACTGGATTTCAAACATACCGCGTTAACGCGTTGATGAATATTTTATTCAGTGGTTCAAACTAGATAAGAATGTGTAAGCATGTTAATTGAAACAATTCTCACTTTTTGTCATGTTCGAATTGATTAACTACGTAAAATCTGGTCCAAATTTGTACATATTACTACCGACCCTTTAACGCGATTCAACCGAACCGCAACCATTTTCTATATTTGCGAATATTTCTATGTTTTTGTATGTCAGTAGTTATTCAACTAGATAACCCAATGGAATATGGATATGACAAGTGGAATATCTGGGCTATTTCGACATTGTTCGTATCGTCAGTTACGCTGAGATCGATGAACAGATAATTGCGATGTGACCTGTGAACGAAATTGGAATTTGAGATTCTAGTGACATCATCGATGTAAGGTTCCCGTATTTTTTGTGTGTTTACTCTGTGACATATATGTCAGTATTAAATAAAGTTATATTATAGTTTGAATAATTTCGAAAGTCAAACTGACAGCAGGCTTCAGTATGAAACATAGAATTGTAAAATATATTATGTAGATCATCTGAATAAAATATGTATTATAGAATATGATTTGATTCTTCTCAATAACTGTTTCTAAATCATTTCAGTGACCAATTGATTTCAGTTTATTTTTCCTATAGTCCACAAGATTAGTATCGAGTTATAACTATTTTTCTACGGATGCTATACAATGTGCCACTTCTCTCATCGCTTTCATACGTTCGAAACGAAACATTTCTCACGCAGTGAGAAAAATTCGCCAATACAGTGAGATATAATTTCTCACAGTGAGAAATAATTTCTCACTGTTATCACGATAACCCAAGTCAGTCATGAATTGTTACATGTCAGATTGATATGACACGCTACGCCGACGATTCGCGTGCAATATCCAAGTAGCCTATTGTTGGCGTTTCTATAACAACAAAACCGAAGCACTGCATAATTATTGCTGTCAACTTACCCAACGAAAATAGTTTTATTGTTATTTGTTATAATATAAACAGTTCAGATTCATTAAATATTGAATATATTGGAATAAGAAGATTTAGAGTCGGAAAATACACCTCCAGAAATTATTCAGAAAGCAATAGATGTTTGCAATAATTTGCTACCAAGCACATCAAGAGAAAAATATGAAATCGCTTACAGAAACTTTATTGACTGGAAAATGAAAGCCAAGATAAATTCTTGTTCCGAAAATACCTTGTTAGTTTATTTTGAAGAGTTGTTGTCAAGAAGATTGAAATCATCAACATTATGATCTCAGTACTCGATGCTAAGGAGTACCTTAATGATTAAAAACTGTGTTGATATATCAAAATACGTAAAACTACGTGCATTTTTAAAACGCAAATCTGAAAAATATGTTCCAAAACAGGCAAAAACATTAACTTCTGAAGAAATTCAACAATTTTTAAAAGATGCACCTGATGAAAAGTATTTGCTGATAAAGGTATGAATTGGAAATTTTTAAATTGTTATCGGAAAATGAATGTTTGGTTTTGATTTCAGGCTGCTTTAGCTATTGGCCTTACAGGGGCATGCCGTTGTGATGAACTTCGAAAATTAAAAATTGATGACAGGGAAGATGGTTCCTAGAAATTTCACAGTCACAGGAGAATTCTACCAAATTTACAAAGAATATGTGAAGCTTCGACCATGCACAGATGAAACACGTTTTTTTTTAAATTACAAAAATAGCAAATGTCTGAAATAGCCTGTGGGGATAAATAAATTTGGCACCATGGCGAAAGAAATAGCGAAATTTTTGCAATTACCGAACCCTGAATTATATACTGGCCACTGTTTTCGAAGGTCATCTGCCACTATTCTAGTTAATGCAGGGGCTGATCTTTTAACTCTAAAACGCCATGGGGGTTGGAAATCCAGCAATGTTGCTGAATCTTATATCGACAACTCCATAGCTAACAAAATGAAAATTTCAAAAAGTATAGTAGAATCAGTGCCATTAGAACCTGAACACAACAATGCTGTGGAAGCTCAGTACCTTTCCCCATCAACTTCAACTTCGACCGCAGCTAATATTTCAATTACCGAAAACATGTTGAAACAAAACAACCTACCAGGAATTACTTTAGAAAATAGTTCAAATATAACTGTTAATTACTATTTTAAATAGTAATAAATAAAAATGAGTTAATGACATACAAGTATTATTGTATATGTATTTTAATTTTCAATACTTGAAAACAACGCATCCGTAGAAAAAGTACAATGTACAATTCGTGAGAAAACGACATATTTCTCACTCGCTTGATTTGCGGCACTCGCCTTCGGCTCCAAAATAAATAATGATAAGTGGTTCACTATGACAAAAATTTAATGAAATAAGTACCCGTCGTTTTCTATTTATGCATCTCACTTACGTACAGTAAAAACTTATTTTTAAGGAAGAGAGTGAGTTTTAATTCATCAGTAACTTACCTCCTCACTCGTTGGCTATTCTAATAATGAATCAAATAAATATCTTCTTCACTAAAACACTGGTTGGTCCTTGGCCCTTCGACACTTCACACTTCGACAACTCAAAACTCGATCTACAATGAATACAATCACGGCCTTCGAGGGATTCATGATTGGACAAGTTAATACAAGGAAAAATATGTTTCCCTAGCATCTATCAATCGTTCGTTTCTACGCATGCATTATAATTTCGCATTTCTCTAGCGACTGCGATTTCCGAAGGGGATTTCGGTGATGATTTCGAAAGTTTTGCCAGTAATTTTGGGATTTCCGACAGGATTTCGGGGATTTCAAAGTGATTTCGGATTTCTGGAGCGATTTCCTAAGTGATTGCGGGATTTCGGCCGAAAATCAAGCGATTGCGGTCGACTGCGAGGCAAATTTGTACACGTATTGCCAGAGTGGTTACCCCCTCGGAATTTTCAAAAAGTAAGCATCAAAACCATCCAAACTCTGATGGACTAAATACTATTAGCCCTGAGTGCACTTAATAAACGGTGCAGTGATGAAGGGTTGAATATTAACCCTAAGAAAACAGAAATTGTAGTTTTCACCCTCTTCTACTTTTCTATTAGATTTTAAGTTTGTTAATTTTAAGATACCTGTATCTTGTGAATGTGTGGGTAACTTTGAAATTTGCATTCAACTCGAATTCGTTACAAAATATTAAATAAATATTAAGTGTGAACTATGAAAGTAGGTAAGTTATATTTTCAGCTTTATTTTTTAATTCAAATATGGAAATGAAAGATGTGATTAGAGATTTTGCAAATTTGAAATCCAGGACGGATTTTAAATTTTAAATATATTAATTTTTAATTGTTAATAATGCAATTTTGTTCCTTTTTGTTATTTTTTAATAAAAATATCAATAAAAATTTGTGTTTCTTTCGTAGTAGGGGCCCGAATAATATTTTGCGGGGGGCCAAAAAATTGAAGTTCCGCCACTGGATATCGGTTAAGCATTTAACCGAGTCTGGCACCAAAGCCTTCTTGGGAAACTTCCAGGGCATTTTTTAAGTAATACGAACGTGGCCAAATAGCCACGTAGTAGTTCGCCGTGGCCACGTAGTAATCATAATCTGGCCACAATCAATTTTCGAAAATGCGTGAACAACACCTAACTGAAATAATGTCAGACATTTTCTGAACATACATGATTTCCCCAAAATGTCAAAAAATATATAACTTGCTAATTCTAATGAAGTTTTTTGGTGCTAATCGAAGAAATTTATCAACGAATGAATGACAGTTCATCAAATATACTGCCAATGAGGATTCATATGGAAAAAACATACTCACGACTTCCGTTAGATATATAAATTCTATAAATTCTGCACGTGCTCGAGGATTGTTGTCAGCATATAATTAAGAATTTGTGGGCAAGTATCTAATAAGTTGGATATGAAAAATAACTATATCTGAGATTACTTTTTTTATTGCAAATGTTTTGGTATGAGTGAGTCACAACCCGTCGATACACAATTCGTCTATTGAAAAGATACGATTTTATATAAAAATTCTCGGGAAATAGGTCACAATAACACTCTGTTTTAAATTTTCGTCTTTACGTACGTTTCGGTCTCACGACCTTCATCAAAAGACTTATTATGTAAAAAGGGGTTAATTAAAACTAATTAGCACAAGCGTCCATATCGCACAATTTTCAATCAAAAAGCCCACGCCGTCGAAACGAACAGAACCACGAATAATCGAAAATTGTATCGTTAATATTAAAGTATAATTTTTTTGTAACAAGAATCCACTGTTCAGTAAAATTCTCATAATATACAAACGCATATTGCGTTTGTTACAAAAAAATTATACTTTAAGGAGGGGGATTGTAAGTTGCGGGGAGGAGAGGTGGAAGAAATATGACCACGTGTACATTACATATGTTTTTGTTCACTTTGTTTATTTAAAATTATTTAAAAATGAGTACTAAAATACTAGAAACACCGGGTAAAAAAAACCGTTATTTTTATAAAGGGAAAAGAGTGACTGAAAAAGTATTCAACGATAGAATGCGTCTAAAAATCGTATTGACAAAACTCGGTGAAAGAAGAAATACAGAAGAAACCATGCCTAACCTCATTTCTTCTGATAATCAATTTATTTCAATTGATGGTGTCCGCGTTATTGACTATGATTATGTTTCAAATCAAATGTTCTGTGAAAAGTGTAATAAAAATCTGTTTTAATATTGTTAAAAATGAGTTTATAAACTATACATTTTCACTGCATGCCATCTAATCTCATTGATGTACTAATTGTAAATTGTATCAAAGAGATAATAAAACGAATTATATTTTTCATGTTATTATTATATTTGAATTTGAATTGCCGCGCCACTTTCTATAAAGAAAAAGAAAGCAACGTTGCCAGATTATTGAATTTTGTAATAATTTCTCAATTTTTCTATTAAAAAAGTTACTATGAGGATAAAATTAGTATTGAATTTGGTTTAAACAATATTACAGAATCCGTTTGTAAAATTTGAGCAAAATCTACCTTCTTATTCTATACAAATTTTAGCTTCAAGACAGATCAGCCATATATATACATGTAATTTTGAGCGGTTTTATTTTCATTATATCTCTCCTCACAGCTACTTAATCGTTTTAAAAATTTAGGATATTGTTTTTTACTATATTTATAACAATTCAGCCAAGTTTAGATAAAATCTCGCTTTAAAATCATTATCCTAGGGAACCTCCTTAATATTAACGATACAATTTTCGATTATTCGCGGTTCTGTTCGTTTCGACGGCGTGGACTTTTTGATTGAAAATTGTGCGATATGGACGCTTGTGCTAATTAGTTTTAATTAACCCCTTTTTACATAATAAGTCTTCTGATGAAGGTCGTGAGACCGAAACGTACGTAAAAACGAAAATTTAAAACAGAGTGTTATTGTGACCTATTTCCCGAGAATTTTTATATAAATTCATACTGGGTCAAGAATCTTTATATTATTATAGATATGAATATAAAATCACAAACCGCCATCTTTACGAAAAAACTTCCGAACGAAATGCTTGTCGGAGTACAAGGTGAGATCAGGTTCTCGGTAACGCCTCTCTTTCTTGCGAAGGAACTCTGCTACAGCTGGCCTCGGATCATATAAAGCTGTACCTACTCCATTCAGTGCCACAAACATTCTCGAATTCATTGTCTCATCTGAAGTTGACAGTCGGTGGTTTAATTTAATTTGATTATAATGAGAAATCACTTCCTCAACAATCATGGAGGGAGGTAAAACGTTCTCGCGCATGTATGTCGGTAGAGAAGCGGTTGGCTGGGGGGTGGGGGTGTTTGAGGAGATATTTTTCTTTTGGCCACCTAGTGAAAAATCCTTAAAAAATGCCCTGGAAACTTCCGTCATATGGGCTTTCTCTCAGATAGATGTGGTGGTTGATGGACTATCCTATGATACAATGGCTATCAACGCTGTAGTTTCACATGGATCTGTATTGGCACCAACTTTGTTTCTGCCCCATATAAACGATCTGCTGGAAGTGACTTGGAGATGATGGTACATTTATAAGGCTTTCTCATCTAGAGCCCCTATACTATCCAAAGAAGCCAGAGGAGCGAGACAGAGTTTTATATAGTTTATGGAGATCTGGTAATGACTTTGGAATGGAAATCTGATAATCTAGTAGAGTTCAATGCACCCAAAACTCAAGCTTGTCACTTTTCCAGGTAGGCGGATCCCACAATCCCTGATATGATTATGTCGTATACCACTATTCTTATGAAGTCTTCTATTTACATCCATGCTCGGGATCACCACTAACAGCACCCTCTCATGGGATGATCATGTAAGGTCCATTGCGGAAACCGATTCGCATAAACTTGGTTTTCTATTCCATGCCAAGAGTTACTTTACATCCCAACAGCTTCTCATAATCTACAAAACTCAGATTCCACTTGTCCTGTAGAACTGTTCACATGTTTGGAGTTCGACTCCAAAACATACGCTGAACCTCTTGGATTCTATCCAGAAGATAGCTATTCGTCTGATTTATCATGTCACACTCACGAACTCGTTGACCCATCTAGTACATCGTAGAAAGGTGGGTGATCTCTTTTCTATGGAAATTTTCATGGTCTGTGTTGATAAGAAATCTCGTTTAATGTTCCACCGCGAGAGTTTCCAGATATGCGGACTAGGCGAGCTCACGCCAGTCACTCCTTCATTGCCAAGCTCGACACCTGCCGAACTTCTTTCTACCAGACTCTATTTTTCCATCGAACAGCGAAGTTGTGGCACTCTATGCCTATAACCTCCAAACCTTCAAGCAAAATGCCTTTCTCCTCTCTCGACATTTCACCGCTGGCTCACACGATGTTCTTCGAACGTTATAGTCAAAGTATAACTGCTATCGTAAATTATGTTCCCAGCTAGCACAGTTTTATGATGGAGACTGTGCTTCAAAGGATACCCTCTCATTCTGTTCAGTTAATATAGATTGTACCAGACTCACAATCACCTATGCATATCTATATTATTCAAAACGAATGCGTTTTACTGAACAAGATTGGTCGCTGCTCCCAAGGTTGAGGCGTATACTCGATCTGCGTAAAGTGTATAAGTGGTGAATTTCAGGACCTTGTCTAGTAAGTTGCAGGATAAATGCAAGTGAAGTGAATATTTTACTCTTTGAATTTGGTGGAAATCTTATGGATGCTGAATCGAATGAACTTGACACCAACCAAAGGGCCAATGAAATGAAATAACGAAGTAGTTTAAATCTGAACCAATTTATCTAAAAATGTTCATTCTATTCCACAACGGTAATCCTTGCATTATATATTTTGAGCACTACATAATATATAGTATATCATGTAATACACAAAAAGTAGATTAACACTGGCTAATGTTGATTTCAATAAATTCTTTGACCAACTTTGATATATATGAATGAGAATGAACTTGAAAGTCTAATCTAAATCATCACATTGTTATGTTTCATTGCTACATTGGCTTGGATTTTCTAAATTGACCCATATCACTTGAAACCTCTTTATTTTTAATTTTCATCATTGAACAACTTAACAATTAAAATTGAACTCCTTATAATATTTAATTTGTCACAAATCAGTTTTGATGTTTCTTAGATATCTTCACAAAGTTTCCCAAACAACCCATCCCCTCATCTTTGTCTAGTGTATCTTGGAACAATAATTTTCTCAACTTTCTCATAATCCAACCAAATACTTCCTTTGGGATACATAGTGAAACTTCTAGACTGTAGTTTTATAGGAAGAGATGTTTTCGCATTCACAGAAAAGGAGTAGTTTTCGAGTAAAGCAGCCAATCCAACTTTGGTCTGCATCATTCCAAAACGGAGTCCTGCAAAACAATCACTTCTTTGCATTAGTGCATCGGTGTATAAGTAGCAAGCTTAACCATAAAATAACAATTACCATTCTGCTCTCAAGGAGGCTTAACCTCACCAATGAGATAGCATTCCACTATTTGTATAACAAGAAAAGTAAACAGAAGAAAATGATAGATTCATGGTATTCATTGTACAAGGCTTATGGATTTTGAGATATTCTTTTGGAATGAATGGATGAAGATTAAAGAACGTACCTATGCATATTCTTGGCCCCTCGCCAAATGGAAAGTATGTGTAAGGAGCGCGAGTTTTCTCCGATTCCTCATTAAATAGTTCAGGATCAAATTTCTCCGGATCTGGGTAATATTGCTCATCATGCTGAATTGCATAAACTGGAATGAATACTTTTGTTCCATTTTCGAGAACAACATCACTTCCAGGAACTTTGTATTTCTTTGTACATTCTCTGATCAGAATTGGTAAGGGTGGATACTTCCTTAACGTTTCTAAAATCAAATACAAAATGTGAATTTTCCTTTAAACGCATGTGAAATTTCAATGGGGAAGGAATATTGTTATACGTTCCTTCATCAACTGAAGATGTGTTGTTGCCGTGCTTTCTACATACTCGTCTTGGCTCATACCCTTCTACTTTCAGGATAGCGCCTCTCCCGGTGTAACGAAGTGCCCTCATTACTTATAAGTTACTGTACTCCTCTGGATAAAAAGAAATAACATCGACGAGGCTGAGATTCTAGAGCATCAAAGTTTTGTACATCCTATGTAGAAAAAGTTGGAGCTAATAGGAGATAAGGAAGTTCTTATTCAATTCACCACTGACTGCAAGAATCTCAGGCCACCTCTGACATTTTATTTCTTTTGGCACAAAACCAGTATAAAAGGAGAACGAATTCCACACAAATTGGATTGAAGAATCAACCGAGAGAACGAATTCCACACAAAGGGGATTGAAGAATCAACCGTCCGACCGTCACTACGATTCCGATATATTATTACCGACCGTTTAAATTATTTCAACTCCGTTAATTTCCGAGAATTTATTTTTATTTTTCGTTATAAACTCCGTCCGCGCTCCGTAGGATTCACTCATATACATTGACCAAGTCCGAAGGTAAATATTGTACAACCAACTCCAGTTTCAACTGGCTGCCGAAAGCCGAATAATTTATCATTATTTGTGTTGAGGAAAAACAGGCCGTTTGCCTATAGAAATTCATTTACCGAAAACCGAATAATTTATTATTCGTGTTGAGGAAAACATCCCATATTTTAACTGACTGCCGAAAACCGAATAATATTATCATTATTTGTGTTGAGGAAAACAGACCGCTAGCCGACAGGATTTCTAGTACCGAAAACCAAATAATTTATTATTTGCGTTGAGGAATTGACCCGATCATTAAAGGTCAAATATTATTAGCGAACACGTAAATTTCCACGATTCATAAATACAACCACCTGTGTCGACAGTGTCCCAGATACTGACGAACTATTAAATTATTTCTGCTGGTTCCTTACTGCAGGTCAACGTTCCAAACGTACAATAATTGGCGTCTAAGTTTGTTTAGACCATCTATTCGATGTAAACAATGCGAATAGAAATCCTGATTTGAATTATATTCTAGAACACCCGATTATTTAATTTTTGCAAATTTTAACTTATTTAACATGATTTTATGAAATTTTTGTTGAATTAGGCTAAGTGTAAATATTTTCTACAATCAATCATTTCATTTAATAAACTGTATATAAATAAACATATGTGTCTTACTGGTAAGGAATCAATCAATTCATATCTGTCAGATTTCATTCAACGAGAAATATACGACCCTGGACCACTCATCCCGGTGGTGACCCTTTCTACTTTTCCGTGTAACAAGAAGACTAATCTTTCCCCGAGAAAGGCGGTCACACCGGATGTGTGAGAATATGCAAGTTTTTTTTCATTGTTGTTGCTATTTGTTGTGTGCTCATGAGAGAATCTCATTTTGTAAAATATCAATCGTAACTTTAACTAAATAAAATAAACAGAACCTAGTGAGTTAATTGAAGCCAATCGTTACAGTCCAATTTTCTTCGGTAAAGAAGCAGTAGTTGTTCCCTCTTGAATGAATATCAATCAAGAAACTGGTTCTTCAAAGTGAAGCGTAGTTAGCAACGGAGGTGTAATCTCATTTAGTCTTTCTAGTCGGATTATACACACCAATAAGATTGTTGGATCATTTCCATTCGTATTATCCAACATTGTCGTTTTGTGAGATTTGTTGGAATGCCCCCTCAACTGCAACGATATTGTTTTTCCACACACTGCGTCACCAACACCAACACCAAATAAAAAAGTATTATCCCGAGCATTAATAAAAGACTTACGTACATATTCTTCTGTAAAACTAGACACTTTTTAGGTTCATAACCTTCCTTTGCAACTTTTATGAATGCCTGCAATTTGTTTTTGGGTGCTGAATCCATCCACTTTTTATTCTCAGCATGGATTGTGATTCCGAATGGATACACCAAGTGTGGGAGATTTATATACCTTGGACATTTCCAGCATATATGGCAGTATCACAGATTCATCCACAATCTGAGTCTGCATCGTCTTGGTCCAAAATATTAACTCTTTGTATTCTTTATAATAAGAATCCTTGAATTTTCCTGGGATTAGTGTTTATTCAGCCTCCGCGGGTAAGTTTTCGATTTCGAGTGAAGGTTCTGCTTGGTTCGCAATTTTAAACAATATAAATTGATAATTAGTTACATGAACTGTCAAACATGCATGTGAACAACAATTTATATTCCCATGTGAATAATACATGATGAGTTAAAATATAAGGACCATTATTTTTTTCTTCTATACTTTGACTACACAAAAGGGAAACCTATAATATTCGACGAGCATCGTGTGACCCAGTGGTTGAATGTTGGGAGAAGAGATAGGCAATCGAATTTTCCTTGGAGGTTTGGAGGTTATAGGCATAGGGCACCTCACTAGAAATGAAGAGTATTTAATTCTTCTTATACTTAAATTGTTCTATAACAAGAACCTGTTTTTGTTGAGTAATAAAGCATTTGATTGATTGATTTCCCAATATAGATATTTGCTTTGTGTGATTACGAATCATTTGTCAAAAATTTCGATAACTGTCTGTTTCGAATGTTGGATATTTAATTCAACCATACTCACCTTTCACGATTTTCTCCGAGTAATGTAGTTCCAGCAATGCTTCATAAGTCATTTCTCCATTGTGCTTCGCTAAAACTTCCTCTATTTCCTCTCTTGCTTTATCCTGTATCTCACGATTCATTGCAAGTTCCAACAAACAGAATGACATAGTTGTTGAAGAAGTTTCATAACCAGCCAAGAAAAAAACAAAGGCCTGTGCTGCCAATTCGTTGAATGTGATGGAGTTGGCTTCATCTTTTTCGCCAACCAAATTGTTCTCATCACCCACTTTCAATCCGTTTTTCAGCTGTATCAATAATTGCATGAAATCTTTCCTGCTTACCCTGTTCTGTTCCCTATAATCAACTATATCTTTTACTACTTTCATGAAAAATTTGGCAGCGTCAGCATTCACTATTTTGCTACGAAAATTCCCATCACATCGGGTATAACAAATGATATCATGTGTTTGATACTTTCCATCATGGTAAATTCGAAAACAGCTCTTCCTTTATGTCTGAACTCATTGCTAGGATCTTTTAAACTGTTACAATCAATACCAAATACGCACATTCCAATGATGTCAACTGTGAATCGGGCTGAAATATCAATAACATCGACAGGAGCACCAATGGAATCTTCCATAACCTTATCAAGGTCGTTAGAAGAATTTAATAGAATGTCAAACATCTGCTTTATTTTACCCGGAGTAAAAGTCGGAGATAATTTATTCCTCAAGGCTCTCCATTTCATCCCCTCTAAAGAAAATAGATGAGCGCTTAATGGTTCGTCCTTTTCATTTATATAAAATCCTCGATTCATGAAATGTTGAAAATCCTTTTGCATTATGCATTTGATTATGTTTGTATCTATAGGATAATACACTGGCGAAATTATAATGTACAGTCCTCCATGTTTCAGATTCCTAGATTTTAAATACTCGTACAATCGAGCTGAATATATTGCCAAACTTTCTTCACCGCTGACAAGCGACAACACGTTGCCGAATGGGAATTTCGGGGGCACAGTTTGTAGACCTTTCTGCTTCCAAAATGAATATTTTCGTTTAACCCAAAAGAACAGAAAAACTATTGGTGCTATGAAAATTGCGGGAACTTTCATCGAAAAGCTACTGGTGAGCATTGTATCTGAAAATATGGAATATGAAATAATTATAAACTTAGTATAATTATAATGATACTATCAATAAGAAACAATCTAGGCAATTCAGAAGGGATGGAAAAGTGTACGCGAAATAGCAATTTTATGAATTCAGATTCATTTCCAACTGACGGTAATCCCTCATATAGCCTAGAAGTTTAAAATATTATTTAAACCGGTACATTTTGAATTTTAATTTAGTTTACTCTGATGATGACTACTTGGTAGCTGAAAGGTCCTCAGTAACTTTTAGTTGATAAGGGTGGTTATTTTCTTATTCATGTTGTTATAGTTCCATAGTTTTTTTTACTTTGATTACACAAAAATAAGCTTATAATGTTGGAGGAACATCGTGGAGCCAGCGGCAGAATGTTGATATAGGAGTCATTCAGTTTTTTCTTGAATGTTTGGAGGTTATAGGCATAAGGAAAGACCTCATTAAGCAAAAAGCTCTATAACTTCGCCTATCGATAAAACAGTCTGGTAGGAGTTCGGAAGATCTCAAGCTTGTTTTGAAGCTTTGGTTGTAAAGGAGATTTTATTGAACCATGGTTTACCAGATGATGGTGATTTGTTCCCATTCCTAGCACGATAATATCTCTCTGGATTGTTAGTGAAGAATGAATCAATCGTATTGGCATAATGATAGTTGTTATCGGGGATCCGTGTTAGTTCATTAATTAACTGCTCGGGACCATAGGTAATGCCGAAGACCTCAGTTTGTCGTCCTGCGTCATCCGCCTTGTATGTTCTGCTCACTCACACGATGTTCTATGAACACAATGGGTTTTCCTCTCACTTAGTGAGAATATAAAATATATTTATATATATATATATATATATATATATATATATATATATATATATATATATATATATATATATATATATATATATAAACAAGTTTAAAGTTTCTTTGCCTAATTGGCCACTATCGTGTATGTAACTTAAGAGATATAGAATTAAATTTTCTGAATTATGAAGATAACTTAGATAATTTAACATAGGATTATAAAGATGAATAAACGTAAAAGATTGAACCATAGGCGGGATTCGAACCCACATTTCTGGATTTCTAGTCCAGGGTGTTTACCAATTACACCACTTCGGTCCTATTAGATTTTTATATTTTTGTAAATATAAACCTCTGAAAGGATAGTAGATCATTGATGAACACAATGCGATTCGATGCCCTACCATAGATCAACTATTCACGCACATTCATCTAAAGTTCAGTCGTTTTTTGAAGTAAGGATTGTAGGTTAGTACTGCTATGGTTGGCAGTTACTTGACAGTTCTTATTCAAATGACAGCATCCTGGTTCTTATATATTTCAATAGAACTGACTGAGAATTGTTCTGGTTAATTATAAACAAGTTTAAAGTTTCTTTGCCTAATTGGCCACTATCGTGTATGTAACTTAAGAGATATAGAATTAAATTTTCTGAATTATGAAGATAACTTAGATAATTTAACATAGGATTATAAAGATGAATAAACGTAAAAGATTGAACCATAGGCGGGATTCGAACCCACATTTCTGGATTTCTAGTTAAATTATCTAAGTTATCTTCATAATTCAGAAAATTTAATTCTATATCTCTTAAGTTACATACACGATAGTGGCCAATTAGGCAAAGAAACTTTAAACTTGTTTATAATTAACCAGAACAATTCTCAGTCAGTTCTATTGAAATATATAAGAACCAGGATGCTGTCATTTGAATAAGAACTGTCAAGTAACTGCCAACCATAGCAGTACTAACCTACAATCCTTACTTCAAAAAACGACTGAACTTTAGATGAATGTGCGTGAATAGTTGATCTATGGTAGGGCATCGAATCGCATTGTGTTCATCAATGATCTACTATCCTTTCAGAGGTTTATATTTACAAAAATATAAAAATCTAATAGGACCGAAGTGGTGTAATTGGTAAACACCCTGGACTAGAAATCCAGAAATGTGGGTTCGAATCCCGCCTATGGTTCAATCTTTTACGTTTATTCATCTTTATAATCCTATGTTAAATTATCTAAGTTATCTTCATAATTCAGAAAATTTAATTCTATATCTCTTATATATATATATATATATATATATATATATATATATATATATATATATATATATATACATATATATATATATATATATATATATATATATATATATATATATATATATATATATATATATATATATATATATATTATATAAATATAATTTATTTTATTCTGATGATGCCTACTTGATAGCTGAAAGGAGTAAGGATAAGGATACGGGTGATTGTTCCTTATTTAAAGTCTCAAAATTCAAAGACAACTTTTTTAATTTGAAATTTACACAAAACCTTGGAACATTCAATTTCTAATTAATAGTGACGAAATGTTTCGCCACACTGTGACATTTTTTCAAAGCTTGGAGTTATCAAATATGTATCGTTTGTCAATGATTGTTGCGTCAAACCGATTAACTATGTTTACAAAACCATTATTTAATCATAGCCACTTGATAAGAAAATTAGTTTGGTTTAACAATGATTTATGGACAGGAATTAATTCAATGCTATTATAACAAAGTCTAAATTGCAACTGATTCAATCAAACAATGGCGTGCTGTTAGTTTTTAATTGATTTGAAAGTATTACAAAATTATATCCGGAAATATAATGTTGCAATATCGCATCAGACTGAAAGTATCTCCACTATAGTTAGATAATAAACAACTGAAATTTTTTTCTTGCAATAATACCTACTTCTGAATTCATCGACCATAATAATCAACTTGACTAAATTAGCAGATAAGCTAGCTCATAATGAGAATGAAACTTGATTGAACAATTTTCCTCTATCGAATGATCAAATTAGTTGGATGTGACTTGTTTATGATACCAATTGATTCATGGTCTGCAACACTGTACGTTTTAGTGTGTGATGGTGACGCCGTAGTTTGGCAGCTATAATTTTGACACACTAGTACAGTATTCCAAATCATCAAGCAACATTGTGCGCATAGGATTCGAGCCCGGGGCGTGGTAAGGAGAAATCTGGTCAGATGGGTTAGACGCATCAGGGAGAATTCCTTGTTTCGCGAAATTTCGTCTCGGCTTTTTGAATCTCCACCGCCCAGAATTGCTGCCACCCGACTGTGGAGGAGGTCGAGCATTTCTGGAAAGGAGTGTACGAGTCTCCGCGTTGAATCCACCTAGACACTCCAATCCTAGTACACTTCGAAGTGTTTAGCGCTGAACATGAGCTTCTACAAACAGAAGAGTTCAAGGCAAGAATGAGGTCCGATAACCTTTTGTCGGTATCACAAACATTGATGCCTCCGGCCCTGATGACATTAACATGTGGTGGTGGAAGAAAGAAATTCCTTCCCACTTACAGTCATCAGGCCAGAGTCTTTGACTGTTGGCTCAAAGAGGAGCGGTAAACTCCAAGCTGGGCTGTCGAGGGGTACACTGTGCTGCCTCTTAAGGATGAAGATTTATCCGATCCGGAAAATTGGATGTCGATCAGTTGTTCCAACACCTGCTACAAGTGTTCTTTACACGCATCTTGTATGCTAGGTTGTTGAAATCGATCGGTCCGGTAATTAGTAACATCAACGAGCAGCAAGGGGCAAAGAAAGGCATGAGGATTGCCGGAAGAACCTTATTATACTTGCTCCAATGCCTTGCGGTACCAATCTCACTAGTGAGATGCATTGAACATTCGTTGCCACTCTGGAAGGCTCATTCAGCCAACACATCAGGCACACGACATGTCTTGACAGAATCGGTAATATTTAAGGGACTCCTCAGGTCCCCTCTTGTTCAACATCTCACTGCTGTCGCTCTCCATCGCATTAAGACGAACTCGTGGATATTATCTTGGATCACCGTACGACCGGAGGCATCAGATCACCCATTTGTTTTGCATGGATGATCTGAAACAGTATGCCTCTGGGAAGAAAAACCTCGATCAAGCTCTCAACGTGGTTCAAGAATATATACGAGCCGTAGGCATGGAGTTGGGATTGGACAAGTGCGCAGTGTTTCATTTGACGAGAGGACGATCTTCGGAATTGCACGAGAATACGCAGGTTGCCGACGGAAGCATTTTAAAACGTTTTGATGGTGGAGAGACCTGTCGATGCATGGGAATTGAACAGCGTCCTAATTATGACGCTTCCCAGGTAAAGGTGGTTCTCCGCGGTAAGTACAGAAAACTTGTTCGAGAGATTTGTTCTACCGAAATTTTAGTGAGATCCTGCAACAAAGATGCTTGCCTTTTGCGTTCTGCTTTACTCTTTTGAGTGGGGAAATGGACGAAAATGATACATATCAATCTGTTTGCATCCTAGGTCGTCCTTTTCTCGCATTTGTCGCCCACGTCACCGGAAAGAAAGGGAGTCCTTAGCCTAGAGGGTATGTATCAAAGTATGGTATAGCTTGTTAAGTTCATAGGAGTTCGGACCTCTATGACAAAAGTCACGAATTGGTCGGTGTGGGGACATTTCTCGTTAAGGAGCACAAAAAGCTGCGGAAGCCGATACACAATGTTCTCCACAGAAAGATCGAAACGCTTATCTTGTCAACCATGCTGACCTTCGGCTACCTAAGGTCAGTCGGGCTTATAATCAAGACCGATGCATTTACCGCAGCTTGCCAAGATGGCGCAATCAACACCTTGGTCTATCGCCGCAACGTGACGGGTGGGCAGCCGGTGCTACCTTACATTCCAGGAGATATTAAGTCAGTTGTAGTAATAACCTGTTCCAGACTGTCAGGTCCATAAGTTAATAGGCCTCACGTTGTCCTCCTCCATAAACAAGCAAAGACTATGTATATCATCGAATTCTTTGCTTCGGTAGAGAAGAACATAGTCTTGAAAGAGGCGAAAATTGGACAACGTATCAAGATCTCCTGTTCGAGCTCCACACGCTATACCCAGGCCACAAGGTCGTATTAGTGGTTCTGATCGTCGGTGTTTTGGGCAGAATTCGATCTTCGCTGCGTTCGAACTTAAAGACCATTCCGACCTGTAAGAACTCGGCGCAGATCTTGATAGACCGGATGTAGAAAGCAGTCATTCTGGGTCCCATAAGAGTAGACTTGAGGCACATGATTTGGGAACCTGAAGCTATTTACCGACCGGTAGAGAAGAGTAGTTTCGGTTAACTGATTTGGTTTTTTCTGGCGCGATTAGATTGCTCCGATGTCGTGGGAACCATTTTTTATTGAAGACAAAGTAATAGATGGTGAATAAAAATATATTTCGGGAACTCATACGTAGTTATTCATCAACGCCGCTGACATTGAAACGCAAGAATAAATTACGAGATGTTGTTGATTGATTTATAAGTGATAATATTGATATCAGATGAATATATAGCAAAATTTATAGCCGAAATATGAATAATCACAGGAAACAATATGATTTTAACCTTAAATACCTACAATTTAGAAGGGGAGGAAATGTATAAGCGAAAAATCAATTTATCAAATTCAGATTTATCTTCGGACGAGAATACCCATTTGTTTACATTATTTACATTTTGTTCTCAAATTTAGTTTACTGTGATGATGTCTACTTGATAGCTGAAAGGTCCCTAGTACATTAATAGTATTTTTAGTGAATAAGAGTGATAATCTCTTATTTATAGATTTCCTTATCTTCACGGTTCCTCCGAGCAAAGGTGTATCCACGGTGGTTAATACTGGTTGTATAGCAGGTTTTATTCCCAGTTCAGAACTGATATTTTCTTCAAAAGCAAAGGATGTTCATCGTCATGGTGAAGTGTATGAAAACAACTTCCTAAATTGGTTTGAATTTCAACTTTTAGTGAATTTAGAATAATCACCACCATCGTTAAGCAAATTGCACGGGAAGATGTATAACGAACCATACAGTGAGTTGGAAATCGATCCCATAATGGGAATGCCATCGGATGAGATGCTTCCCAAGTATAGCTTTGAGAAAAATTTCAATTTCGCATTTACAGAATTAGAACAAGCTGTGAAACACGAAAGTCTCACCAAATACACAGCAAATAATGGAAGTATTAAGAAACAGTACATACCTCTCTTTGAACTAGCAAATGTTGGCTATGTTTACAAAAATTCTGCTACTGATCGCTACTTATTATTTCCACTGTAGCCGATAAAATGTGATATTATAAGCTATGGACTTCCAATATTGAAATATTGTGTAGGTACTCAATTATTCATGGAGAATAGTATATTAACAGTTTATGTGATAGGTTCTTAGTGAGTATATGCGCGCAAATTTAATTGATACAATTCTGAACAAACATATACAAAGTTCAAAGGCAAAATAGAACCTTGAATAATTTCCAGATAACAAAAATCAACTAAATGGAACATATAAAACTGGAACAAAATCTAAACCATAATTGAAGGTGTTATTTCTCAGTCACAAAAACCAACAAAAATATCTGCTAATTAGAAATATGAAATAACAAGCTCGTTGAAATTTGCTTACTTTTACATGACATATATAGTTTAATGGGCGCTTTGACTGGCATTTCATGATTTAAATCTATTAATTAATAACCGGCTGCAGTTGTCGTGGCATCGTAAAAACTAAAACCTAAGCGCAGGCGGTAAGGTCACAAGTAACGATTCCTAGTAATCATACTTAGAGTTACTGCTATACAATTTACTAGTTTCCTTCTGAACATATAGGTACATGTGCAGTCAAGAGAAATAGAAATCCATTTGGACTAGATTTCAAACCTACCGCGCTAACGCGTTGATGAATATTTCATTCATTGGTCCAAAATAGATAAGAATGTTGATTAAAATAATTCCCAGTTTTTAACTACGTACAATCTTATCGAAATTTGCACATATTACCACCGACGCTTTAACGCGATTCAATTGTAGCTGCAACCATTTCTCCATATTTGCAAATATTTCTATAAACTTGTATGTGAATAGTAATTGCACTGTAATATATCATACGTGAATATTCAACCTTTAAGTGCCCGAAATTCAAATTTTAAGATACGAATGACGTCATCGATGTATGGTGTTTACTCTGTGGCATATTTTGATATTTCATGGGACAGCAGGTGTCAGTATAAAACAAGGTTATATTATAGTTTGAATAATTTCGAAAGTCTAACTGACAGCAGGTATGAAACATAGCGTTGTAAAATTCCTTGTGTAGGCCATTTGGATAAAATTCAATGTATCGTAGAGTATGCCTTCAAGCCTTTCTTTAACTGTTTCTAAATCATTTCAGTGAACAATTGATTTCAGTTTATCTTTCCTATAGTCCACAAGACGAATATCGAGTAATAATCATTTTCATTGTGAGTTAGAAATTGGCAATACCTAGAAATTATTGATGTTCTGAATTCTTATCATCTATGTTTTTCAAAACATTTGATAATATTCTTTCAATTCAAATTTCAATTGCGTTCTTGGGAGATTTCCGCATGTGGTTTGCCGCCTCAACTATATCGCTTACTATCAAGTCTTCTATCAGATAGATCATTTCATGTGGTAGTTGAGGGAGTATCCTCCGAAACAACTTTGGTTTGGTGGCACCAACTTTGCTTCTGCTCCATATCAAGAATATTCTGAAAGGCACAACATTTCCCGTCACAGCTTTCCAGATGAACCATCACCTGGAAGGCATGGGATATCTCCAAAGCATTTAACCGAGTCTGGCACCTAATCCTTCTTGGGAAATTTCTCGTCATATGGTTTGCCGCCTCCACTTTGTCACTTGATATCGAGCTTTTTCTCGAATAGATCACTCCATGTGGTGGTTGCCGAATGGTCCTCTGATACAATGACTGTCAACACTGGTCTTCCACAAGGACCTGTATTGGCACCAACTTTGTTCCTGCTCCATATAAACGATCTGCTGGAAGTGACCTGCCCCGTTCACAGCTTTGCAGATGATAGCACACTTCATAACTCATTCTCATCTAGAGCCCCTATACCATTCAATGAAGCAAGAGGAGCGAGACAGAGACACGTTTTATACAATTGATAGAGATCTGGCAAAGATTAAGATTTTGAAATGGGGATCTGATAATATGGTAGAGTTTAACGCAACCAAAACTCAAGCTTGCGTCTTCTCCAGGAACGCGGATCCCAAAATCCCTGCTATGACGATGTCAGGTACAACTATTCCTTTGAAGTCTTCCATATTCAAGCTCGAGATTCACACCAACAGTACTCTCTAATGGGCTGATCATGTGAGGTCCATTGCGAAAACAAAAACTTAGTTTTCTATTCCGTGCCAAGAGCTACTTTACATCCCGGCAGCTCCTCATAATCTACAAAGCATAGATTCGACCTATCCTGGAGTACAGTTCACATGTTTGGAGTTCGGCTCCCAAGCAAACGTTGAAGCTCTTGGTTTCTATCCAGAAGAGAGCTATTCGTCTGACTGATGATGTCACACTTACGAGTTCATTGACCTCTCTAGAACATCGTAGGAAGGTGGCAATCTCTCCCTTTTCTATAGATATTTCTATGGTTGAAGCTCATCAGCATCTCGTGTATTGTTCCACCACGAGAGATTCCAGATAGGGGGTCTAGTAATTTCTAACAAATTTTAAATGCTTTTTCGCTAACAAGCCTTCTTTAAAACACCTCGTTCCTTCATGCTCACTCACCCAGTTTGTTGTGATTCCTTTTTAGAATATCAATTTGTAGGCAATTTGTTAAAAGTAATATTATTCTTGACAACAATACACTTAAACAGTTTACTCTCTTGTAGCATTATTATGTTCCTGTTGTCATGATTGATTCAAATTCAACATATTATGTTAAGCTGTTCACTATATATGAAGATATATCTCTTGAGATCATCTGCTTTGATGGTTTGTAATGGTTTATAGATGAATAAACGCAGCATTTGTTAATTCGTATTTATATCCGTGATACTAATTTTTTTTAATGAGTTGTATATTATACACAACATAGCTCAGAATTACATTGTCACTACAACGCTGAAAATTTTAGATACTGTCTTGTCCCTTATGCATTCGTCTCACTTTCCTTGAACGATGGTGAACGGAAGTTTTTTCCTCAACGAACCGATGAATCCAACTACTCCACGGAGCTTGGCTCCACTTTTTCATAATCCAACCAAATACCCCCTTGTGTTGACATTATGAAACTCTTGGGATTCATTACTAGAGGTAGTGATGTTTTCGCGTTCAACGAGAATTTGTAATTCTTAAGTAAAACAGTCAACCCAACTTTGGTTTGCATCATTCCAAATCGAAGTCCTGGAAACAAAATTGTAACTGAATAAATTATAATTAACTGTTAGAACGTATTAAATCAGCAGACCTAATTTACCGGTAACCAGAATTCAAAGTCACTATGAACGCGTTATTACTCAAAGCAATCAAGGACCTATCATCAAAAGTAATTATTAAGCATAAAATTATCCAAATATAAGGTCAAGTCGAAAATTCTCCTATGGGATCAGAACGTTGTTCATCTCAGAGTACCTACTTATCACAATTTCCGCGAATTTCAATAATTTCTTATGTGTTCAAATTAGGATTAGTTGAATTTCAGAATCAAAATCTGCATCCCCAAAAACATATAATTTGATATATTTGAAGGTATTCTTATATTTGGAAAAAATTCAATTTTCCGCGAATTATCCACTTTTCCGGTCAATATTTAATTTTTTTCTTGATAATTATTTATGATAAACTGATATCTTCATAAAAAATATGAAATCTTTAATTCTTATTCAATTTATTTACAATGTTTATCTGACTTTTCCTGTCTATGTGGAAAGTCTTTGGAAAATTAGAAACTGTGATACGATAATTCTATGGAAAATTGAACGCTGAACAGCTTCTATTGACAACATTTTTTGGCAAAATAAAAGTTTAGAAATATAGAGAAATTTTGTCAAAAAAAGAAAAAAACAAATATACAAAAATTGCAAAAATAATTTTGTTTTTTCGGTATAACTTGAGAACGTGATGAAGAACTTTCACAATATTTAGCAGGTGAGTTACTGTCAATAATGGCCATTTTTGAGAGTGGAGCACAGAGCCTTAGAGACCATAGAAATGGTTCAAACTTGAGGATGTAACGGGAAAAGTGTCCAGACCTTTTTTGTGGTCAATGTAATTCACTCGATATTTTTATGTAGATAGCTTATCTAATTTGAAAACTTTTTTTACTCTTAGAAAATTTTGATAAAATCAACGGATTAGCTTGAAAAAAATAATTTTCGAGTCTCTGCAATGTTGCCTTACTAATTTTTACTTGATTAAAATACCTTAGTTGCCTTTGCTTTTCTAATGTCATTTTGGCATTTGAAGAATTTATTCTCAAAACTGTCAGTTTTTACTTTGCTTTCCGTAAAAATTTTATAAAATTATGGCTCAAAATTTCACTAACACTGAAATGGTTAATATGTTATTGATTTATGGACTTTGTCGTTGCAATGGCCGGAGAAGGGAAAGATATCCGCATCGCAGAATTCCAAATCGGCAAACCTTCGCGAATCTGGCAAATTTGAAGCAAATTGCAGAGAAACTGGACGCAGACGGACAAGAAGGACGTTAGAGCTCGAAGAAGCGAAACTGGAAGCGGTTGAAACTGAACCTGGGATAAGCCACTACGTTTGGGACTTCGTATTGGAGCCTCAAAATCATTAGTTCATAATGTACTTAAAGAAGAACTGTTGTATCCCTATCATATTGACACAGTTCAAGACTTATTGCCCATGGATCCAGGTCATCGGCTAGATTTCTGTCGGCTTATTGTCCAAAGACAAAACGCAAATCCCAATTTTTGTAGAAGAATTCTGTTCACGGACGAAGATACTTTCACGAGATGTGCTCTTTTTAACCTTCATAATGAACATTTCTATGCTGATGAAAATCCTCATGAAACGGAAGTTACATATTTTCAGAATCAAACTAAAATCAATGTTTGGGTTGGAATTGTGGATAACTTTATTATTGGCCCTACCGTTATACCCGATCGATTGAACGGGGAGAACTACTTGAACTTTTTGGAACAAAGGCTACTTGAACTGTTGGAAGACTTGCCCTCACACATTCGTCGTGGCCTGGTTTATCCATGATGGTGCACCTCCTCATTTCACATTAGCTGTGAGGCGACATTTGAATGCGGAATATCCAGATCGCTGGATAGGTATAGAACACGATGCACCAGTGAACTGGCCGGCCCGCTCCCCTGCGACTTCTTTCTATGGGGCGCTTTGAGGTCGAAAGTTTATGCAGCTCCAGTAAACACACGAGAGGAATTGTTGCAACGAATTAATCATGAAGCGGATTTATTGAAGAATGATCCTGAAGTACTAGCCAGAGTTCAATTTCTTGAAACGAATTAATTTGTGTATTCAGGAAAATGGGCAACATTTGGAACAATTGATGCCTTAGCGATTTTCTCAAAAAGTTTTGTTGTTCCTTTTAATTTAGCATTTGTTTTTCCTAAATAATCACATCGTTTCCCCATTTCTATTGTTTTTATTATTCGTGTTTTACCAAGATATTAACCATTTCAGTGTTTGTGAAATTTTGAGCCATAATTTTATAAAATTTTTACGGAAAGCAAAGTAAAAACTGACAGTTTTGAGAATAAATTCTCCAAATGCCAAAATGACATCAGAAAAGCAAAGGCAACTAAGGTATTTTAATCAAGTAAAATTAGTAAGCCAAAATTGCAGAGACTCGAAAATTATTTTTTTCAAGCTAATCCGTTGATTTTATCAAAATTTTCTAAGAGTAAGAAAAGTTTTCAAATGAGATAAGCTATCTACATAAAAAATATAGAGTGAATACATCTACCTCAAAAAAGTTCTGGACACTTTTCCCGTTACATCCTCAAGTTTGAGCCATTTCTATGGTCTCTAAGGCTCTATGCTCCCCTCTCAAAAACGGCTATTATTGACAGTAACTCACCTGCCAAATATTGTATAAGTCCTCCATCACGTTCTCAAGTTATACCGAAAAAACAAAATTATTTTTGCATCTTTGAAGCCCTCTATCGGCTAAACAAGACACTTGAGGCAAAAGTAAAAAGACTTATCAAATTTTTTTCGAATCAAAGAATCTTCGGTTTCATTTTAGCCACGCAGTTCGAGGACACCCTGTATATATATGAGAAACTCAAATATGACACACATAGTGTTGAAATAATTTTGAAAAATAAGTGATGAAATGTGTCTCTCATTGATTGTATTGTGATGATGTGACTAACTTAGATCATTTACAAGACTAAGACTAAACTACTTCTATAAGTTAATAATATTTACAATAATTGCTGAAGATCACCACCACCTACTGCAACGCATGCATCAATTTGCCTCAGCTTCGATCGACGAATTCTTTCGAATATACCTTATGTCTAATTAATGATGGCACACCATTCAAATATCCTGTTTCTTGGATCTTGTTCATTTTAGACTGCAATTTTGTAAGCTAGTGACCTCAAGTAAATTTCATAGATATGAACATTAGGTATGATGTAGATGGAAGAATAAAAACTTCGTGGTTTACTAAAGAAGTTCTGTCTCAACGTTATCTTCACTTCAATTCCGTTGCCTCAACAAAGTGTTATAAACAACCTTACAGATCGCGCGGTTTATTTTCAGTGCAATGTTTCAGTTGTATTACATAGTGTGATTCAATATGATTTTAAAAATTATAAGAATATTGCCAAGCAGCGGATTCTTAATTCATACTTAAAACATTAATGTGTTATAATTTCGATTGCTCGTGTTTCAGTTCGTTTCAGCGACGTGGGCATTTTAAATTAAAATTAGTGCGATGAGAACGTCTTGTGGTGATACAATTAGTTTTAAGAAATCACGTTTTATACATTGATATGTCTTCTGATGATGGTCGTGAGACGTATGTGAAGTCGAAAATAATAATCGTATTTGTTAGTGTGACCTATTTCCCGAGAATGTTATATGTAAATCGTCAGTACCTGTTGCCGTACCCTGTACTTGTGAAAAATAATGAGATGCCCATAGTCAGGCGTAAATATTCACCTACCTATACATATTCTTGGCCCGTCTCCGAAAGGGAGATATGTACAAGATGGTCTGGTTTTTTCTGTTTCTTCATCAAATCTGTCTGGATCAAACTTTTCTGGATCTGGATAATACTGTTCGTCATGTTGGATACCATAAACTGGTATGGATACTTTTGTCCCCTTTTCAATAATAACGTCGGTCCCAGGAACTTTGTAATCTTGTGTGCACACTCTAACAAGCGATGGTAAAGGAGGATATTTCCTCAGGGTTTTTGAAATGTAATAGCAGTTATTAAAGATACTTTTATTGAATACACAGTTCCTGGCAGTAATGTATCCTACTACTTAGATAACATCTACAATGTTAATTAGTTTTCTTCAGATCGACCAGTATAACATTGCAGATAATAGTTCCCGACAGCTGTTTTGCTCTCTAGAACTCAGCAGCGGAACGTAGAAGCTGCAGTGCTACTGGTATTTGCCGTGCGTATCTGAGCATATTGATATTGTTGATGTGCTATAGTGAAACTTAGCTTGCACGGCCACATTTTTCATGTTCAAATTATTCAGGTCATCTGAATTCATAGAGATGCGAAACAACATGGTTCTATGTACACCAGAACAAACACATTTTATTAGAATCTTGTTCCATAGTTTTAATAAAAAATACACTTCTAATAAATTTTCACAGACTTCGTTTTTATTAAACAAAACGTGATATGTTTCGGTGGTTTTATCAAACAATGGTTTATTCCTCAAATATTAAAATTAAGATTAAGAAATAGAGGGTGAGCGAGGAACGAGTACAGTAGGATAAGAATTACTTACAAATAAATGTAATAATGGAGAATTGGTAAAGTTTTTCTGATCATTTGAAAGGTTTCCGGTTTTTTTAAGCTTATTCTTTTCAATTTTCTCTTTATTGCTTGATACTTTACTTTTAACTGACTTGAGGAGAATATCAAAATCATTCTTTTAAATGATGATCAGTTCCTTCAATATGGCTTACAACTTTTGAATCTCCTTTGTTCAAATTATAATGTTCTTTAATTCTAGTTTTGAAAGATCTTCCTGTCTGACCTATATAAAATTCATCACAATCTTCACACTCTACCTTGTGTACTCCTGATCCTTGATCATTTTTATTCGTATCTTTGCCTACCGTATCATATATTCTAAAAGATGTGGTACATTGTGTTTTTTAAGTAAATTGCATACATTATCAGAAAGTTAACCTACATACATTATTGATCTATAATTATGAGTCTCACCTGTACTAGGGTAAACTAATTTCATTGCTTCATTATAATTTTTTTTCTTAAGTAAACCAATCCCAATTTTTTCGTTATAGCCGTTATTAGTTGCTATCTGTTTTAAAATCGGAAATTCCTTCTGATAATTTTATCCTGCCATGGGGATAGTAACAAATCTTTGTATCATGCTTTGAAGAGCAGCAAGTTCATGTTGTATGGGGTGGTTTGAATATTTGTTGATAATAATGTCCGTATGTGAAGGCTGATATATTGAAAAGGAATGTTTACTAGTTAATTGAGTTATGGTCAAGTCCAAAAAGTTGATAGTTTGATGGACTTCTACTTCAACCGTGAATTTAATTTTGGGGTGTGGATTATTTAAATGTTGCATGAAAGAATCTAATTCTCTTTGTGTTCCATTAAAGCCGATGCCAATGAATGAATCTTTTTATAATAGGGTGTTTGTGGATTTTCAATTCTAATTAATAATAACGTGTTTCCTATAGCGGATCCTTCTTAAGTAGTATACACATTGTTAATGAATTGAAAATAATTCTGAGAAAGACGTAATTTAAGAGTGCGTAATATTTCTTATATTACACTGTATTATGTTTGTATGGCTTTTCTCAAGATACTTTGGATCATCAGTAATGTTTCCCGCGGAGGTATACTGGGAAAGAGGTTAGTGACACCAAACGATATAAATTTACTATTGGGTGGTGAGGTAAAATCTTTAATTTTGTTCTCCAGATCGTTAGAATTTTTTATGCCAAATTTCGGTTCAAATTTACGATGTTTCTCTAAGATTTGTAGCAATTTATTCGATAAATTCGTAGACGGAGCGACGTAGTAACTAACCACAGGTCTTATGGGAAAATCTGTATTATGTTATTCAACTAAAGAATATAATTTTGACGCGAGGATTAATTTAATAAATTTTTCTTTTCAAAAATTGCAGAGCATTCCTTGATACAATTTTTAATGTTATTTTTTTTCTCAATTTGTAAATTGTTTTTCGTTTCGGAAGATTCAGTAATGAAAAATTTTGATGTGAAATAAAACAATTCTAATCAAACTGATATAATCAATCAATACTTCAGATAGTGGATCAATAATGACGAACATCTTCGATAACAATATACAGTTGTCCGGCGAGTGAATACACACACGTCATCAATAAATAGGCGTATGAAGTAAATCAAAACTTTTCAGTCAAATTAGCATCTACATTCATTATTTATTTTCAATTACCGGAGACGTCACATCCGTATGGGTAATCATTCGTGGGCACAACTGTACAAGTTCACTCACCATTAATAGCGTTTTCCATGTAATGCATTTCCATGATAGCTTCGTACGTAATTTTGTCTTTGTGTCTCCCCAAAACGTCATTGATCTCTTGCCTGATTTTGGACTGTACCTCTGGATTCATTGCCAATTCAAACAAGCAGAAAGTCATTGTTGTGGAAGACGTTTCAAAGCCAGCCAAAAAGAAGATAAATGCTTGAGCAGCTAACTGCTCGAAAGTGATGTGATTGTGTTTTTCATTTTCTCCTTGCAATTTGTTATCTTCACTTATTTCTCCTCTATTTTTGAGTTGTATTAGTAAGTGCATAAAATCCTTCCTAAAAATATTGTTCGTTTCCCTATATTTGACAGTATCCTCAACAACTTTCAGGAAAAATTTTGCGGATTCGGCATTTACTGTTGTAGTACGAAAAAATGTCATCACATCTGGAAAAGCGAAAGACAGTAGCTGCTTGATATTCTCCATCACAGTGAGTTCAAATACGGCTTTTCCTTGCACTCTAAATTCGTTATTTGGATCTTTTAAGCTATTGCAGTCAATTCCAAATGCACAACTGCCTATTATGTCAGTTGTGAATCGAGCTAAAATATCTTTGATGTCAACAGGAGCACCAATAGTTTCATCCATAATCAGATTGAGTTCCTTTGAGCAATCTACCAATGTTTCGAACATCAACTTCATTTTTCCAGATGTGAAAGTCGGTGACAATTTGCTCCTCAGATTTTTCCATTTCGTACCTTCCAAACTGAATAAATGTGCACTCAGAGGATCGTCCCTTTCGTTCATATAAACACCTCGATCAACGAAGTATTGAAAATCGGTTTGCAGGATGCATTTGATAATGTGTATATCGATGGGACAATAGACTGGTGTAATTGTCATATATATTCCGCCATGCTTCAATTTCTTCGATTTGAAATAATCGTAGATATATTGTGAAAATTCCGCTGAACTTTGTGTTTGAGCCACAAGTTTCGACGCGTTACCGACCAAAAATTTCACTGGAGGTGTATGAAGGCCCTTATTTTTCCAGTATCTGTATCTCCATTTCACCCAAATAATTAATGCAACTATAGTCGCTATTATTATTGTGGATAGCTTAGTTAGAAAAGTCCCATTGGTTATCCCGAACATGTTACCTGAAATGAGGTGAAATATTTTAGAATTCTATGAGAAAAATGTGAATAATGTTCCTCCAGCTTTATTAATGTCAAACTAGTAACTACTCATGCTAATATACTCCCAACAATCAAACCATTGAAAGACGAAGAACGAACTGTCATGAAGAGTGATCCAAATTAATATAAGAGAATTAGATACAAATGAATATGGGCAATTCTAAATTAAAGAAGATGGCCAAGGGGGTGGGGTGACTGAGGAACTTGCCGGGGCAATTTTTTCCGTTTCTACATCGTATTTGAACTAGTTTACTGGCATTTAGAGATTGAAATACCCTTTAGAAAAATTTTTATGAATTTTTTCGATTTTTTTGGTTGTTTTTCATCGAAAATACCAAAAAACTTGGCCGCTGAATCCGAAAATGGTGTCAGTTTCCTTCCATAACGCATCATTTTCATACATTTAGAAAAAAAATGTATCAGCAAAATCTGCGTGTTTTTACCTCAGCTTTACGATAAAATAAGAATTCTTCTGACTAAATGGATTTTAGAGGTCGAAAAATTAGAGGAACTAAAAAAACGACAAAAAAACGATATTACTGTACAAAAATCTGCCGTCAGGTCGCTGACAACTCTTGTTTTGGGACATATGACCTCGGAATCGGATTCAGCGATTCAAAATCACTCATTTTGATCACGATTTTGGTCGATTTAAAGTTTTAAGAAGAAAACTTCAAACATTACAGAAAATACGAAGTCTCTAAATTTGCAGCTACCAAAAAGCTTTTTTTCAAACTGTTTTTCCAAAGCACCAACATATTTAAAAATATAATGTAAAAGCATGTTTTCGATCGAAAATTGTTCAAGTAATCCAAATATCCTACTTACAATTCTAAATTCTGCAACTTTGAGGTCGAAAAAGGTCAAAAACTGGAAGAAAATTACGTTTACCTGGTTTTTGGCGTAAAATTAATGGTTTACTGGAGTGTAAAAACTGTTGAATGACGTTCGGAAACTGTTTTCTTTGTCATCGTATAATTTTTCGCTGAATCTGATTCCGGGGTCATATGTCCCAAAAAAAGACTTGTCAGCGACCTGACGACAGATTTTTATACAGTAACATAGGTTTTTTGTCGTTTTTTTCGATTTTTGGACCTCCTAAATCCAATTAGTCAGAGGAATTCTCATTTTATCATGAAGCTGAGGTAAAAACACGCAATTTAGCTGAAAAAAAATTCGCTTAAAAAAAATTTCTCAAGTGGCTGCTCACACCGATATGAAGCCGTCAAATAAAAGTTTTTTTCCGAAAATCAGCCTATCCATAGAAAATGATGCATTATGTAAGGGAACTGACACCATTTTCGGATTCAGCGGTCAATTTCCGATCGGAAATGACTTCTTGGACGTTAATTTATTACAAAATGTCGATTTCTGGGGTCAAAAACAGTTTTTTGATTGTGAGAGTGGGTGTGAGAGTGAGTGTGACTGAGACTGTGACTGTGACTGTGACTGTGACTGTGACTGTGACTGTGACTGTGACTGTGATTGTGACTGTGACTGTGGTGTGTGTGTGTGTGTGTGTATGTGTGTAAGGGAAGTATTGTAATCTGCCCTACAAAATTTAAAGTCACAGTCTATTTTACGCAATAACTATGGGAAATTTTGACAGTTCATCTGACAACAAGTGTTAATATAAAACAGGTTACAATTATTATAAAGTGAATGATCCCGTGGAGTGAACCAGCCAGCAGGTGTCAATATAAAAAATAGAGTTGTTAAATACAGACGATTTGGATAAAATTTCAATGTAACATAGAATATAACATAACTGTTTCATTAGCGGTTTGTAAATCATTTGCAATATATTTAGTGTTACTACCTGTAACGGAACTTCAAATTTGACCCCCCCTCCCCCCGGAAAATTCAATTGAAGGCCTTGGAAATAAAAAATTAAGCGCCATAAATTATAGAAACATATATTTTTATAGGTAGGCATAACAAATAACAAGCACTGATTTTGAAACTCTTTACGGTGAGTTTCAGCATTAACAAAATTTTTAATGACATCTTTGAAATCTAATTTTATGTCTTCATCAGCTTCAATAGCCAAAATTGAAAGACCGCTTAATCTTTCTTCTGTTATTGTTGTGCATATAAGATTTTTAATGAATTTTAATTTGCTATATTCAATAGCAGCTCTGCTAGTTCTTTTACTGATTTAATTTCAGAAAATTCATATTTAAAAATTGACACTAAGTTTTTATTTGAACAGGAAATTTTTCAGAAATTTCATCTCTGTAATGGGCTACTAAATTTTCTGCGCATTCAAATAGTTGATCTTGTGACAGTGTAACTAGTGTTTTTCGATTTAAAAAATCGAATATTCCACAAACGCGATACAAGCCACTGAATCTATTGCTTATTTGTTCACAAACTACGTCAAACACTTTCTCATATATAGATTGATTCGGAAGATATCTGCGTCGCTATCAAAACGATGGTCCAGTTACAATAAATTCGATAGATTGCCCTGTATTCTCATTTTATATCTCAAAGTTAGTTATTGAAACAGTTGACGATCATCAATGTTCGGTTGCGTTAAGGCAAAGTGAATGCATTTAATGAACAAAGCGACTAAACGTAAATCCTGAGAGATACGGCTGACCGGCTAGTGTATGTAACATCTGACGATCGCAACTCTCAGATTGAAGGAAAACGCCTCGCTACTGAATCCCGATAATTCATTTATAGTAAATAGAGCAAACATTTAGAAAAGTCTGTCATGGATGAAACTTTGAGAGCTTGACCGTCACCAGTTGAAATTTCAAATAGTTGAATATAAGACACAGGTAACAAGTGGGATTCCGGTTTGGGAAATACATTGCTAAAATAGTTTTATTAAAATTGGATAATGTTGACATTATTGTCGAAATAAAGGGGTCTGATATCAGCGATCTGGAATTTCAGGAGGTGGTGGGTTATAATAAAACACGGAATCGGTCACAAGTTAGATTCCTTCAGCACTCTGCAGTCATATGGTATCAGCAGAAGAAAATGATGTATGGTCGTCTTTATCATTGTAAATAAAATACAATTTTTTATAATTACCTATATGTTTTTATATATTAATTATTAATATTCTAGAGGGCTAGCAATAATACTATCTTTGAGGAAAAATTTCAATTACATTTGAAATTCTACATAACAATTATATGCAATAGTGATACAAACATATTTAGCTCTTATTTCATTTTGCTTTATAGTTGTGATCACAAAATATATTATTATAAGTAAACTGTGATTAATTATTAATAACACCAAAGGACTCCGGGATTGGAGCCCAGTCAAGAATCTACCAGGTACCAAAATAGTGGCCACGCAGGCCTTCGGAAAGTGCATTGCGTGACCTTGGTGTATAAACAAATATTGAGTTATTGCAATGAAAGTAAATTAAATATTATTAATTGTGCAACCTACTGCGATCTATTTGATGCTTTGCTTTGAACAGACTTAATTCACTTACATGATAACATTAATATTATTCACTGTAATATTTCATCAGGAATGCATTATGAAGCACCTTCTCGAATCTAAAATAAATATCTACAATCAACAGATGCGATCTTCATCGTAAATTGACGAAGTGATGACTTCAATGTCATGTTATTCGTATCAACGTAATTGTTGATGAAATGTGTTTGTTCATTGTTATTTGTTCTCCAGCGAAACGGGTTATATCAGAAGCACTACTACTCCTACTTTCATCTAGGGAAACATACAGGCGTCCATTACAATTGGATAATTGTTCGTTTATCTAAAGTTTGTTTTTGATAACGATAAAAATATAACAATACAATAAACAATAACAAAAATCCATTGAAAAACACTTAAATTATAATTAAGATCAAATGGAAAAGAGGAACATTGAAAAAACAAAACAGAAAAATCAGAAAACAATACGTCTGGCCCTTAAAAACTCAAACGCGTGCGTGGTCTTAAACGCGTGTGGAGTTGCTGGCTTAGCTGTTTTTCATAGAATCTTAATGGGTGACTGAACTAACTTTTGTTGGTACTGTGTGATTTCTTTCTTTTTTAATTTTTTTACCTTTCATAACTCGTAGGTACTACTACAATGTAATATCTGGAACCTTTCCTACAATGTACTGTCATTAATTAAATTAAAGAAATAAATAATGCAAAAACAATAATAAATAAATACTGATGATTCAATTTTAATCTCACTGATTATGTGAATAAGATCAACATTATTTTGAATACAGTCTCCATAATATTAAAATAAATCCAATATCGCTTATTTATCTTGAGATTTTAGATACAAGATTTATCTAAATAGTGAATAGGGTTTACTCTGTTGACCCTATCTGAATTTATTTAATAAATGTTGTTTGAAATCTTCAACTCAATAAATAAATTTTGAAACATTTATGCTCAACATTTATTGAGTTCTATCGGGAATTGAAAATTGAATTAAATTTACACATAACTTGAAACATTTAATTTGTAAATAATGCTGAAAAATTGTTCCAACAATAGTTGATAACATCAATTTGTCAGCATTAATTTTGAATTAAATATTACAAGCTTTGTGTAAATTTGAGTTAGATCTCCAACTTCCGAAAGTTGAGTTGCCACTACGTAAGCGCCGAAACCATAACCTATATTTATTGAATAAATTCAGTGATAGTTAACAAAGTAAACCTTAGTTTTATTATTATAATGGAATATCACAAAGTTACGAACAATATTGTCTAAATAGTTTGAATATTCTCTCCAAGAAAGGTAAAAACTGTGGTATTATAGTAGTTAAGAATGCAACATTAAATATTCAAGAACGTATGATCCAATTGGATTGGCATTACTTAAAGCGAATAGATAATTGCAGTTCAAAGTAATTGCACCATCGGCCATAATTATAGCATCATTCATGATTCGGATTAGAACTGCAAAAAAATGTACAATAATTCTGAGGAAAATTGTACATATTTAATATAAAATTATTAATAATTTACAAAGGTGAATTTCCAACGAAATAATAACGTTCAAACTGTGCTATTATAAATTTTTACTCGAGCAATATTCAGTTCAGAATTTGTATATAAATAATACAGGTTGGTCCTAATGTAAGGGATAAAATCATTTTCTACGTTTAAGTCGTTTTTGGGAAAACCCTGGAACAGGTCGATTCATATTTCGAACTGACTTCACGGCTGTTACGGCTATGACGTCATCAATTGAAACAATCTGTGAATTTTTCATTCCTTGGCATCTGTACGCCGATTTCAGCACACTTCCAAACACCTGAATGCTAGAATTCTCAACCACAATTATTTCGTTTTGTCAAGAAAAAACCAACAAGTATTGCTGTGCAATATCAAAATGACTAATATTCAGTAAATAGATTATCATTTTTATATTTTTAATCTTTCTTTATGAAGAATAAACGAAATTCAGAAATTCTCATAGTGCTGAATAGACACTCGAATACTCTTCAAAATGAGGTATTAAAACAATTAGGAGGGTAGTTGATACTTGAAGGGTGTAGGGATGGGCAACAAATTAGTATGTGAAAAAGTGGCATTTCGAAAACGGAGACTGACCCGTCCTTGTTTTTTCATTCAATCTTTCAATATGAAAGCTTATTGATCTAATCCTAAAAAACGTAGGTAGATAAGCACATTAATTTATCGTTAAGATAATCAGTGGAATTCGTTTAGTTCAAACAAATGACAATAAAATTGTTTTGTCAAATAAAACGTTTATTTACAATTCCAAAGGAACCATTCCGTATATTCTAGTTAATGAGGATTTGATTTAAGCATGCAAACAAACTGAAATTTGGTTGATCTAACTGGACCTTGAGTAGATTATTCAAAACGTTGTTGTGTTTAAAACAACATCTATTGATCTTAATAAAATAACTACTTAAAGTTTTATTTCCCACATTTTATTTAATTTCAGAATGGATTTTCATCACGTAATGGTTAATTCTATTCAACATCTATTGATTCCAAAATATTATGTTTTCTACCTTTACTAATTGAATGTAACATATTATCAGAGAGCATTAAAGTTTATTCCGTCCTTACTCCAATATAAGAATATATTTTGGGTTACTTGAAATACTAGGATTCCAAGAATCATTTAGCGCAAAATATAACTGTTAATTTTTTAGATAAATGAGTACACTTATCAAACTTCAACTAAAGAAAATCTTGTTTTACTTCGAACAGATGATAATTATGCAAATGATGTATTATTAACGGATTCTAGTTCAATAAAATAATTGTCCATATTTATTTCTTTGCTATGTTTCCATTCACACATAACTATTGTGTTGATGTTATGCGAAGGATTTTGTCATTACACACAATAAAAGGATGTGTCAAATCAAATAAATAATACTTAATATAAGATTACGGTTAGTTTGTATATACGCAAATAAATATTTTCTCTAGTGAGAAAAATAATTCATCAAAATGTGAAACAGTAATCAAGTTAGTTCGAGAAAATCTTCTCTCAGTTGGAAACTAGGCTTTTTTCAATATTAAACCACATAATACTTATTCTGAAACTCCTATTGTTTCATTGTGAAAATAAATTTTCTTCATTGGACATATATTTTACTTAAAACAACAATTTCATCATGTCTAAGTGAAGTAATAGATATATATATATATATATATATATATATATATATATATATATATATATATATATGTATGTGTAGAACTGAATTCTCGGGTATTGATCCGCGTTGTGTGGTTTCGGTCCTCAAAAGGACAGTTCGCCTAGATTTTCCAGACTCTACGGTCGAATCACCTGAAGATGGCAAATGCGACTTTGCCGAAACGTCATGAAATTGGTCCTTTTGAGGACCGAAACCACACAACGCGGATCAATACCCGAGAATTCAGTTCTACACATTACGTCCGCGAGAACCTAAGAAGAAACATATATATGTATATATATATATATATAGCAGTACTAACCTACAATCCTTACTTCAAAAAACGACTGAACTTCAGATGAATGTGCGTGAATAGTTGATCTATGGTAGGGCATCGAATCGCATTGTGTTCATCAATGATCTACTATCCTTTCAGAGGTTTATATTTACAAAAATATAAAAATCTAACAGGACCGAAGTGGTGTAATTGGTAAACACCCTGGACTAGAAATCCAGAAATGTGGGTTCGAATCCCGCCTATGGTTCAATCTTTTACGTTTATTCATCTTTATAATCCTATGTTAAATTATCTAAGTTATCTTCATAATTCAGAAAATTTAATTCTATATCTCTTAAGTTACATACACGATAGTGGCCAATTAGGCAAAGAAACTTTAAACTTGTTTATAATTAACCAGAACAATTCTTAGTCAGTTCTATTGAAATATATAAGAACCGGGATGCTGTCATTTGAATAAGAACTGTCAAGTAACTGCCAACCATAGCAGTACTAACCTACAATCCTTACTTCAAAAAACGACTGAACTTCAGATGAATGTGCGTGAATAGTTGATCTATGGTAGGGCATCGAATCGCATTGTGTTCATCAATGATCTACTATCCTTTCAGAGGTTTATATTTACAAAAATATAAAAATCTAACAGGACCGAAGTGGTGTAATTGGTAAACACCCTGGACTAGAAATCCAGAAATGTGGGTTCGAATCCCGCCTATGGTTCAATCTTTTACGTTTATTCATCTTTATAATCCTATGTTAAATTATCTAAGTTATCTTCATAATTCAGAAAATTTAATTCTATATCTCTTAAGTTACATACACGATAGTGGCCAATTAGGCAAAGAAACTTTAAACTTGTTTATAATTAACCAGAACAATTCTTAGTCAGTTCTATTGAAATATATAAGAACCGGGATGCTGTCATTTGAATAAGAACTGTCAAGTAACTGCCAACCATAGCAGTACTAACCTACAATCCTTACTTCAAAAAACGACTGAACTTCAGATGAATGTGCGTGAATAGTTGATCTATGGTAGGGCATCGAATCGCATTGTGTTCATCAATGATCTACTATCCTTTCAGAGGTTTATATTTACAAAAATATAAAAATCTAACAGGACCGAAGTGGTGTAATTGGTAAACACCCTGGACTAGAAATCCAGAAATGTGGGTTCGAATCCCGCCTATGGTTCAATCTTTTACGTTTATTCATCTTTATAATCCTATGTTAAATTATCTAAGTTATCTTCATAATTCAGAAAATTTAATTCTATATCTCTTAAGTTACATACACGATAGTGGCCAATTAGGCAAAGAAACTTTAAACTTGTTTATAATTAACCAGAACAATTCTTAGTCAGTTCTATTGAAATATATAAGAACCGGGATGCTGTCATTTGAATAAGAACTGTCAAGTAACTGCCAACCATAGCAGTACTAACCTACAATCCTTACTTCAAAAAACGACTGAACTTCAGATGAATGTGCGTGAATAGTTGATCTATGGTAGGGCATCGAATCGCATTGTGTTCATCAATGATCTACTATCCTTTCAGAGGTTTATATTTACAAAAATATAAAAATCTAACAGGACCGAAGTGGTGTAATTGGTAAACACCCTGGACTAGAAATCCAGAAATGTGGGTTCGAATCCCGCCTATGGTTCAATCTTTTACGTTTATTCATCTTTATAATCCTATGTTAAATTATCTAAGTTATCTTCATAATTCAGAAAATTTAATTCTATATCTCTTAAGTTACATACACGATAGTGGCCAATTAGGCAAAGAAACTTTAAACTTATATATATATATATATATATATATATATATATACATATATGTATTTGTATGCTTTCTTGGTATATTGGTTCGTATATATACTGAAAATAAAATGAAATAAAAATTCTTTTTGACGTTTCGACAATGTTTATTGCCTTTATCAATTTTCTTATAAAAAGCCATGATTCTTATGATGTATGTATATTGATGTTGAGAGTAGTGTATTCTTGAAAAATAAAAAACCTATTTCACCAGGCGAAATTATTCTTTTATTGATATTCTTGAACCATTTGTAATATTGAAGAAAATTATGGATTCTACACCGTCCATTTATTGAAAACGTTCACAAAGATGATGAATACTTTCGCCAATCAGAAGGGAAAATAGGAAAATATACTTATTACGACTATAAAGTTTAAGAATAATACCAAAATTTTCAAAAATCAATGATAATCACATCATTCTCAATAGTGAGTACTTAGATAATGCTTATCTTCAATTGAAAGTATTGAAACATCTTAATATCTGACATTTGTAAGTGTCTATTCAAAATTCAACCTAAAAAAGATAACGTATTGTTTAACTATGACACTATGAGTAACAATTTTGAGGTTAAAATTCCATAGAATTATCTTAAACTTGTATAGTTGATTATAATAGATGTGGATAGAGTGTTTATCATAGAATAACTAATTCATACAATAATCATAGATATTTATAATTGTACAATCTTAGAATGTCTTGTATTTAATCAAATTCAATCCATTTCAAATTGTAATTAGCCATACATAACTCTTTCACACACAACCGATCCAATGTTTTCTGCAGTTTTAATTGAATCTTAAAATACAAGTCGGCTGCAGACGCATTTCATTAATCGAAATCATCTATTCTTTTCTAAATTACATGGAAACACTAATTCACATTTTGATAAAGGCAATAAACATTGTCGAAACGTCAAAAAGAATTTTTATTTCATTTTATTTTCAGTATATATACGAACCAATATCCAAGAAAGCATACAAATATTACAAATGGTTCAAGAATATCAATAAAAGAATATATATATATATATATATATATATATATTTGTATGTTTTCTTGGTATATTGGTTCGTATATATACTGATAATGAAATAAAAATTCTGTTTTGACGTTTCGACAACGTTTATTGCCTTTATCAAAATTGTTAATTAAATTAGTGTTTCCATGTAATTTAGAAAAGAATAGATGATTTCGATTAATGAAATGCGTCTGCAGCCGACTTGTGTTTTAAGATCCAATTAAAACTGCAGAAAACATTGGATCGGTTGTGTGTGAAAGAGTAATGTATGGCTAACTACAATTTTAAATAGATTGAATTTGATTAAATACAAGACATTCCAATATTGTACAATTATAAATATCTATAATTCTATGGAATTTAACCTCAAAATTGTTACTCTATAGTGTCATAGTTAAATAATACTTCATCTTTTTTAGGTTGAATTTTAAATAGACAATGGAAAGTGGCACTTCAAATTAATAAAATTTTGTTAAGCTTGAATTAGATTATTGTACAGTTTCGAAAGATTGGAATCTATTTTGTCATTTACACAATTGTTCTTTTTAATTTGAATAGATTCTAATATCAAACGTTTGTTGTCGTTTGTTTCAATATTTAAAATTTTTGTATTGTTGTAGTCGAAAGTATGGTTAGTGTCTTTCACATGTTTATTGAGCGCAGTTGATGAATTTTTGGTATATTTGTGAAATGGCTAAATACTTATCCAACATACTAAAAAACATAGCTTACAAAAATGAGTTTTACATCAAAGATTCTTGGGATTTCAAGGAGTTCATTAACAAAATTACAATACCTAAAAACTATATCTTAGTATCACTAGATGTCACATCTTTATATACAAATATCCCTTTAGAATTAGCTAAACAAATAATTCAAAATAAATGGGATGAAATAAAACTATACAAATTTACCTATGAATGAGTTCTTAACAGCTATAGAATATACATTCACCGCTAATTTTTTACAATATAAAGATGATTGTTATAAACAATTAGATGGTTGTGCAATGGGCTCTCCAATATCAAGTATCATAGCCCAAATAGTAATGGAATTCCTTGAAGAAAAAGTAGTATCTCAACTAAATTATAATATAGCCTTCTTCAAAAGATATGTTGATGATTGTATTGCTGCAATCCCTGAAAACAAATGTAACGAATTTTTGAATTCTTTCAATTCCTTTCACCATAAGTTACAATTTACGATTGAATTAGAAAATCATAACGAAATAAATTTTTTAGATTTAACTTTAGTAAGAAAATCAAATGATAACAAAATTCTAACAAAATGGTATACCAAACCTACTTGGTCAGGAAGGTATACTAATTTCAATTCTAATATACCTAAAAAATATAAGAAAAATGTTATTATAAATCTAATAGATAGAGCTATTCGACTAAGTTCTCCTGAACTGAGAACTATATCTATTACAAAAACAAAAGAAACTTTAATAAGAAATGGTTATCCCATTGATTTAGTAAATTCGATAACTAAAGACAAAATTCATAAATTTTATAACTCATTTGGTGGAATCAATACCAATAATGAGAAAACTAATGATAGGCATTACATATCACTACCATATATCGGTGGACTTTCAGAGAAAATTTGTAATATAGTGAAACCTTATGACCTACATATATGTCATAAGAGTTATTTAAATCAGAAAAGTCTCTTTACAAAATTAAAAAGCAGCGTACCTTTCAAAAAAATAACCCATACTGTTTATTCCATCCCTTGCAAAGATTGCGAAAAGGTATATATTGGCCAATCTTCACAATACCTCGAAAAAAGATTAAATGGCCACAAATATACCAAAAATTCATCAACTGCGCTCAATAAACATGTGAAAGACACTAACCATACTTTCGACTACAACAATACAAAAACAACAAACGTTTGATATTAGAATCTATTCAAATTAAAAAGAACAATTGTGTAAATGACAAAATAGATTCCAATCTTTCGAAACTGTACAATAATCTAATTCAAACTTAACAAAATTTTATTAATTTGAAGTGCCACTTTCCATTGTCTATTTAAAATTCAACCTAAAAAAGATGAAGTATTATTTAACTATGACACTATAGAGTAACAATTTTGAGGTTAAATTCCATAGAATTATCTTAAACTTGAATAGTTATGATAGAAATACTTATCATAGAGTAACTAATTCATACAATAATTCATAGATATTTATAATTGTACAATATTGGAATGTCTTGTATTTAATCAAATTCAATCTATTTCAAATTGTAGTTAGCCATACATTACTCTTTCACACACAACCGATCCAATGTTTTCTGCAGTTTTAATTGGATCTTAAAACACAAGTCGGCTGCAGACGCATTTCATTAATCGAAATCATCTATTCTTTTCTAAATTACATGGAAACACTAATTCAATTAACAATTTTGATAAAGGCAATAAACGTTGTCGAAACGTCAAAACAGAATTTTTATTTCATTATCAGTATATATACGAACCAATATACCAAGAAAACATACAAATGTTACAAATGGTTCAAGAATATCAACAAAAGAATATATATATATATATATATATATATATATATATATATATATATATATATATATATATATATATATATATATATATATATATATATATATATATATATATAATATATATATATACTCATATATGCAAGGAACCTTGCGTAACGGCTAACTCGGTCAATTTTCAACCGATTTGGTTGAAATTTGGATTGAAGATAGGTGTTATGGTCTCAAATCTACCCTATAAATTTCAAGTGAAAATATTGAACAGTTTTTTAAAAATTTAACTTTAAGTCAATTTTTTAGTTATTTTTCAAATTAAGATATCTCATGTCATTTACATCCGATCGGGATCTGCTTTGCGAGAAAATGTAGGTAACCGCATACACTTTTATGTCATGGAACTCATTTTTCAATTATTTTTTTTTCCGGTCTATATTGGCCATTTTGGTTAATTTGAGATAAATCGAACGACGTTCACGTGAGGAGCGCTTAGCTGGCGAGTTAGAAAAGTGCAAACTGGTTGTACCTAATACGACTTTTCGCGTGCCGTTTTCGCTCCATGTAGTTAGATTAGGTATCGGACCGTGCCCGACGGCCCTTCTTTTTCCGACAAATGTCCATTAAATAGGAAACTTTAATTAAAATAGAAACAGGTACTCTCAGGTCTCAGCTAAGCGCGTCAACGTGCCACGTATCAAAGAGAATTTTCTAGCTACTAAAATATACCCGAAGCGGGTGAAAGCTAGCGGCCCACAGCCGAAAATACTTTATTACAACTGGCGTCGCCCGCACGGAGCACGAAACGGCCCAACATAAGAAGATCGAGACCACGTGAAAATCCTTCTGAGCCTCACAATATTCGTAAAAAATTACGAAATTTCGCACTTTTAGAAACTTCAAATTAATTAATTTGACACAAGTTTTGGGGATATTAATTATATTAATGTTCTTTATAGATGGCTATAGGACCAGGTTGTCACTATTCAACCTAGTGAATGAAAAGTTTATAATTTGCAGGTTTAACTCAAAGTTTAGTGAATGAATATGTGATTTTGTGATCTTCCAATCGATACCGTCTATGTCAAAATAAAGAAAATGATAAGTCTACCACTACTTGGACTTGAATGGTCTAAGCCGGAAGTAGTCAGTTATGATATGCTACAATCTATTGATTTGTCAATGAAAATTTTCCAAATATTCATAACACATATTTGGAACATTCAGGATCAGGAATTCTTAATGAAATAATACAATAATAATAATAGATAGTAATAGATATGTCCTCATGTATATTACTATCTATAATATGAATAGAGACTCTGCTAAGTGATTTTGCAAAAATCGAATTGAACTGTATTTCGAAAATGAATGTCTATTCATATTGTATCATCATAACACTGTTTGTCATACCTATACCAAACTTTTGTAAACTGATTCAATTTTGATTTGAAGCAGGTTTCGAGTTCGCTTAGAATGATATCGGCCAAAAAAGTAGAGACTAGATTGCCAAATCATTAATTAATCGAAGCAAAGCATATCATATGAGTAATTGTTCAATCTGAATGTGTTCGATTGATCGTTGCCATCTCTACTCACATCACGAGTTTACCAGCTTAGAATCAATATGCAATTTTGTTTAAGACATTAACAAATTTAACGAAAACGAAATATCCTCAAATCGGTTCATATGGTACGTTGATAGTTTCAACCCTAGCGTAATCGAGCTCACGAAACTAGCCAAACTGGAGCCGGCACACTTACTCCCTCCGTCTCATTCCTACGGGTATGCGCAGCATACAGACAGACCTCCTAGTTTATGTTTTTTCCTCAGTACCGCAACAATTCAGAATAATAATAAAAACATACCAATACTATACAGATTCCATAGATATCTACAGAAGTCAAAATAGAATACAAAAGTCTGTCACAACTTTTAACTGATTCTTCCCGTTTCATGTTCATGTCCAGCATTGGATACCTCCAAAGCATTTGACCGAATCTAGCACCAAAGCCTTCTTGCCGCCTCAACTTTGTCGCTTATTATAAAGTTTTTTCTCCGATAGATCACTCCATGTTGGGGTTAACGGAGTATCCTCCGATACAAAGCCTATGAAGGCATGTGTTCCACAGGGATCTGTCTTGGCACCAACTTTGTTTCTGCTCCATGACAATGATCTGGTGGGAATGACCACTGTCCCGTTTACAGCTTGCAAATAATAGTACACTCTTTGCCTAGTGATGTCTTTCTCTATGCCTATAACCTCCAAACCTTCAAGAAAAATTTGAATCTCAACATTCCACGCTGGCTCATACGATGTTCTTCGAATATTATAGGTTTCCCACTCTTCAAGTCAAATTATAACTGCTATCGTGCAATAATTTCTCAACTAGCACAGTGTTATAATGGGGACCGTGCTTCCGATGCCCTCTTTCGCTGTTCAGTCAATTTACATTGTACCAGATTCACAATGACGTATCATATCTATATTATTCAAAACGAATGCATTTTACTGAACAAGATTGGTCGCTGTGCTCAAGGTTGAGGCGTATACTCGATTAGTGTAGAGGTGGATTTCAGAACTTCGGCTAGTTAATTGCAGGATATATGCACGTGAAGTGAACAGTTTACTCTTTGAATTTGGTTGAAAACTTACGAATGCTGAATCGAATAAGCCCAAGGGGCAAATGTAATGAAATAACGTTTTATTATAAATCTGAGCCGATTTACCTAATGATGTGTATTTCACTCCACAACGATGATCCTTGCATTAAATATTCATGACATAGTATATAGTATATTATGTAATACTCAAAAATTAGAGTAGCACTGGCTAATGTTGGTTTCCGAAAAACTTTTCAACCAACTCTGATCTTTTTTTTAAATTAGTTCGAATTTGAAAGTCTTATCTAGATTATCACATTGTTATGTTTCATTGCTACATTTACTTGAATTTTCTAAATTGACAACCATCGTTTAAAACCAATCTATTTTTAATTTTCATCACTGAATAACTGAACAGTTAAAATTACACTCCTTATAATATTAAATTTGTTACAAATCAAATGTTTCTCATATAACTTCACAAAGTTTCCCACACAACCCATCCCATCATCTTCGTATAGTGTATCTTGGAATAATAATTCATTTCTCAACTTTCTCATAATCCAACCAAATACTTCCTTCGGGATACATAATTAAACTTCTAGACTGGAGTTTCATAGGGAGAGATGTTTTTGCATTCACAGAAAAGATGTAGTTCTTAAGTAAAGCAGCTAATCCAACTTTGGTCTGCGTCATTCCAAAACGGAGTCCTGCAAGACAATCACTACTTTGTATTAGTGCATCGGTGTATAAGCAGCAAGCCTAACCATAAAATAGCAATTATCATTCTGCTCTCAAGGAGGGTTAACCTCACCAATGAGATACCATTCCACTATTTGTATACCACGAAAAGTAAACAGAAGAAAATGATAGATTCATGGTATTCATTGTACAAGGTTGATAGGTTTTGAAATAGTCTTTTGGAATGAATGGATGAAGATTAAAGAACGTACCTATGCATATTCTTGGCCCCTCGCCAAATGGAAAGTATGTGTAAGGAGCGAGAGTTTTCTCCGATTCCTCATTAAATCGTTCAGGATCAAATTTCTCCGGATCTGGATAATATTGCTCATCATGCTGAATCGCATAAACTGGAATAAATACTCTTGTTCCATTTTCGAGAACAACATCACTTCCAGGAACTTTGTATTTCTTCGTACATTCTCTGCTCAGAATTGGCAAGGGTGGATACTTCCTCAACGTTTCTAGAATCAAATACAAAATGTGGATTTCCCTTTAAACGCATGTGAAATTTCAATAGGGAAGGAATATTGTTATAAGTTCCTTCATCAACTGAAGAAATGCTGTTGCCGCGCTTTCTACATACTCATCTTGACTCATACTCTTCTACATTTAGGATAGCGCCACTCCCGGATGAGTGAGAATATGCAAGTTTTTTTTCATTGTTGTTGTTATTTCTTGTGTGCAGAAGCAGTAGTTGTTCCCTCTTGAATGAATATCAATCAAGAAACTGGTTCTTCAAAGTAAAGCTTAGTTCGCAACGGAAGTGTAATCTCATTTAGTCTTTCTAGCCGGATTATACACACCAATGAGATTGTTAGATCATTTCCATTCTTATTATCCAACATTGTCGTTTTGTGAGATTTGTTGGAATGCCCCCTCAACTGCAACGATATTGTTTTCCCACACACTGCGTCACCAACACCAACACCAAATAAAAAAGTATTTTACGGAGCATTAATAAAAAACTTAAGTACATCTTCTTCTGTAAAACTAGAGACTTTTTGGGTTCGTAATCTTCCTTTGCAATTGTGTTTGGATGCTGGATCTATCCACTTTTTATTTTCAGCTTGGATTGTAATTCCGAATGGATACACCAAAGTGTGGAAGATTTATATATCTTGGACATTTCCAGCATATATGCCAGCATCACAGATTCATCCACAATCTGAGTCTGCTTCTTCTCAGTCCAAAATCTTATCTTTTTGTATTCTTTATAACAGGATTTTCCTGGAATTAGTGTCAATTGAGCCTTTGCGGGTGAATTTTCGATTTCCAGTGAAAGTTCAGTTTGGTTCGCAATTTAAAAAAATATAAATTGAGTATTAGTTACATGAGCTGTCAAACATGCTTGTAAACAACAATTGATATCTCATATCAACAATACATGATGAATTAAAATATGAGAACCATTTTTTTTTCTTTTATACTTTGACTACTCGAGAGGGAAACCTGTAATGTTTGACGAACATTGTGTGACCCAGTGGTAGAAAGTTGGGAGAGGAGATAGGCATTCGAATTTTCTGAAGGTCTGGAGGTTATAGGCATAGGGAAGCACCTCATTAGGTAAAGAATTCCACAACTTCGCTGTTTCATTAAAAAATTTAAGTCTGGTAGGAAGAAGTTCTGCAGGTCTCGACAATGAAGGGGTGACTAGTCCAGACGAGCTCAGGCTCGTCTAGTCCGCCTATTTGGAATCTCTCGTGGTGTAACAATAGACGAGATTTCTGATGAACATCGACCATGGAAATATAGAAAAGATCTCACACCTCTCTTCTACAGATATCATTAGATAAGGGTGAGATTTCTAACCTTTCTACGATGTTCTGGAGAGGTCTATGAACTCGTAAGTGTAACATCATCAATCAGCCAAATATCTCCCATATGGATAGAATTCAAAAACTTCGGCATATTTTGGAAACCGAACTCCAAGCATGAGGCGAATGGAATCCCAAATTTTTGTAAAACGGTTTTCGTAATGGACCTCACATGATCGTCCCATGAGAAGGTGCTATTGGTGGTGATCCCGAGTAAGGATATGGAACATTTCATAGATATAGTTGTACCCGGCATCATCATATTAGGGATTGTGGTATACGCCTTCCTGGAGAAGACGCAAGCTTCAGTTTTGTTTGTATTAAACTCTACCAGATTATCAGATCCCCAATTTCATAATCTTAACCAGATCTCTATTAATTGTGTCAACCTATCTCTGTCTCGCTTCTCTGATTTCAGTTGATGATTTGGGGGATCTAGATGAGGAAACGGAATGAAGTGTACCATCATCTGCAAAGCTGTAGACGGGAAAGCTGGTAACCTCCAGCAGATCGTTTACCAGGAGCAGAAACAAAGTTGGTACCAAGACTGATCCCTGTGTAACATCAGCGTTGGTAGTCATTGTATCGGAGGTTACCCCGTCAATCATCACATGGAGTGTTCTATCTGAGAGAAAACTGGATAGTAAGCAACAAAGTTGAAGTGGAAAACCATGTGGCGGAAGTTTCCCAAGAAGGCTTTGGTGCCAGATTCGGTCAAATGATTTGGAGATATCCAATGCTACAGCTGAAAATTCATCATGTTTTCCAATAGATTTCTGCCATACGTGTGTTACGTGGGCAAGCAGGTCTCCTATTGATCTCTGCTGACGAAAGCCATGTTGCCGGTCATTCACGACTTTGGAGCTCTCTAGGTATAGGATGAGCTTGATTTTGATTACTTTCTCCATCACTCTAGAGATCACAGATAATAGTGTAGTGGGTCTATGATGATTTGGAGGGGTCCTTTTCCCATTTTTTGAAATTGGTTGGACTCTAGCTGTCTTGCAGCACATACCTTTAAAGCGGTAGGTGGAATTCCGTTTGTCCCTATAGACTTTTTGGTATTGAGATGCAGCAGAATGCGTTAACGAAAGACAACCTCAGGCATATGGCTATAGATGGAAGCAACATTAGGAGTGTCCTTGTGTATTCAAAAAGGAATTTGCTGCAAACATTCCAGCAAAAGGGTTGACTTGTGGTGTAGTAGCCAGTGTATCCTTATCTTTGGATAGGAAAGAGGATGAACTGGAAGTTAAATTATTACCAATAGCCTTGGCGAAGGTTCATTCTGATATTAAATTTATTTCCAGCTTTATTTTTGAAATCATGATGCAGGTATAATAATAAAAAGTGTATGATACACGTGTGTAAGTGTCTCTAACGCACTTGCAAAGTAAACTCATTGCGCTTGCTTTAAATGCTCTCTTATACACTTGTATCATAATATACTATTATATCATGGTGTGAATAATTTCTGGAATCAACCTGAAAGCTGGTGACAGCAGGTGTCAGTAACATCATAGCGTTGTAAAATACATTATTTAGGCCATTTGAATATATTCCCATGTAACGGAAAATACAAATCAGCGTCCTTTATCAGCTGTTTCTGAATCATTTCCAATATATTTTTTGTTCCTACAATCATATCTTCCACCAGCAAAAGTGTCCGTAAAGAAAATATTGTGTTAACAAAAGCGAGGGAAGTCAATGATCTATTGATAACAGTTTGTTCTTGATTAGTCACCAATATATTCGAAGTTATATGTCTTCACTCATCAATTTCGATACTTATCCTTGTGGCAACCTTAAGAAAGTGCCCCAATTCAAAAAGGGTTATTTTTCTAATCATAATATTAAAAACCAATTTTGCAATCGAACCCAGAGACAGAAAGGTGTTAAGCATACGACAAAGCATTTGAATAGGATATTAATCAATCAATCGTCTCCGGGAAGTTAATCAATTAACATTTGTCATTCTTGAGAATTGTTTATCTTCTAGAAGTGTCACTTTTGAAGACTTCGTGTGATATGTACTTGGAATTGGTATTTTATTGTTGGGTATCTGTACATTGCGACCTAAAGCGATCTATTGTGTCTGTTTCTGCCCCTGAGCCGTTCAAAGTGTATCAAATCGGAGAGGCTTTGATAACTTACAATTTATATATGGTATTTTACATAGTTGTATTTACTTCGTGTTTACATAAATGAGTGGGAATATTCCTACTTATTCATGTACTCAATGTTGTATTCCATTGCAATAGTGAGTACACTAATTCATCATTGAAGTCTCCTTCACATTTTTTAATTGAAATTTTTAGTAATATTAGTCTTCTAGAAATTTTTAATTACTCTAGTTTAGTTTTGTTTAATGTAATTTTCAATAGTATTTAATTATTTTTATACTTAAATTGTTCTATAACAAGAACCTGTTTTTGTTGAGTAATAAAGCACTCGATTGATTGATTTCCCAATATAGATATTTGCTTTGTGTGATTACGAATCATTTGTCAAAAATTTGTTACTGTGTATTTCGAATTATAGATTTTTGATTCAACCATACCCACCTTTCACAATTTTCTCCAAGTAATGTAATTCCATCAATGCTTCATAAGTCATTTCCCCATTGTGCTTCGCTAAAACTTCCTCTATTTCCTCTCTTGCTTTATCCTGTATCTCACGATTCATTGCAAGTTCCAACAAACAGAATGTCATAGTTGTTGATGAAGTTTCATAACCAGCCAAGAAAAAAACAAAGGCCTGTGCTGCCAATTCGTTGAATGTGATGGAGTTGGCTTCATCTTTTTCGCCAACCAAATTGTTCTCATCACCCAATTTCACCCCGTTTTTCAGCTGTATCAATAATTGCATGAAATCTTTCCTGCTTACACTGTTCTGTTCCCTATAATCAACTGTATCTTTTACTACTTTCATAAAAAATTTGGCAGCGTCAGCATTCACTATTTTGCTACGAAACATTCTCATCACATCGGGTATAACAAATGATATCATGTGTTTGATAGTTTCCATCATGGTAAATTCCAAAACAGCTCTTCCCTTATGTCTGAACTCATTGCTAGGATCTTTCAAACTGTTACAATCAATCCCAAATGCGCACCTTCCAATTATGTCAACTGTGAATCGGGCTGAAATATCACCAACATCGACAGGATAACCAACGGAATCTTCCATAACCTTATTAAGGTCTTTGGAAGAATTTAATAAAATGTCGAACATCAGCTTCATTTTACCCGGAGTGAAAGTCGGAGATAGTTTATTCCTCAAGGCTCTCCATTTCATCCCCTCTAAAGAAAATAGATTAGCGCTTAATGGATCGTCCTTTTCATTTATATAAAATCCTCGATTCATGAAATGTTGAAAATCGTTTTGCATTATGGATTTGATTATGTTTGTATCTATAGGATAATACACTGGCGAAACTATAACGTACAGTCCTCCATGTTTCAGATTCCTAGATTTTAAATACTCGTACAATCCAGCTGAATATATTGCCAAACTTTCTTCACCGCTGACAAGCGACAACGCGTTGCCGAATGGGAATTTCGGGGGCACAGTTTGTATACCTTTCTGTTTCCAAAATGAATATTTTCGTTTGACCCAAAAGTACAGAAAAACAATTGTTGCTATGGAAATTGTGAGAACTTTCATCGAAAAGCTACTGATAAACATTGTATCTGAAAATGTGAAATATGTAATGATTAAAAACATAGTAATAATCATAATGTCACACACATCAATAAGAAACAATCTAGGTAATTCAGAAGGGATGGAAACGTATAAGCGAAATAGCAATTACATGAATTCAGCGCTGACTTTAAAATATTTATGCATAAATTGAGCGATGCCATGTTTAATCTCTATAATCCGGATCATAAACATATAATATGTGGTGACCTTAACGTCGATTTATTAGAGAATAGCAATAACGCCCAGACGCTAAAAAACTTTTTACTTGAATACAACATCAAACCAACAATACACGAACCAACACGAATTACTTCTACTAGTAAAACATGTATTGATAATATTTACACCGACATATTACATACGGCCTTAACAGTCAACGATCATTTCCTGTCTGATCATACATATCAGATAATATCTTTTGAAAATAAAAAATCTCAAACAATTCCCCAAAAACTAAAAAGAAACTTTAATCGAAATAATATTCTGAATTTCAAAACTAGTGTGCAGCAAATAAAATGGCTTGATGTTCTCAATGTTAACGCAGATGTAGATACGGTATTCAACAATTTCAACATCATGATTCAGAATATCTTCCAATCCTGTTTTCCTCTTAAATTACAAAGCCATAATCTCGACAAAAAAAAGTATCGGTGGTATAATCATTCAACAAAAGAGCTTTCAATATTATTAAACGAAATGCACCGTATTACAAAACAAATTAATAATGTTACATATAATAAACGATATTTAGAATTAAAAGCATTTCTCAATAAAAAAGTCAAATACGAAAAAAAAAATTATAATAATAATAGAATTGTGAAAGCACATAACATAAATAAGGAATGTTGGAATATAATTAAGGAAAATCGGAATATTATCAGAAATAATGATATCACTGGAATAACTGATAATAATGGAGTAATGGTTAATGACCCACTAATTATCAGTAACATTTTTAATGAACATTTTGTAAAGGTTTGTAGCAGCACGGGATTTGAGAACTCAAATGCGGAAAACCAACCTATTCATGATAAGAGCTTTTTTCTTTATCCAACAACGGAACAAGAAATAGTCAAGATAATCCAAAAAACTTGCTGTAAGAAGTCAAGCGGAATAGATGGAATTCCCGGTAATATACTAGTGGAAGTAAGAGAATTTTTAGCCTTACCATTATCAATAATTATAAATAAAAGTTTTACTGATGGCATATATCCCTCTGCATTAAAAACGTCCAAAATAATTCCCATCTTCAAAGGAAAAGGTAATAAACTTGATGTTAGTAATTATAGACCTGTAGCATTACAATGTAGTTTTGCAAAAATCTTCGAAAAATGTTTTAACATCAGGCTTGATAATTTTCTAGAAAAAAATAATCTTCTATCCCACTCTCAAAATGGGTTCAGATCAAACCATTCCACTATCACTGCTCTAGACCATGCTCTTCAACATATATATAACGCCCTAAATGACAAATCATTCATACTAGGGATTTTTTTCGATCTAAGTCAAGCATTTGATACTGTTGATCATAATTTATTGATTAATAAATTATATGCACTCGGAGTTCGGGGTCCAAGTAACGACTGGATAAAATCTTATCTCAGCAATAGAGAACAGCAGGTCGAAATAAAAGGTATACGATCTGAATCCAAAATCACAACAAGAGGAACGCCACAAGGGTCCTGTATTTCTCCTACATTATTCAATTGTTTTATCAACGACTTACCGCTTCACATCAGTAAGGTATGTAAACCTATATTATATGCAGATGATCTAGATGCGATAATAGTTGGCAATAATCTAGTAGAAACGGTCAATGAAAGTAACCTAGCAACAAACGGTGTATCAGAGTGGTGTAGCAACAATAACCTTAAATTAAACTGCAAGAAAACAGTAGTTGTTGAATTTTGCCCTAAAAACAAGGTCATTGACTACAGCGTGTTAGCTAGGGTGGATGAAAATTCTGTTGAAAATGTCTGTGCTACTAAATTTCTAGGCCTATACATTGATCAAAAATTAACATGGGCGTCGCATATAGAGCAACTCTTACCAAAACTCAGCAGCTACTGTTTTCTGATCCAGAATATTAGAGATACCGTTTCGATCAATGTACTGAAACTGCTCTATTACGGTCTCTTTCAATCCACAATCGCCTATGGACTAATGTTTTGGGGCTCCGCTCATAAGGTTGAAAGGGTTTTCATTGCGCAAAAGAGGGCTCTACGATATATGGCAAAAGCATCAGGTAGAACACACTGTAGGAATATATTTATAAATTGGGGTATAATGACTCTTCCATCACTCTACATATATTCGCTACTCATATATGTTAAAACCAATAATTACTGGGAAAAATGCTCTGATATACATGATCATAACACCAGACAAACAAATCTTCTCCATCAACCGATGGCTAGATTAACAGTTTGCCAACAAAACCCGCGCTACCTGGGGGTAAAACTTTATAACAAACTTGTGGGTAGGCATCAATATTTTGAAAGATACACGTTATCAAAATTTCGTAAGGAATTAAAAATGTTTCTAATAAGCAAAGGTCTTTATACAATGGAAGAATTTTACAAATTGTAAACGTCTGTATGTATGTTGTTCTATATCTATATTTGTATTATATATGTTCTATTAATTATTCTATTCTTTGTATTTGTAGTTGTGTCTTAGAATAAGTTTTATTATGATACATCTCCCTAACTATGACTTGTCCCATAATTTTTGCACTTAAATTTCATGTTATTTGTACAATTTTTACGGACCAATAAATTATCTTATCTTATCTTATCTTATCAGATTCATTCCCAACTGACGATAATCCCTCATATACCCCACAAGTTTAAAATATTATTCAAACAGGCACATTTTGAATTTCAATTTAGCTTACTCTGTTGATGACCAGTTGGTAACTGAAAGGTGCTTAGCAATTTAACAGTATTTTTAATGGATAAGGGTGGAACTCTGGAAAACCTATAGCAGAAGTGTTTACAATATGTAGATTTGTATCTGAGGTCCTTCCATAGACTAATTCGTTGATTCAACAATTTATGGCAAATCAAATGTCTACATTGAGAAAGACAAGGGATTGATTGGTTGAATGTATCGATTTATTTATTACTCGTGTTTCCGTTCGTTCCGGCGACGTTGGAATTCTTAATTGAAATTAATGCGATAAGGACGCTTTGTCCTTGAGACAATTATTTTATAAGAACTCCCGATTTGGACAGTAAGTGATTATTTTGTATACGTCTTCTGATGATGATTGTGGGACCGAAACGTAAAGACGAAGATAATAAACATAAGTGTTAGTGTGATCTATTTCGCGTGGAGCTGTTCAAAACTTCAAGGTAATATCGAATCTCTTTTACCCTGTTTGAGAATGAGTTCCGCAAAGGGTATCATTTTCCAAGAATGAGTAGAAACAGGTGAAGGCTTGAAAATGCGTGAAATTTAACTTCACGTCATGTGGAACTTCATTTGAATGGAGAGGGATATCTACGTTAATCTATGTTATGGAATGGTCTGTCACGGACATTATGTTACTGTCAAGGTAAGCGTTACCTATCTTGTTAATGTAATATGTTGTGATTTTTCTTACATTTATACTCGATCGAAGCTGCTGCGCGCTCCGACGACATCGCTGCAATCGCGCCAGAAAAAACCTAGTCAGCTCACTGAAGCTACTCTTCCCCACCGGGGGAGAATAAACGTAAAAAATGGTGTTGTCGTATTCCTCCTGTTTCAATGTTTTGCGTTTATTCATCTTTATAATCCTATGTTACATTATCTAAGTTATCTTCTTAATTCAGAGAAACTAATTCTATATAGTGGCCAATGAGACAAAGAAACCTTGAACTTATTTATACTTACCCAGAACATTTCTCTGTCAGTTCTATTGAAATATATAAGAACCGAAATGCTGTCATTGCCACTTGTTTATACTGTTGTCATTGCATGAGTACTGTCAAGAGTAATTACCAACCATAGAAATAATCTGACCTACAATCCTCACTTCAAAAAGGATGAACTTATTGAATGTGCGTGAATAGTTGATCTATAACGGAGCATCGAACGCATTGTGTTCATCAATGATCTACTATCCTTTCTCAGAGGTTTATATTTACAAAATATGAGAATCTGACGGGAGCAAAGTGGTGTAATTGGTAAACACCCTGTACTAGACATCCAGTAATGTGGGTTCGGATCCCGCCTATGGTTCAGTGTTTTACGTTTATTCATCTTTATACTCCTATATTAGATTATCTGAGTTATCTTCATAATGTAGAAAATATTATTCTATACCTCTTAATGTATCTACACGAAATTTTGGCCAATTAGGCAAAGAAACTTTGAATACCTAATAGCATTCACAGAATTAGAACAAGCTGTGAAACACAACGGTCTTATCAAATACACCGCCAAATAATGAAAATATTGAGTAACAGTACATACCTCTCTTTGAACTCGCAAATATTGGCTATGTTTACAAAAATTATGCTACTGATCGCCACTCATAGCCACTGTAATCGAAAAAGTGTGATATTATAAACTATGCACTTTCAATATTGAAATAACGTGTACTCAATTACTCATAGAGAGTAGTATATTGAAAGTTTTCGTGATCGGTTCTTAGTGAATATATGCGCGCAAATTTGAATGACACAATACTGAAAAACTTATACAAAGTTCACAGGCAAAATAGAACCTTGAATTCTTTCCCGATACAAAAATCAACTAAATAGAACATATAAAACTGAAAAAAAATCTATAGCATGATTAAAGTTGTTATTTCGCAGTGATAGAACCAAACGCGTGGCACTCGGGGACTGCCGCAGTAAAGCTATTGCATAGCATTTTTTATCAACTTATGCAATTATAATTATTTATTTATCTATTTTTATTTATGCAGTATTTTTTTTTCTTTGATATTAATTCAAGTAACACTTTTTGAGCGTGGTGACCGATTAGAAAACAATTTTTTTCTTTTATTGAATAAATGAGAAGTTAATATCGTTTAAAATATTTTTATTATCTTACAATAAGTGTAGGTTATTCAGGAATTTGTATCATTGAAACTATAGGTTTGTGGTAATTGAAATAAGAAACTTAAATTTGAGACTTGATATCCTCTAAATATCTGGAAAATACCGCGCCAATGGTGGTCCCATATTTTGTTGTGGATTCTTGTGGATCGTTATTCATTTTGAAATTCAATTTTTCCGAAAGAAAAGTTGTCAACCGCTCTGATTTTTTATCAGCGAAGTTGATGTTGAAATCGTCAGCCAAGATAAGTGGAAATTTATTACCATTTGTACCAAATATTTTCGACCCTTCTTCAGTGTACTCCAGTAAAGTGCGATGAATAAAATGCTATACCTCGTCCAATTTTGGATTCGGATAAATGTAAATTGCTACCATGACTATGTGTAGGCTATTTCTAAGTTTGCATAAGCACGCACAAATATCTCCAACAAATGAGCGCCTAACATTAACATCGCTAGCGTGTGCAATATTTATTTCAATATTCGGAGTCATAATAGTAGTACATTTTTATTATTTTGGTAAATAACTACCCCACCTTTTGGAACAGTATCTACAACAGTATATATACCTACATGTATACTTACGGGGCGCACATGCGGTGAGTGTGGCATTATAAAGATATGATAGATACCTATACACCTATATACTTTCTCACAAACAGCTGCTTACGTATTCGTCCGATAACGGAGCAGCTCGTCTCGATCCGTGCGAGCTTCGTACAGTCGTATCATATACCTACACGTTAAGCGAACGCTCGGCCGAGCTACATGGTAGGTGTTAGGCGTTAGGTTATTTTCATTACGGAATTTCTTGATTCGGTCGCCGCGCTCAAAGCCCGCGATGAAAGCTATATGCAATAGCTTAAAATATCTGCTAATTAGAAATATGAAATAACAAGCTTGTTGAAACTGGTTTACTTTTACATGTTATGTATATCTCAATTAAAATCAATATTAGACCAAAAATGTTTCATAAATGTTTACTATGCAATGGTATATTGTCATCTCTCTAACAATGTCACTTTGTGGGGGAACTCAATAAACCACCAGCGAGTTTTCATCGCTCAAAAGCGAGTGATAAGACTACTGTTCAGCATGGGAAAAAGGGATTCCTGTCGACCTACTTCTGTATTAAACAAATTGATGACCTTTCCCTGCATCCATATCTATAAATGCCTATTAACAATAAAAAATAATTTGGACAACTACAAAACAAATGCCATTCTTACGAGACTAGGCAGAAGTCAGCATTAGGCATCAAAATACATATTACTTGTAAATATGAAAAAGCCACTTCCTATATAGGCATCAAACTATTTAATTATTTGCCCAAAAATATAAGAGCTCTGGAATTGCGAAAGTTCAAGTCATCAGTTAAAATCATTAAACATTTTTACTGTAGATGATGAACCAACAAAAATTAAATTTTTAATGTGTCTAAATTGTCCTCAAAATTTTAGTGTGTCTTAATTGTAGTTTCATTGTTATAATGTCTTTATTTTATCAATTCTAGTTTTGTACCTCATTTTAACTTTAAAATCTAATTCTATGATTGTAAATGAAACTTTTATTATTCAATATGACGTGTCCTATCCATTTATGTAAATTGGCTTCTGGATAAATGAAATATTCTATTCTATACTATTCTATTCTATTTTGTATATAGTTTAATGGGCTATTCGATTGGCGTTCCATGATTTTAATCTATTAATTAATGGCTGCAGTTGTCGTGGCATCGCAAAAGCTAAAGCCTACACAGGCGGTAACAATTCCATTCCTAGTAATCATACTTAGAGTTACTGCTATGAAATTCACTGGTTTTACTCTGAACCTATAGGTTCATGTGCAGTCAAGAGAAATATAGATCCATTAGGACTAGATTTCAAACATACCGCGCTAACGCGCTGATGATTGTTTCACTCAGTGGTCCAAAATAGATAAAAATGTGTAAGCATATTAAATAAAATAATTCCTAGTTTTTGACATGTTCAAATTGATTAACTTCGTACAATCTTATCGAAATTTGTACATATTACCACCGACGCTCCAACGCGATTCAACTGTAGCTGCAACCATTTTCTATATTTCGTATAACAGTAGTTATTTAACTAGATATTACAAGTGGTAAATAAAGCTATTCCATACATGTTGCATTTGAAATTAAATATCTTGGCCTAATGCTTGACTCTAACTTCAAATGGAACTTAAACATAAACAAACTGACACAAAAGATAAGAAGTCTACATTACATATATTATATTCTGAATTTATTAAGAAAATTAATTCATTATTATCATTATATTATTATTATGAATATGTAAATGTAAATCCAAAATGTAAAAGTCCTGAATTTAATAAATTTCTTATTATTATTATCTCATTATGGTAGATAACCCAATGGAAAATGGATATGGCAAGTGGAATATATGACCCATTTCCACATTGTTCGTACCGTCAGGTACGCTGAGATCGATGAACAGATAATTGCGTAGTGAACTGTAAACGAAATTCGAATTTCAATTTTCTTATTTCCTAGTGACGTCATCGATGCAAGGTCACCGTCTTTTTTATATGTTTTCTCTGTGGCATATTTTGATATTTCATGTGACAGCAGGTGTCAGTATGAAACATAGACTTGTAAAATACATTGTGTAGACTATCTGAATAAAATTTAATGTACCATAGAGAATGATTTGATTTTTTTCATTAACGGTTTCTAAATCATTTTAGTGACCAACCGATCACAGTTTATTTTTCCTGTAGTGCACAAGACGAGTATCGAGTAATAATTATTTTCATTATGAGTTAGAAATTGACAATACCTGGAAACTATTGATGTTCTGCATTCTTATCATCTATATTTTTAAAACATTTGATAATATTCTTTCAATTCAAATACCAATTGTATTCTTGGAAAACTTCCGCATATGGTTTGCCGCCACAACTCTGTCGCTTACTATCAAATTTTCTCTTAGATAGATCACTTCATGTGGTAGTTGACGGAAGGGGTGGCCCCACTTGGGGCGGCCAGACAGAGAGCTTTATCAGATGTAGGCAACCAGTCGTGCATGCACGGGCAGTTGGGGCGCCCATCTCCTTATCAGTTGCTGATAAGCAGACGGCCTTGGGGGAACATCTCCTTATCAGTTGCTGATAAGCAGACGGCTTTGGGGGAGACACTCGCGCATGTGTGTTATGTCCAGACAGGTATCGGTAAGCACTGGTACTGTATTACCTGCAGGGTAGACGGTTAGGGCTCGCCTCTGAGCGCTAGGGTTACAGGGGTAGACGGCTAGGGTGTGATGTCTGCCCACTAGGTGACCTTCTGCTAGGATCTTTGGTTGTGTGTGTGGTAGAGTCTATGGAGAGCGAGGTAATCAGCTTGTATATACAAGGTCGTTCGAGGTAGACAGCAAGCAATATGTGGGGTTAGGGAGAACTTCAATGTAAAGCAGCATATAGGTATATTCTCTGACAAAAGATACGAGACCAAATAGTTGAGATGAATATTCACGACATAAACTACATTCTATTAATAAGATTTAAATAATTCAATTTATCGTTCTATAATAACGATCAGTATTCGCGGTTAAATGGACGGATAAATCATATCTGTTTGTGAAACGCCTCGCTAAAATATTAAGATTGCAGCGATGTGCGCTAGAAGCCGCAAATATTTATATTTTGATAACCAACACTTGTTAATATTGACCAGGTACGGACTGGCCCCCACACATTTATTTCTCCAGCGAACACGCTTCAAAAATTCCGCGACTGTATATATATATATAAGAGTTTCAGATAGGGAAGGCATTATGTGTAAAGTTACCGATAGAGCAACATGTTATTAATACTCACCCTATGGGTCCTCGGCGTCCAAGCGAACGAATATCTGGTAAAATATGGATATATGACGGAAAATTCCAACGGGTTGAGTGAAACAGAGGATGCATTGAGAGTGTTTCAAGAATTCTATAGGCTGGCAATAGATGACACCTTAAATAATGAGACTTTGAAATTGATGAATACGAAAAGGTGTGGGGTGGGCGATGATCCTTCTCAATACAGAACAACATCCAGATGACTGAAGCAGAAATTGACATGGAGATTCAGATTTGCCTCAACTCAATTGCTTAGATTGACCGCCGAGGTATTTGAAGTATGGAGCAAATATTCGGGGTTGAGCTTTGAATATACAGGTGGTAACACAACCGATATACTCATTTCGTATCAGAGAGGAATGCATCGTAGAGTTACGAACAATGGGGTGTGTTCAGGGTTGTTTGATGGACCTGGAACGGTTCTCGCACACTCGGATTTTCCAACAAGTGATGGGTCAACGGTCGAAATACATTTGGATCGTGATGAAAACAAAAACGAAACCAGCTTATAACGAATCAAGTTTGTTTGCTGTACTATTAAATGAAATCGGTCATGCAATAGGCTAGCTCATTCGAGTGATAATGAGCCTGTAATATTTGCATTTTACGAAGAACCTAGAGACGGTGGTTATTTTATTGCATATTCTGAATCTACGTGATGCGCTGAATAAGAATATACTATTTACATATCGATCAGTTTGACCGATCTCCCGCAATAAGGATTTGAAATTTTTATTTTTTAAAGTATAGCGTTATGGGTATCAAATGAAAGATGTTGACGCGTAGAATGTGAATTATTACTTTTTTCGTGAAAAAATTTTATATGGTGCATGTAAATGAGGAAAAAACCTCTAACTATTGCTTTATGGAGCTGTCACGTGTGTTACATCGACGAGGTGGCTATCACAAGCTCCTTCAGCGATGTGCCTCTCACATAGGTCTTCAACGTGGTGTCATGGCAATTATCACATACCGTAGTCATAGAAACCATAGAGCTATAGGCTACAGAGCTAACCTTAGTCACAACCATAGAGCTAAAGATTATAGAGCTAACCTAAGTCGCAAATCATGGTGTCTGTCATGTGGGTCTTCAATGAGGTGTCATGATGTCTACAGGGTGAACTGTCATGGCGGATCTGTCACATCGTGTGTGTGTTTTTTTTTTTTTTTATAGGGTAGGTGGAAATCTTCAAAAGCCACCGACAAACTTGTCAGTAGTGTGAGACTTGTACCCACTAAAACCACCTCCCATTCTCACTGTGGCCTTTGTGTCATCCCGCGGAACCGCCGTCAAGCATTACTTCACGGGATGAGCCTAGAGACGTTGCTCCCCCTCTTGTTGTTGCTCTGGGCTACCTTCACCGACTGCCCTCAGCTAATACAGCATAGTGGTTTTCATCTGGTCGCTGCAGTGGTAATGTCGCATCAGCCTGGTGATGCCTTTCCCGTTCCAGGCGTCTCAGCTCCTTCAAGATGCGGGCTGCGAAAGCACCGACCGCACTCCAAACGTCCTCCGACATCAGCATGTGTCCAACGATGGTCTCCGGTGATGGGTATCCCCCAAGCACATCACATAGTTTACGGCGTTCCTCGAGGAACCGCGGACAACGGAAAAATACGTGCTCAGCGTTCTCCGGTGTCTCCTCACATGTTGGACAGAATGGAATGTCATCGTGCTTGAACGTTGAAGATCCGGCAACTATGATGGGCTGATGAGGCATAAAATGTGAATAATCATAATGATTGTAATACATTCATGCACATGTTTTATCGCATGATTCAACACATGCTTCAACATTCAGACAGGGTTCAGACACGTGCTTCTATATTGAGACACGTGATTCAGCATTCAGACACGTGTTCAGACACGTGATTCAGCATTCAGACACGTGTTTCAGCATTCAGACACGTGATTCAGCATTCAGACACGTGTTTCAGCATTCAGACACGTGATTCAGCATTCAGACACGTGTTTCAACATTCAGACACGTGTTTTAGACACGTGCTTCAGTATGCAGACACGTGATTCAGCATTGAGACACGTGATTCTGCATTCAGACACGTGATTCAGCATTCAGACACGTGTTTCAGCATTCAGACACGTGTTTCAGACACGTGATTCAGCATTCAGACACGTGATTTAGCATTCAGACACGTGTTCAGACACGTGATTCAGCATTCAGACACGTGTTTGAGACACGTGATTCAGCATTCAGACACGTGTTTCAGCATTCAGACACGTGTTTCAGACACGTGATTCATCATTCAGACACGTGATTCAGTATTCAGACACGTGATTCAGCATTCAGACACGTGATTCAGCATTCAGACACGTGTTAAGCACGTGCTTCAACATTCAGACCTATTTAACACGTATTTGATACCTGATTTTGACAGAAGCGTAGAAGTACCTAACCGCGTGATCGGACATACTCAATATAACATCATCATCTAGTATATATAAACAAATGCTTATTGACATATGTTTCAGTATGATTTCGGTGCTCCTCTAGGCAACATGAAGATTGTTAAGCAAAAAGACTCGTTGAATATTATGAACTTAGGGTCAAGCATTGAGAATGTTGAACAACCACAACGTCACAGCTCTTTGCTGCCAAATACTCTACGAACAATAATCTGTGGTCCAAGTAATTGTGGGAAAACAAATGTAATGTTATCTCTATTGTTAGATGCAAACGGCCTGAAATTTGAAAACGTGTACATATATTCAAAGTCTTTACACCAACCAAAATACCAGTTACTAAAGGAGACATTGAAGAAAATTGAGGGGCTTGGATATTTTCCTTGTACCGAAAGTGCTGAGGTCATAGACCCCACAGAAGCGAGGCCTAATTCAATCATAATTTTCGATGATGTGTTATATGAGAAACAGGAGAAAATTCGTGCTTATTTTTCAAGAGGGAGACACAACTCAATTGATAGTTTCTATCTTTGTCAGTCTTTTGCTAAATGTCCAAAACATGGATTGCGCGACAATGCCAATTGCTTGATTATTTTCAAACAGGATGAACTCAATTTGAAACATATATTCACCGATCATGTAAGTACCGACATGTCACTCGAGAAATTCAAAGAGATATGTAGCGTATGTTGGAAAGATAAATATGGATTCCTTATGATAAACAAAGACTGTGATATGAACAAAGGACGTTATCGCAAAGGTTTTGATAGTTATATATACATCTAACATGTATATATACTTTCATTTGAAATAGACAAACCGCTCAGCATGGACGTGGGTGTGAGTAACGTGCTAAAAGAAAAACAACAATTGAAGAGAAAAATTTGGGAGTTAGCAAACGTTGTGAGGAAAAAATATATGGCTGTGAAACTGGGTAAAGCTAAAAATGATGAGATTCTAAATAATATGTTCAAGAATGTATCTAAACCTCTGGAGCAAATTGCGAAAAAGGCCGAAATAATCAAACAAAATTCGTTGATTAAACCTAAAAGTATTGTTTCTACAGCAACACAAATGGAGAACATACCAATTCCAGATATTGTAACTGAAGGAGAAGAATTCGTGTATAATCCCCCAGATGCTGAAGAGGATGTGTTTACCCCCGAACCTACTATCGACCAGATTCGTGAGGAATTCAGAAAACATAAGAAAGATAATGCTGCGGCTACAGAGGAGTTTCTGCAACAATACCCCCCATTAGCACGTTATTACTTGGAAGGATTCCTATTGGATGATGATGTCAAGAGATACGATGATAAAATGGGCTTGCAATTTAATTCAACTTTAGACAGATGGTTCATGGGTAATCATCCTATAGAAATTGATAGTGAGAGTAATATAATTATCAAGGGTACTCCGTTCAAGGGCACCACAGGCCTGTATAATTTGATATTTTACAGAGATGTTCTACCTGATACTTACACTGTGGAAGATGGGAAAAATTACAGTCAAATGATGGAAATGACTAGTGCCCATAGACGAAATAACGATCCAGCTGACTGAATAAGATACACAGTAAAATACAAACATGTACTGAAAACTTTGATTAATTCCATGAAAAGACCCAGAGCCAAAACATACACTGGACGTGCATATATCAAAAATGATATGCTTGAATATAACGAGAAACCTATCGAATATGTTTATTGGGATGACGTTAACGAAATTGTGGACAGACTGAGACTTCTTCTTGCATCCTCGCATGCTGGTAACAATAATCATCAGAACGAGATAATCTCTATAATAGAAGAATTGATAGAGGCTGGAGTGATTGAACAAAAACCGAGTGTAAGACAAATTCATCACAGTTATAAAGATGGTTTCAATGGATAAGTTTGGCAGAGCCTCCTCTTCCATGTGGATATATGATACAAATATATTTAATAATAATTTCAAACAAGTTCACGGACAAGGATTATTCCTAACGAGCGATGGAAGTTATGATATGGAAAATCGTAGATTGTGCAACGTAAAATCACCGAATGATGATGGAGATGTTGCAAATAAAGTATATGTTGATAAATTGATACACAAATTTAACCTGAAAAAGGAAACCAGCCTCAATGTTAGAGTTGATAATTTGGTCAAAGATATCAACAAGGATCTGGATGAACATAAATTAACGAATGAGAAGGTTATTCTCAACATTGATAAACATCTGACGGACATTCAGAATAAATATAATGAGATGGAGGCCTACATAAAATCAGAGTATAAAACAATCAGTGATAGTGTGAGGGAAAACAGAAATGAATTAAAAGAGATCAATAACACATTTAACAGTGTGAACAGGCGTCTAAATGACATTACTAGTAAAGTGGAGGCGTTAGAACGACGGATGACATCTGTAGAACCTTCTAAGAAGAGACCCTCATCATCCACAACAACAAAGCAGGGCTCTGTGAAACGTATAACCCCAAATCCTGTGAATATACCCAAAAAATTAATTCTACACTAGATTTCCTCACTGATAAGATGCGTAGAGAACAAGTTGTGTATGAGCTTCATAAGCCGAGTAGGAAGAATTTCAAACGACGCAGAACAATCATAAGGGACTTCAATATAGGTGGAAAGACGTAAACCCAGAAATATGCAATACGACTAGGACGATGAATCAAGATTGAGATATTTGAAAATATTTTTTTTAAGGTTATACCAACATTTTTGTAATGAGAAAATTAATTTAAAAAAAATATTATTTTGAGATCTTTGGTGTTTCCCCCTCCCCTCTTCAAATAACAGTGCAATTTTGAATTCTCATCAGTCTGTATGGAAGCGTACGCGGGAGAAGTTGTTTTCAGTGCGCTTATAAAGAAGCTCCCGTTTGATCTTCATATTTCTGGTTATCAATACCAGGGGCAAAACTAGAAGAACGATTGAGGAGATCCAAGATATCAATTCATTCGATAAAGCTTGTTGTCAACACGATATTTCATGCAATATAACACTTATAATTGTAGCCAGTTATGTTTGGAATTCCTCTCTAACTCTTCAGTTGTGGTCGACTAACAATGCATTTTATTAGTATATAAATAGATTGTTGATAGAGTTTTCATCAATCATGTCTCAGACGTTCACTATCACGGGTAAGAGCTCCCGCTTATCTGTAGATGTTCACCCCCCTATAGAACTAGATCCTCATTCATATTATTCTATCGCTCTTATTGGTTTGCATACCTACAATAGCATCCCGAACATTGAAGAAGGTTTTAATAAATTTTATTATGAAGATGTGAAGGGTGAGGAAAAAGTAGTTACTATACCTACGGGGTCCTACGAGTTGACAGACATCGAAGATTTCATACAAAGTACAGTTTGTGGGATAGGAGTGAAGCAAGAAGAGCATGACCGGAAATTATCAATAAAATCTAACAACAACACTCTACACACAGAGCTGAAGAGTGATTTTAAAGTGAATTTTATTCCTCAAGATAGTATAAGCGAACTGTTGGGGTTCAGCAAAAAGAAATTGACATCTCGTGAACTACACGTATCTGATCGACCTATAAACATAATCAAAGTTCAAACTATTAGAGTGGAGTGTAACTTAACCGCAGGAGCATATTATAACAATAAGTTAGCTCATACGATATATGAGTTTTCACCTCTTGTACCACCTGGGTTTTCCATTGATATAGAGTCGAAGAATCTTATTTATCTACCGGTCATCAACAAGACGTCCTTTGATAACATCACACTGAATATTTTAGATCAGAATTGGAAACCGGTAAATTTTCGTGGAGAAGAAATTATTATACGGTTGGAATTGAAAAAGATCGCTAGGGATTATGGCTTCCAACAATAAATAATAATCCAATACTTACCAGCATTCATTATATGGAAAGAATTCATCTGAGAAGGTTGTTGTTGCAGTAGACGTCACTTGAGAACATGGGCTTGGATTTCAGCAATAAAAGACATCTCCATAGTGGTCATCAGTCATTATCTACAACGAGTTCAAGGGAGAAGGTTGTTGCTGCAGCATTATCATTGAAGAAGGAGAAGGTTGCTTCTGCATCACTATCATTGAAAAATATAAATTTTTTGAAGTCCCTTGGTTACAATGTCGGAAAAACTTCAAATATTGAACGAGCCAAACTTCATTGAAGACATCATCCGAGAAGAAACTCATACCTACTATCCCCACACAACATCTTTTGGCAACAGTGATGAAATTGAGATATTAATCAATCAACAAGATGTGTTGGTAGATTTGGCCTCGTCTGTTTTATTCATCGAGGCAGAATTCCTGCCAGAAGCAAGTGGTGATGGTGAATGTAAACTAACGAATAATTTCGGAGCGTTCCTCTTCGAATATATCAGTTATGAATTGAATGGAAAAGAGATAGACAAAGTACGTGATCCTGGTATTGTCAGCACCATCAGAGCTTATCTAACATATGCCAAACATGAATCTATACCTCTAGCTATTTCTGGATGGTCATATAAGGATGCATTATATGCAATACTACAATAATAAAATCAATTTATGGATACCGCTGAATTTTCTACTAGGCCTATTCATTGACCATAACAAAGTTTTGAGTGGAAAACATAAGCTGCGCTTGATAAGGTCTCGAACCGATAACGATTGCTATATAATAGCACAGGCACGAAAACGGCTAAAATAAATGTGAAGACGATAGCATTAAAAGTGCGATATGTGTTTCCAAGTGATCAAGTTAAATTTCAAATGTCGGAGAATTTGAGTGCTGAGAAGCCTATTTTGATTCCATTTCGCAGCTGGGATCTGCATGAAAATCCGTTGATGAAGGAGAGCACTCGCGACATTTGGGCTGTTAAAACTTCAATGAATTTAGAACGTCCCAGATATGTGATTCTAGCTTTCCAAACTGATCGGAAAAATAATCCTGTTAAGCACAGTTCATATTTCGATAATATAAACTTGCTAAATGTAAAATTATACTTGAATTCACAGTGTTATCCATATGAAGCAATGAAATTGAATTTCACTGACCAGCAATACGTGGAAGTATTCCAGATGTACTATGATTTCCAGAAATCATTTTCAAATAAAATAATAAGCGAACCGATGTTAGATTATATAGCATTCAAGAATAGAGCAATTTTTGTGATTGATTGTTCAAAACAAAACGATGCTATAAAGTCATCAACAGTTGACGTCAAACTAGAGATGGAAAGTTTCCTGAATTTCCCCAAAAACACCAGGGCTTATTGCATCATCATAAACGACCGCATAATGGAGTATTCTCCGATTACCGGATCAGTTCGGAATTTGGTGTGAAGAACCTGGTGATGAATCATAATGTTATTATTTTAGTTCTAAATGATGTACTATCAAAACGTATTTTTCCAAATAAATGTTATTATTATTGTTTTTGGCATTTTATTTCACAAACAGGGTGGTGATAATGTAATCATTCAGCGTTCATAGTTGTTCGCTGACTGCTAGCAGGTATCAAATATGTCACGTGCTTAACGTGTGTCTGAATGTTGAAGCTTACGAAATTCCATACGAGTTAGTGATTGCCTGTTAAATCTATTTACATGTAGTTACAATATATTCATTTTTTCACATTTATTTATTAGAATCTAATATTATATCATAGGAATTTATTTTTTCCCTCGATAGATTGAAGCACATTCAACACTTAGTTATTGGAATAATATTTATTGTAAGCATGATTAGAGTGATTGATTGGTGGTTCATACAATGTTCTGGAGGTGACAACCTTTCCTGTTCACAGCTTCCCAGATGAACCATCATCTGAAAAGCAGTGAATATCGCCTAAGCATTTAACCGAGTCTGGCACCAAAGCCTTATTGGGAAACTTTCGCCATATGGTTTGCCGCCTCAACTTTGTCACTTACTATCGAGCTTTCTCTCATATAGATGTGATGGTCGATGAAGTATCCTCCGATAGATACAAGGGCTGTCAACGCTGGAGTTTCACAGGGATCTGTCTTGGCCCCAACTTTGTTTCTGTTGCATATATAGTTGATGGAGATCTGATAATGATTTTGGAATGGAAATCTGATAATCTAGTAGAGTTTAATGCACCCAAAACACAAGCTTGCCACTTTTCCAGGTAGGCGGATCCCACAATCCCTGATATGATGATGTCAGGTACCACTATTCTTATGAAGTCTTCTATATCCATGCTCGGAATCACCACCAACAGCACCCTCTCATGGGATGATCATGTGAGGTTCATTGCGGAAACCGATCCGCAGAAACTTGATTTTCTATTCCGTGCCAAGAGCTACTTTACATCCCAACAGCTCCTCATAATCTACAAAGCTCAGATTCACCTGTCCTGTAGTACTGTTCACGTGTATGGAGTTTGGCTTCCAAACATACGCTAAACCTCTTGGATTCTATCCAGAAGATAGCTAGCTATTCGTTTGATATATGATGTCACACTTACGAGTTCGTTGACCTAGAACATCGTAGAAAGGTGGGTGATCTCTTTTCTATAGGAATTTCCATGGTCGGTGTTCATCAGAAATCTCGTCTATTATTCCACTGCGAGAGCTTTCATATAGGCGGACTAGGCGAGCTCACGCTAGTCACTCCTTCATTGCCAAGCTCGAGACCTGGCGTATTTCTTTCTACCAGACTTTATTTTTCCATCCAACAGCGAAGTTGTGGAACTCTTTGCCTAGTGAGGTCTTCCTCTATGCCTATAATCTCCAAACCTTCAATAAAAATGCCTTCCTCCTCTCTCGACATTTCACCGCTGGCTCACACGATGTTCTTCGAACATTATAGGTTTCCCTCTCATGAAGTCAAAGTGTAACTGCTATCTTGCTATATTTTCCCAACTAGCGTTATGTGTTATGATGGGGACCGTGCTTCAGCGGATGCCCTCTCAATCTGTTCAGTCAATGTAGATTGCACCAGAGTCACAATGACGTTGCTTATCCATATTATTCGAAACAAATGCGTAAAACAACGAACAAGACTGGTCGCTGTGCTCAAGATCGAGGCGTATACTCGATCTGCGTAAAGTGTATTAGTAGTGGATTTCAGAACTTTGGCTAGTTACTTCGAGGATATATGCATGTGAAGTGAATGGCTTACTCTTTGAATTTGGTTGAAAACTAATGGATGTTGAATCTAATCAACTTGACACCAATCGAAGGGCCGATGAAATAATGACGTAGTATAAATAATATCTAATGATATTTCTTTTATTGCACAACGATGATCCTTGCATTATATATACATGAACACTACATAATGTATAGTATATTATGTAATACTCAAAAAGTAGAGTAACAGTAGCTAATGTTGGTTTCCAATAAATTCTTTGACCAACTTTGATTTTTTTAAATGAGATTGAATTTAAAAGTCTAATCTAAATTATCACATAGTTATGTTTCATTGCTACATTCGCTTGGAATTTCAAAATTGACCCACATCACTTGAAACCTCTTTATTTTCAATTTTCATCACTGAACAACTGAACAGATAAAATTTCACACCTTATAATATTAAATTTGTTAAAAATCAGTTCTGATGTTTGTCATATATCTTCACAAAGTTTCCCATATAACACATCCCATCATCTTCGTATAGTGTATCTTGGAATAATAATTCATTTCTCAACTTTCTCATAATCCAACCAAATACTTTCTTTGGGATACGTAATGAAACTTCTAGACTGGAGTTTTATAGGGAGAGATGTTTTTGCATTCACAGAAAAGATGTAGTTCTTAAGTAAAGCAGCTAATCCAACTTTGGTCTGCATCATTCCAAAACGGAGTCCTGCAAAACAATCACTTCTTTGTATTAGTGCATAGGTGTATAAGTAGCAAGCTGAACCATAAAATAACATTTACCATTTTGCTCCCAAGGAGGGTTAACCTCACCAATGAGATAGCATTCCACTATTTGTATACCAAGAAGAGTAAACAGAAGAAAATGATAGATTCGTGGTATTCATTGTACAAGGTTAAAAGGTTTTGAGATATTCTTTTGGAATGAAGGGATGAAGATTAAAGAACGTACCTATGCATATTCTTGGCCCCTCGCCAAATGGAAAGTATGTGTAATTAGCGCGAGTTTTCTCCGTTTCCTCATTAAATCGTTCAGGATCAAATTTCTCCGGATCTGGATAATATTGCTCATCATGCTGAATCGCGTAAACTGGAATGAATACTTTTGTTCCATTTTCGAGAACAACATCACTTCCAGGAACTTTGTATTTCTTCGTACATTCTCTGATCAGAATTGATATGGGTGGATGCTTCCTCAACGTTTCTAGAATCAATTACAAAATGTGGATTTTCCTTTGAACGCAAGTGAAATTTCAATAGGGAAGGAATATTGTTATACGTTCCTTCATCAACTGAAAATATGCTGTTGCCGCGCTTCCTACATACTCTTCTTGACTCATACTCTTCTACTTTTGGGATAGCGCCTCTCCCGGATGTGTGAGAATATGCAAGTTTTTTTTCATTGTTGTTGTTATTTGTTGTGTGCTCATGAGAAAATCTCATTTTGTATAATATCAATCGTAACCTTAACTAATTAAAATAAACAGAACCTAGTGAGTTTATTGAAGCCAATCTTTACAGTCCAATTTTCTTCGGTAAAGAAGCAGTAGTTGTTCCCTCTTGAATGAATATCAATCAAGAAACTGGTTCTTCAAAGTGAAGCGTAGTACGAAACTACGCAACAGAAGTGTGATCTCATTTAGTCCTTCTTGCCGGATTATACACACCAATAAGATTGTTGGATCATTTCCATTCGTATTATCCAACATTGTCGTTTTTGTGAGATTTGTTGGAATTTCCCCTCAACTGCAACGATATTGCTTTTCCACACACTGCGTCACCAACTCCAACACCAAATAAAAAAGTATTATCCGGAGCATTAATGAAAACCTTACGTACATCTTCTTCTGTAAAACGAGACTTTTTAGGTTCGTAACCTTTTCGTTTGCAAGTTTTATGAATGCATGCAATTTGTGTTTGGGTGCTGGATCTATCCACTTTTTATTCTCAGCATGGATTGTAATTCCGAATGGATACACCAAAGTGTGGAAGATTTATATATCTTGGACATTTCCAGCATATATGCCAGCATTACAGATTCAGCCACAATCTGAGTCGGCTTCTTCTCGGTCCAAAATATTATATTTCTGTATTTTTTATAACAGAAATGTCTGGATTTTCCTGGAATTAGTGTTAATTGAGCCTTCGCAGTAAATTTACGATTTCGGGTAAAGTTCTGTTTGGTTCGAAATTTTAAACTATATAAATTGAGTATTAGTTACATGAACTGTCAAACATGCTTGTAAACAACAATTGATATCCCATATCAACAATACATAATGAATTAGAATTTGAGAACCATTATTTTTCTTTTATACTTTGACTACTCGAGAGGGACACCTGTAGGTTTGGAGGTTACAGGCATATGGAAACATCTCACTAGGTAAAGAATTCCACAACTTTGCTGTTCGATAGAAAATTCAAGTGTGATAGGAAAAAGCTCTGAAGTCAGAGCTCGTCTAGTCCGCCTATATTAAATCTCTCGTGGTGTAACAATAGACGAGATTTCTGATGAACATTGACCATGGAAATATTTATAGAAAAGAGAAAGATCTCACACCTCTCTATGATGTTCTAGAGATACCTATAGATAAGGGAGGTATTTCCAACCTTTCTACGATGGTCTAGAGAGGTCTATGAACTCGTAAGATTTACATCATCAATCAGACAAATATCTCCCATCTGGATAGAATTTAAGAGCTTCGGCGTATTTTGAAAACCGAACTCCAAACATGTGGAGAATGGAAAACCAAGTTTTTGTGAAACGGTTTTCGCAATGGACCTCACAAGATCGTCCCATCAAAAGGTGATGTTGTTGGTGATCCAGAGTATGAATATGGAACATTTCATAGGGATAGTTGTACCTAACATCGTCATATTAGGGATTGTGGTATACGCCTTCCTGGAGAAGACGCAAGCTTGAGTTTTGTTTGTATTGAACTTTACTAGATTATCAGATCCCCAATTTCAAAATCTTAGCCAGATCTCTATTAATTGTGTCAACCTATCTCTGTCTCGCTTCTCTGACTTCAGTTGATGATATGGGGGATCTAGATGAGGAGACGGTATGGAGTGTACCATCATCTGCAAAGCTGTGGACGGGAAAGCTAGTCACTTCCAGCAGATCGTTTACCTGGAGCAGAAACAAAGTTGGTGCCAAGACTGATCCCTGTGTAACATCAGCGTTGGTAGTCATTGTTTCGGAGGTTACCCCGTCAATCATCATATGGAGTGTTCTATCTGAGAGAAAACTGGATAGTGAGCAACAAAGTTGAAGTGGAAAACCATATGGCGGAAGTTTCCCAAGAAGGCTTTGGTGCCAGATTCGGTCAAATGATTTGGAGATATCCAATGCTACAGCTGAAAATTCATCATGTTTTCCAATAGATTTCTGCCATACGTGTGTTACGTGGGCAAGCAGGTCACCTATTGATCTCTGCTGACGAAAGCCATGTTGCTGGTTATTCACGATTTTGGAGCTCTCTAGGTATCGGATGAGCTTGATTTTGATTACTTTCTCCATCACTCTAAAGATCACAGATAATAGTGCAGTGGGTATATGATGATTAGGAGGGGTCCTCTTCCCATTTTTTGAAATTGCTTGGACTCTAGCTGTCTTCCAGCACTTATCTTAAAAGCGGTAGGTGGAATTCCGTTTGTCCCTATAGCCTTTTTGGTATTGAGATGAAGCAGAATGCGTCTGATTGTGCGCTAACGAAAAACAATCTCAGGCATATGGCTATAGGTGGAAGCAATATTAAGAGTGTCCTTGTGTATCCAAAAAGGAATTTGCTGCAAACATTCCAGCCAAAGACTTGTGGTGTAGTAGCCAGTGTGTCCTTATCTTTGGATAGGAAAGAGGATGAACTGGAAGTTAAATTATTACCAATAACCTTGGCGAAAGTCCATTCTGATATTAATTTTATTTCCAGCTTTATTTTTGAAATCATGATGCAGGTATAATAATAAATAGCGTATGATACACGTGTGTAAGTGTTTCTAACGCACTTGCAAAGTAAACTCATTGCGCTTGCTTTAAATGCTCTCTTATACACTTGTATCATAATATACTATTATATCATAGTGTGAATAATTTCTGGAATCTACCTGAAAGCTGGTGACAGCAGGTATCAGTAACAATCATAGCGTTGTAAAATACATTATGTAGGCCATTTGAATAACATCCCCATATAACGGAGAATACAATTCAGCGTCCTTTATCAGCTGTTGCTAAATCATTTCCAATATATTTTTTGTTCCTGCAATCATATCTTCCACCAGCTAAAGTGTCCGAATAGTGGAGTGAATCTGGCGAGAAAAAAGACAAGGTTGGCGAAAATTTTACGATGCTTAGCGACCAGGTGGAAAATGTTTGTTAGGGTACCAATAACAACCCCCTGAAATTTCTATTTCCCAAAGTGGGTGCAACCCCTTTTTTTTGTCCAAAAAGGGGTTTTTTAACATTTTTAAGGGTAGTTTTGCCAATAAACATTAATATCTCTAGTTGTATTGAAAATTAAGAAACCAAAGTAGAACCCTTTTATTGTCAATGTCCAAGGAACTTCCAGTCCAAATTTCAATTTGATCCGACCTCCCCCCTCCCCGTAATAAATATATATATATCCTCATATATGCAAGGAATCTTGAGTAACGGCTAACTCGATGATTTTTCAATAGTTTTCCAGAAATTCAACTTTAAGTCTATTTTTTAGTTATTTTGCAAATTAAGATATCTCATGTCATTTACATCCGACCTGAATCTGCTTTACGGTAAATTGCAGGTATTCGTATATAGTTTTATGTCATGGAACTAAATTTTTATTTATTTTTTTTCCGGCCTATATAGGCCATTTCATTTTCGGTATTAATATCCCCAAAACTTGTGTCAAATTAATTAATTTGAAGTTTCTAAAAGTGCCAAATTTCGCAATTTTATACGAATATTGTTAGGCTCAGAAATTGATAGCGCTTTAGGCTCCGGGATTTCCACGTGGACTATCGAAATTAGAAGGTTCGAATTGTATAAAAACACAACTGCATGAACGCTAGACGTCCTATGTAATTGACCGCGAACCTAATCATTTTGACGTTTCCCTCGAGAAGCTCGCTACGCGTCAGTTAGAGTTTATACATTTTACCTCGGTCTTGTTATGTTGGGGCCGTTTCGTGCCCCGTGCGGGCGGCGTGAGTTGTAATAAAGTATCTTCGGCTGTGGGCCGCTAGCTTTCACCCGCTTCGGGCATATTTTAGTAGCTAGAATATTCCCTTTGGTACGTCGCACGTTAGACGAGCATAGCAGAGACCTGAAAGTACCTGTTTCTGTTTTAATTAAAGTTTTCTATTTAATGGATATTTATAACTAACTCGCCAGCTACGCGCTCCTCACGTGAACATAATTCGATTCATCTCAAATTAACCAAAATGGCCAATATAGGCCAGAAAAAATAGTAATTGAAAAATGAATTCCATGACATAAAACTATGTGCGAATACCTACATTTTTCCGCAAAGCAAATCCAGATCGGATGTAAATGACATGAGATATCTTAATTTGAAAAATAACAAAAAAATTGACGTAAAGTTGAATTTCTGGAAAACAATTCAATATTTTCACTTCAAATTCAGAGGGTAGTTTTGAAACCATGACGGCTACCTGCAGTTCAAATTTCAGCCAAATCGATTGAAAAATGACCGAGTTAGCTGTTACGCAAGATTCCTTGCATATATGGGGATATATATATATCTATTACGGGGAGGGGGGAGGTCGGATCAAATTGAAATTTAGACTGGAAGTTCCTTGGACATTGACAATAAAAGGGTTCCACTCTGGTTTCTTAATTTTCAATACAACCAGAGATATTAATTTTTGTTTGCAAAACTACCCTTAAAAATGTTAAAAAAACCCTTTTTGGACAAAAAAAAGGGGTTGCACCCACTTTGGGAAATAGAAATTTCAGGGGGTTGTTATTGGAACCCTAACAAACATTTTCCAACGGGTCGCTAAGCATCGTAAAATTTTCGCCAACCACTTGCCAGATTTACTCCACTAGAAAAGGAAAGATTGTGCTAACAAAAGTGAAGGGAAGACAATGATCTATTGATTACAGTTTGTCCTTGATTAGTAACCAATATATTCGAAGTTATATGCCTTCACCCATCAATTTCGATACTTATCCTTGTGACATCCTTAAGAAAGTGCCACAATTCAAAAAGAGTAATTTTTCTTAGCACAATATTTAAAATCAATTTTGCAATCGAATTCAGAGACAGAAAGGTGTTAAGCATACAACAAGGCATTTGAAAATATTTTGCTTTTATTCAAAAGGATATTAATCAGTCAATCGTCTCCGGGAAGTTAATCAATTAACATTTGTCATTCTTGAGAATTGCTTATTTTCTAGTAGTGTCACTTTTGAAGACTTTGTGTGATATGTACTTGGAATTGGTATTTTATTGTTGGGTATCTGTACATTGCGACCTAAAGGATCTATTGTGTCTGTTTCTGCTCCTGAGCCGTTCAAAGTGTATCAAATCGGAGAGGCTTTGATTACTTACAGTTCATATATGGTATTTTACATAATTGTATTTACTTTGTGTTTACATAAATGAGTGGGAATATTCCTACTTATTTATGTACTCAATGTTGTATTCCATTGCAATAGTGAGTACACTAATTCATCATTGAAGTCTCCTTCACATTTTTTAATTGAAATTTTTAGTAATATTAGTCCTCTCGAAATTTTTAATTGCACTAATTTACTTTTGTTTAATGTAATTTTCAAGAGTATTTAATTCTTTTTATACTTAAATTGTTCTATAACAAGAACCTGTTTTTGTTGAGTAATAAAGCATTTGATTGATTGATTTCCCAATATAGATATTTGCTTTGTGTGATTACGAATCATTTGTCAAAAATTTCGATAAGTATGTGTTTCATATATAAAAATTCTCGGGAAATAGGTCACATTAACACTTTGTTTTAAGTTTCCGTCTTTACGTACGTTTCGGTCCCAAGACCATCATCAGCAGGTTATTATGTCAAGAAGAAGTTATTAAAACTAATTATAGCACAAGCGTCCATATCGCACAAATTTCAATCAAAAAAGCCCACTCCGTCGAAACGAACAGAACCACGAATAATCGAAATTGTACAGTCAATATTAAACAGTATAAAAATTTTTGTAATAAGAATCCACTATTCAGTAGTATTCTTATAATATACAAGCGCATGTTGGTATAGTCTCATAACAACTGAAGATCGAAACTATTATGTTGAGTATCTACTTTCGAACCAGATGTAAGATTTATGAGGTACTTGAAAAAGGTTTCAGACCTGTATTGGAATATTACTTTTAAACATTCTTCCTAAAATATACTTTTAACATTATAAAGACGCATGTAGGAATTTGCAAGAGTTTTAATTGATTAAGTTAGTATAAATCTGACCCTGAATATCATTCCTATGATTTACAGATTTGGAGTCACGTTTTATGTGAATCATCTCCAGGATAGATCTTTTATGATAATTGGTTTCATTAGTTGAAATATTAACATTTTTGTAATCAAATTGATGGTTATAATCAAAGCAGTGCTTAGCAAGGGCGGTGGAATTTTTTAAGTTTTTATTTCTTGTGCTATACTTATGGCCATAAATTCTTTTCTGTAAATATTGTTTAGAGATTCCAGTATAAGTCCCATCGCAATCTAAACAATTTAATTTGTGTAGTGTGTGGCTTTTTTATCTTTAGGTATTAAAGGTTTTTTGATTTGAGAAAAATTTTCCAACACAATTAGTAGGTCTATGCGCGACATTTATATCATACTTTTGTGAACATTTTTTTATTTTCTCTGAGGTCTCCGGAATGTAAGGTAACGTTATATAATTATCTGTACTACCTTTAATGTTATTTATATATGATGTTCCATTATATATTTTGTTTATTCTTTCTTTAATGATGGGATTGAAAAACATTTTTGAGTAGCCATTCATTTCCAATATATTACGAACAATTTTTAAATTTTTGGGACGGTTCTCTGGATGGGACAATTTAACCGCGCGATCTGTAAGACTGTTTATAACACTTTTTTTATAAGCTGTAGGTGCAACCGAATTGAAATGAAGATAACGGTGAGACCACACTTCTTTAGTAAGCCACGAAGTTTTTATTATTCCATATGCATCATGCCTAATGTTCCTATCTAGGAAATGTATGCTTTTGTTCACCTCTATTTCACAAGTAAATTGAAGTTTACAGTGGAAATTGTTAAATTTATTAATCACGTACTGAATTTTATCGTTAGGAATACACATAAGACAATCATCTACATACCGTTTGAGGAATATAGGTTGAAAATCTAATGAATCAATAACAGATTCCTCTAGGCATTCCATAACAAGGTTAGCGGTAGTAGCTGAAATAGGAGATCCCATTGCTGTGCCAAATATTTGTCTAAAATATTGCTCACCGTATTGAAAATAAGTGCATTCTAAACAAAATTGTGTGTTTTAATGTTGGATTTTTAATTTAACCATACTCACCTTTCACAATTTTTTCCAAGTAATGTAATTCCATCAATGCTTCATAAGTCATTTCACCATTGTGCTTCGCTAAAACTTTCTCTATTTCCTCTCTTGCTTTATCCTGTATCTCACGATTCATTGCAAGTTCCAACAAACAGAATGTCATAGTTGTTGATGAAGTTTCATAACCAGCCAAGAAAAAAAGGAAGGCCTGTGCTGCCAATTCGTTGAATGTGATGGAGTTGGCTTCATCTTTTTCGCCAACCAAATTGTTCTCATCACCCACTTTCACCCCGTTTTTCAGCTGTATCAATAATTGCATGAAATCTTTCCTGCTTACACTGTTCTGTTCCCTATAATCAACTGTATCTTTTACTACTTTCATGAAAAATTTGGCAGCGTCAGCATTCACTATTTTGCTACGAAACATTCTCATCACATCGGGTATAACAAATGATATCATGTGTTTGATAGTTTCCATCATGGTAAATTCTAAAACAGCTCTTCCTTTATGTCTGAACTCATTGCTAGGATCTTTTAAACTGTTACAATCAATCCCAAATGCGCACCTCCCAATTACGTCAACTGTGAATCGGGCTGAAATATCACTAACATCGACAGGAGCACCAATGGAATCTTCCATAACCTTATCAAGGTCGTTGGAACAATTTAATAAAATGTCAAACATCAGCTTCGTTTTACCGGGACTAAAAGTCGGAGATAATTTATTCCTCAAGGCTCTCCATTTCATCCCCTCTAAAGAAAATAGATGAGCGCTTAATGGATCGTCCTTTTCATTTATATAAATTCCTCGATTCATGAAATATTGGAAATCGTTTTGCATTATGCATTTGATTATGTTTGTATCTATAGGAAAATACACTGGCGAAATTATAATGTACAGGCCTCCATGTTTCAGATTCCTAGATTTTAAATACTCGTACAATCGAGCTGAACATATTGCCAAACTTTCTCTACCGCTGACAATCGATAACGCGTTGCCGAACGGGAATCTCGGGGGCTCAGTTTGTAGACCTTTCTGTTCCCAAAACGAATATTTTCGTTTAACCCAAAAGTACAGAAAAACTATTGTTCCTATGAAAATTGTGAGAACTCTCATCGAAAAGCTACTGGTAAACATTGTATCTGAAAATATGAAATATGAAATAATTATAAGCATAGTAATAATCATAATGTTACATACATCATCAATAAGGAACAATTTAGGTAATTCAGAAGGGATGAAATAGCAATTTTATGAATTCAGATTCATTTAAAACTGACGGTAATCCCTCATATACCCTACAAGTTTAAAATATTATTTAGACAGGCACATTTTGAATTTTAATTTAGTTCACTCTCGTGATGATTACTTGGTAGCTGAAAGGTCCTGAGTAATTTACCAGTATTTTTAGTTGATAATGGTGGTTGTTTTCTCATTCATATTGTTACAGTTTCTCATTAAATTATTAATTGGAGTATGTAATTTCATTAAAATTATTACATATTTTGGGAATGTTCATTGTGTATTTACTTTGTTAATACACTCAAGTACACGAACAAAACGCTAACACCTTGACAAACGCAAATATGACCTGGAATAACTGTGGAAAAATCTATCGCAGGAGTGGTTACAATATGTACCTTTGTATCTGAGGTTCTTCCAGAGACTGATTCGTTGATTCAACAATTTACGATCAGTCAAAATGTCTGAATTGAAAAACATAAGGGATTGATTCGTTGAATGTATCAATTCAATGAATCCATTTATTCTGGCCAGCATGATCCCCTGATTTGAATCTCTTAGATTATGCTTCGTCAGGAAAAATTAGGTAGCTCATATACTAAACAGAAATGCTACCCGTGAACAGTTACTTTGGAATGATTCAAGATTATTCGTATAAGAAATAATCAAAATGTTGTGAGACACAAAAATTGCTTCGCAGCCGTTTTCATATTCATATACTAGAACATTAATGTGTTACAATTGTTACAATTAATGCGATAAGAACGCTTTGTCCTTGATACAATTAGTTCTAAGAGCTCTCGTTTTGGACAATAAGTGATTATTTTTGATTCGTCTTCTGAAGATGGTTGTTTAACCGAAACGTACTCAAAGACGAAGATAATGAACATAAATGTTAGTGTGATCTATTTTGCGAGCTGTCAAAATCGTCAAAGTCATATCGAATCTCTTCTACACTGAATGAATCTTCAGAAAATTCGTTCACAAAAATGAGTAGAAACAGGTAAAGGCTTGAAAACGTGAAATTGAACTTTACGTTATGTGAACATTCATTTGAATGGAAAGGGGTATCTATGTTACGGAATAGTTTTCAAGGACATCTCGAGACCATCATCAAAAGACTGAAATTTAATTCATATCAACTAAGTTGATGAAAGTTTATCACTCTCGAAACATAGTGATGAAAAATATTTAGGTAATTCAGATGGGATGGATATGTATAAGTGAATACACAATGAATTCAAATTTATCTCCAGCTGAGGGTAATGCCTTATATTTCCTATTAATCCCAAATATAATTCGACCAGGCACATTTTGATTTCTTATATTGCCTACTTGGTAGCTGAAAGCTACTTCAACAGTACTTTCATTGGATGTGGGTGATTGTTTCTTATTTAGTGTCTCAAAATTCAAAGTCAACTTTTTAAATTTGAAGAATTAAATTCAAGTTTACAAAAAACTTTGGTACATTTAATTTCTAATTGATAGTGACGAAATGTTTCGCCACACTGTAACATTTTCAAATATTTATCATTTGTCAATGATTGTTGCGTCAAACCGATTAACTATGTTTACAAAACCATTATTTAATTATAGTCACTTGATAAGAAAATTAGTTTGGTTTAACAATGATTTATAGACAGGAATTAATTCAGTGCTATTATAACAAAGTCTAAATTGCAATTGATTCAATCAAACAACGGCGTGCTGTTCGTTTTTAATTGATTTGAAAGTATTACAAAATTATATACGGAAATATAATGTTGCAATATCGCACCAGACTGAAAGTATCTCCACTAAAGTTGAATAATAAGCCATTGAAATTTTTTTCTTGCTATAATACTGCTGAATTCATCGGCCATAACAATCAACTTGACTAAATTAGCAAATATCCTAGCTCATAATGAGAATGAAACTTGATTGAACAATCTTACTCTATCGAATGATCAAATTAGTTGGATGTGACTTGTTTATGATATCAATTGAGGTTCCTTAGGGTATTTTCTGATCTATTATACATGATGTAAAATAATAAAACACGTACGTTCAATTGAAACGACCTTGAAAACCCCCGATTGAGCATCATCGTCTAATTTCAACTCACGGTAACCAAGATCTTCCATTTGCTTACCAGACAGTTTATTTAAAAAATAAGGTTTGCCAATGTTCAAATTTCGACGCTGGATTCGTAATCAGCGATGTCAACCACCCCTAAATACAAATTTTGGGGCATGCTCCGAAGTTGCGAAACTTGCAACGTGTATGTAGAAATCGATAAGTTTATCCATTTTATTTGTTAATTTTCCTGTACTATTACAAAAACATTCTATTCTAAACCGAACGAAAATCTACTCCGCCTTTTATTCGGAAATATTCCGGTATTGCTAGGACCGGGCTTGTCACATTAGGCAGTTGATTTTCACTTCCGTCACTATGCGTAATATAAGGAAAGTATTTCAATAATCTAGACTATTTTTGAGATGATATCTGTGTGTGAATATGTGTCAAAACTGTCAAAGATTGCGCCGTTCCATAGACCAATATAGGTCTATGGAAATGATTTTTTTCCCATGTATGCCTGGTCGGGGCTGCTACGCGCTCGGACCACATCGCAGCAATCCTATCCGCACAATGTTGCTTGATGGTCTGCAACACTGTACGTTTTAGTGTGTGATGGTGACGCCGTAGTTTGACAGCTATAATTTTCACATACTAGAACGTACAGTATTGCAGATCATCAAGCAATATTCATTTGACGAGAGGACGATCTTCGGAATTGCACGAGAATACGCAGGTTGCCGACGGAAGCATTTTAAAACGTTTTGATGGTGGAGAGACCTATCGATACATGGGAATTGCGTCCTAATTATGACGCTTCCCAGGTAAAGGTGGTTCTCCGTGGCAAGTGCAGAAAACTTGTTCGAGAGACTTGTTCTACCAAATTTCTGAGTGAGAACCTGCAGCAAAGATGCTTGCCTTTCACGTCCTGCTTTACTCTTTTGAGTGGGGAAATGGACGAAAATGATGCATATCCATCTGTTTGCATCCTAGGTCGTCCGTTTCTCGCATTAATCTGCCACGTCACCGGGGAGAAAGGGACTCCTTAGTCTAGAGGGTCTGTATCAAAGTGTGGTATAGCTTGTTAAGTTCATGGGAGTTCGGACCCCCTCCTGTGCAATGACAAAAATCATGAATTGGTCGGTGTGGGGACATTTCTCGTTAAGGGCACAAAAAGCTGCAGAAGCCGATACACGATGTTTTCCACAGAAACATTGAAACGCTTATCTTGTCAACCATGCTGACCTTCGGCTACCTAAGGTCAGTTGGGCTTATATTCAAGACCGATGGATTTACCGCAGCTTGCCAAGATGGCGTAATCAACACCTTGGTCTATCGCCACAACGTGACGGGTGGGCAGCCGGTGCTACCTTACATGCCAGGAGATATTGAGTCAGTTGTCGTAATTACCTGTTCCCGACCGTCAGGTCCATACAAGTAAATACGCCTGACGTTGTCCTCCTCCATAAACAAGCAAAGACTACGTATATCATCGAATTCTTTGCTTCGGTAGAGAAGAACATAGTGTTGAAAGAGGCGAAAATTGGACAACGTATCAAGATTTCCTGTTCGAGCTCCACACGCTATACCCAGGCCACAAGGTCGTATTAGTGGTTCTGATCGTCGGTGTTTTGGGCAGAATTCGGTCTTCGCTGCGTTCGAACTTAAAGACCATTCCGGCCTGTAAGAACTCGGCGCAGATCTTGATAGGCCGGATGTAGAAAGCAGTCATTCTGGGCCCCATGAGAGTAGACTTGGGGCACATGATTTGGGAACCTGAAGCTTCTTACCGACCGGTGATGAAGATTAGCTTCGGTTAACTGATTTGGTTTTTGACGTGACAACGTCTTATAATTTGATGGAGCCGGCTGCACGCACGAGAAAACATGACTCATGCGGCGTTACCTCGCTCTGAGACGTTCCATTTAAGCATGCGGCGTTACCTCGCTCTGAGACGTTCCATTTAAGGCTTGAAGTGCAAGCGAGAGCGTCTCCTACTTGAGTGAGCGATGCATCCGCGTGGACAGCTGCTATACAATATTTCGTCAAGTATGAAGTGTAGTGAAAAGTGAATGTGGTGTCAATTGTTTATAGCAACGATAATTGCGGCGATAAAGGTAATGATTCTTTCGATATTAAATATATGTTCAGTGATATATTGTCGAATATTCGTGCTTTCATCATTAAAATAAATAGCATCGGTCCGCTAGTGCAGCGATTGTAGGTTATGCTATAATTGACAAAACTATAACAATAAGTTAACAGAACTATTTCACGATGAGTAAAAAATCAATTGCTTTACTATTCGATCGAAATAATTATCGAGCATAGCTATGATTTCAAAAAATTAAAACATAAATGTTAAATCTTCCACATATCATAACAACTTGTCTGAAATGCCAGGTTGGACCAGCCAGCAGTCAAAGGGAACAATTTTCTCCTATATCAAACACATTGAGGCGGGCTTTTTAAAAGCTAGAGTTACAAAAATTTTAATGTTTCCAAATTTTAAATTTAAGATTTGTGAACAATAATTTAATCACAGTTTATTCTTATAATAAATTATTCAAAATTATTACTTTTTTACAACAAATTACAATTAAATTTGCAAAAATAATTAAGTAACTAATTGAACAACAACTTTTATTCAGTTTACTTGCTGAAAGAAATAATGTCAATACAAAATTTATTATTTATATTATAATAAAATTTATTATTTATATTATAAAATAATAAAATCAAAAATTAAATTTTAACAGTCGAGTAGAAATTTAAACAATAAATTTTATTCAAGTATTTTGTAAATTTAAAATGATTAAAAAAATTAAAAAATTAAAATTTTCTTTTGAAAAATGAAACCATTCCATCAGTATTTTCTTATGACGTTGTCTCGTTCAACTATCGTCAGTAAACCGACTTTACAGACAACCGATTTTTTTCTGGCGCGTTTAGATTGCTCCGATGTCGTGGGAACCATTTTTTATTAAAGGCAAAGTAATAAATAGTAAATAAAAATATATTTCAGGAGCTCATACGTAGTTATTCATCAACGACGCTGACGTTAAAACGCACGAATAAATTACGAGATGTTGTTGATTGATTTATGATTTATGAGTGATAATATTGATATCAGATGAATATATAGCAAAATTTATAACCGAAATATGAATAATCACAGCAAACAATATGATTTTAACCTTAAATACCTAATCGCATTTACAGAATTAGAATAAGCTGTGAAACACAATAGTCAAATACCAAATACACAAGCAAATAATGGAAGTAAATTAAGAAACAGTACATACCTCTCTTTGAACTAGCAAATATTGGCTGTGTTTACAAAAATTCTGCTACTGATCGCTACTTATTTCCACTGCAGCCGATAAAATGTGATATTATAAGCTATGGACTTCCAATATTGAAATATTGTGTAGGTACTCAATTATTCATAGAGAATAGTATATTAAAAGTTTATGTGATAGGTTATCAGTGAGTATATGCGCGCAAATTTAATCGATGCAATTCTGAACAAACATATACAAAGTTCAAAGGGAAAATAGAATCTTGAATAATTTCCAGATAACAAAAATCAACTAATATGTTGGTTCTTCCTGAATTAGAGGTGGGGTTGCTGCTAGGTTTCCCGTCATGAATTCTGAAAGACAGAACATACAAAACTAAAACAAAATCTAAACCATAATTGGAGGTGTTATTTCTCAGTCACAAAAACCAACAAAAATATCTGCTAATTAGAAATATGAAATAACAAGCTCGTTGAAACTGGCTTACTTTTACATGACATATATAGTTTAATGGGCGATTGGCATTTCATGATTATAATCTATTAATTAATAGCCGGCTGCAGTTGTCGTGACATCGTAAAAACTAAAGCCTAGGCGCAGGCTGTAAGGTCACATCTAACGATTCCATTCTTAGTAATCATACTTAGAGTTACTGCTTTACAATTTACTAGTTTCACTCGGAACATCTAGGTACATGTGCAGTCAAGAGAAATAGAAATTAATATGGACTAGATTTCAAACATACTGCGCTAACGCGTTGATGAATATTCCATTCATTGGTCCAAAATAGATAACAATGTGTAAGCATGTTAATCAAAATAATTCCCAGTTTTTAACTACGTACAATCTTATCGAAATTTGTACATATTACCACCGACGCTTTAACGCGATTCAATTGTAGCTGCAACCATTTTTCTATATTTGCAAATATTTCTATATTCTTGTATGTGAGTAGTTAGTTATCTAGACCAATAACCCAATGTAACATGGATATGGCAAGTGGTATGTCTGGCTCATTTCGATATTGTTCGTACCGTCAGGTATACCGAGATCAATGAATAAGTAATTGCACTGTGATATATCACACGTAAATATTCAACCTGTCAGTGTCCGAAATTCAAGTTTTAAGATACTAATGACGTCATCAATGTAAGGAGTTTACTCTGTGGCATATTTTGATAAGTCTAACTGACAGCAGGTTTCAGTATGCATAGAGTTGTAAAATGCATTGTGTCAAATGTTCCATAGAGTATGATTTCAAGCCTTTCATAAACTGTTTCTAAATCATTTTAGTGACCAATTGATTTCAGTTTATTTTTCCTATACGCTAGAGAAGTATCTCTAGTGGCGCCACCGTGTAGCCGTCATTGTCATTACCTAGAGTCATAGCTTTACGTTGTCATCTATCAAACGCGTATGTTTATTAAGCGAATGATTTGATTTCTACAATTTCCATGTCGTTGTCATTCACAATAATGCCATCGGGGCTACAAGCTAGATACGGTTGTTTGTAACAAATAATAAGACCCGAATCGAAAATGTTTGCACCATCCAGTTTACTCGATAATTCACGTTTCGCCTCCGATTCCATGCATAAACCGTAGCGCATTGCTTCATTTAATGCACTTTTATAACGCTCTTTAACAAATCGCAGGACCAATTTATCAAATTCATCTTTTCTTGTCTTTATATTGTGAACTTTTTTACTTGCAGTGACTCTCAAAAATCATTCACGAAATCACGATGAAGTTTCCGACTGTTTGATCGAGTCAAAAAAAATTTTCTTTCAAGTAACATCATCAACGGTGACATGCTTATTATAAAAAAACTCGTAATTTGATGGGCACTTCATACTTGTCAGTTTTAGAGACATATTTGAGGAAAGTTGATTGCTTTGATAAGCGTGATAAGTAAGTTCACTACAGCGAATTTGAAATTCATACAACTCGTTTATAAAATCATTGATTTCAACAAGCTTTGCCTGCTCATCAGTTACTTTTTCAGTTTTTGATTTTACTGCCTGAATTTCTGACTTTATAGTTTCGGAAAAATAAAAATTTTCAGAAGAAATTGGCTCTGCGTTTTGAACATCTTTGAATTTAAAAACTTCATTTGGTAAAATTGTGATGTCGACGTCAGGCAAATTGCGTTTCTTCAGCATTTCCTCGATGGTGCCACCTTTTCGATATTTTTCTAGCTGGACTTCGGGGGGCCTATTCCATACCATTGGCTGATCCGTTTTCGTACGCTTGTTTTCTTCGTTGACGAAAATACAAATTGCTGCAGCGTGCTTGCAAAAGCATTTTCCAGCTTTGCACGTACAACTTGTATATCGTACAACTCGATGTTCGTCAAGCTACAAAATGTTCAATTATTGTTTAAAAATGATGATATAATTCAAATCATTTTTTTAAATAAAAACAAAATGATATTTGTTGTACAATTTAAACATTAATAATTACATTTTTCAAACTTTTAATTTCATGTATAAAATTTCAGTGTTGTACACTCAAAAAATTGCGTTTTACTGTGAAACCGATTCCGGCGTGAAACGGAGTGTGAATGAAAGACTTTCCATTTCATAGAAAAACAATTTTTTTTCAGTGTACAAAAATATATTTATGCCCCTCAGGGAAATAATCAGCTCATAATAGCCCTGTGCCGGGCAATGAAACCTGTTTATTTCCCTTCGGAATATATATATTTCCCTTATTGAATATATAAAATTACATAGTATATATAATGTATTAAATATATTTAAAATTTATTTTTTGTCTCCGAGAGATCAAATTAAATTCTAAATCACAATTTTTACATAGTGAATTAGTGTTTAAAAATATATTCATTATATCTTTTATTCTGAAAACACGTTGTATACCTTATTTTACAAATAAGTTAAATAATAGTTTTTATTTAATAAGGCATATAAAATTTTATGAGTAAATATTATTCATCTGCATATTACCTATTTTCGGTAAATAATTTTTTCATTTACTCATTGAATTGAATTAAATAAAAAAGAATAACTAACCTCTACGACAGGATAATATAAATTTTCATGTTTTCTGGTACTGGTAGCACCAGGAGTTTCTCTTAAAACAACGCCTGTGATAAAAACATTACAATCACGGCGTTCCTCTTCCACGCTGCTGACATGACAGCTTTCCACCAGCTTTTTGCCCGTTGATTTACTCTTGTTTCGAAAACCATCAAGTCTCACTTCTTGAAAATGACTTTTTATTACTAGGCTCATACTGCCTAGTTAATAAAATAAAATAAAAACAGTTGAAAAACGAATAATTCGAGAAACAAACAGGCAAGTCCATACGAATGCAACGTGTTGTTGACAAACGTTGCCTACAAGTAATGCTGCGAGTACCCAGCAGACGCCGCGCGCGTTTCACAAAGCCGATACTTCTTTAGCGTATAGTCTACAAGACGAGTATCGAGTAATAATCATTTTCCGACGAACACATGCGAAAATGACAAATAGCACACTATTTAGTTACTTCGAAAATGACAAATATCACCCTAGAGATGAAAAGTTAAATATCACACTAGAGTGATATGTGTATCTATAGCTATATGTATTGCATAATGGAATTGAAGTGTGCTTTGAAATTAATATTGCGAAAACGTCAGATAAACTTTAGAAGTGTCAGTTTTGCAAATGCATCATTCTTATAATATATAAAACCGTGAAAATAGTATCTAAAATTCCATAAAACATGGATGCAGAGATTAATAGTGATGATCAATGTACTCCACCTGAAATTGAAGAGGCCGCAAAATTAACGTCACTAAATTTACTGCCTGAAAAGTTCAAAAGAAGGTACGAATACGCTTATGATCAATTCCTTTCATGGCGAAGAAATAAGGAAATAAGAAGCTCCTTTTCTGAAAACGTTTGGCTTGCATACATGGGTGAACTTTCCAATAGAATCCAATGCTCAACATTATGGACTAATTATTCTATGTTGCGTACCACACAATTAATAAACGAGAAAGGTATAAAAAAGAACTAAAGTTCACAAAGAATTTCAATGAAAGATAAATATTTCACACGTGTTTCTTGGTCAACATGTGTCTAAGCTGATACACAAGTAAGTGGTAAACATTGTCCAGGACCGTATTCAGAAAACTATTAAGTTTTGGTATAATTGACTAGAAATACTATTAATGTGATACAGTCGTAAATTAGTGTACCATATATATTTTGATATGTAAGTGAAAATGGATAATGAAAACTGTAGTGTCTGCAAAAGCACAGCTACAAAAGAAAATCCCGCTGTTAAGTGCGATGGCTGCAAAACTAGTCTTTGTAAGTCATGTGCTACGCTTACATCGTCCGAGATTAAAGTGCTTCAATTGAAAGAACGAATTATGAAATTTTTATGTAAAGAATGTATAAATTTTAATACATACAAATTACTAGAAACAATTATTGAAGACAAAAATAGCTTAATTGCAATTAAAAATAAGATTATAGAGCTGATAGAAAAAGAACTAAACACATTGAAAAATCAGATTAAACAGACAAATTCTAAATCACCTGTCATTGCAAGTTATGCAGAAGTTGCCGGCATTCACAGTACACCAGTTGTAAAGAATGTTCCATGTATTATAATAAAACCTAAAAATGAACAAAATTCAAAAAAAACTAGACAAGATATCGAAACTAAAATACAGCCTAATAAAATTTTAGTTGGCATTAATTTGATTAAAAATGGTTCAAATGGCTCTGTTATAATTAAATGCAACTCTAATAACTCCACAACAAAGATGAAGGAAATTGTTAATAATACCTTAGGTGGAAAGTATTTCATATCAGAAACTAAATTAAGAAATCCTTGCATCACAATAGCCAATATAAATGAAGAGTTAGCCAAAGAAGATATAGTAGAAGCAATATTTAATCAAAATGAAATTCTTGATGAAACCGACAAATTAGAATTAAAAGTATTAAAAGCAGCAAAAAATGGATACACATCCTATGCAATTCTCGAATGTAATGGAAGTGCTTTCAGAAAACTAGTTACTTCTGAGAATAAAATTAACATTGGTTATAATAAATGCCCTGTTTATGAAAATTTAACTGTATCAAGATGCTTCAAGTGCAATGGGTTCAATCACAAATCTAGTGATGGTAAAAAAATATGTGCTATCTGTTCAAAATGCTCACTAGAACATTCTACAAGAGAATGCAACAGTGCTAATAAAAAGTGCGTAAACTGTAGTTTCCAAAATGAAAGGTATCACTCTAAACACGATGTTTTACATGATGCTTTTGATCCTTTATGTCCTATATATATTTCGCAACTAGAAAAACTAAGGCAAAGAACCAATTATAACAAGGTATAATATTTCAGTATATATATATATTTCAGTGTATTACATTTATATTTATTCTTTTTTCTCTTCTCCTGGCTGTTTAATGAATAATTTTTTAGAAGAATTAGATAGCCAGAATGTACAAACAAAAATACTTGAAACATTAACAGATACTGAAATATTTTTAAAATCAAAAGATTCTGAAAAATATACAAATACAAAAATATTTCATACAAATATTCGAAGTCTGCAGAAAAATTTTAACGAACTTGAAGTAGTTATGCAAGCATTGAACTATGATATTGATATTGTTATTCTCACAGAAACATTTAACATAGATAACACAAGCAGATTTCAAATAGAAGGTTTTGATCTTCATTATAATGAAGGTAAATTAAATAAAAATGATGGTGTAGTTATATATATATATCAATAAAAATTTGCCATATTCACTTAAAACATTTTCTGATAACAATTCCAACTTCTTAAGGTTATAATTAAATGACAAACAATCTACAGGCATAAAAGGAATTTACAGAACATACGACCATGATATTGACGATTTTAATAGCTATTTAAATACATATGTATCACAATATTGTAATTTAGAGAACGAATTCATCCTTGGGGACATGACTTTTAATATCATGCATTTACCACCTGTTCCCTATCACATTCATGAATATACTAATATTTTTGCAGAGAATGGATTCACTTCACTCATAAATGTTTACACGAACAGAAGGGAAATCCTGTTTAGACCATATATATGCTAAATCTAATCTAAAACTTCAGTCAGCTATTTCAAAGTACAAAATCTCTGATCATTATCCTACATTACTATCCATTGCCACAGAAAAAAATAATCACATTACTAAAAAGCAAATTAACAATAGAACTATTAAAACTGTAAACCATCAACAACTTATCCATAATATATCTCAAACAAATTGGAATACAGAAATAAATTGGACAAACATTGATCTGGCTTCTAAAAAGTTTGTGTTTTTTGTAACAGAGGCCATAGCAGCTGCTACTCAACTACAGAATACTCCTTCCAAAATATATAAGAGAAAACCTTGGATAACAAGGGGTCTCATAAATTCAATAGATATAAAAAACAGAATGTATCTAGACATATCTAGAAATCCAACAGACTTACAATGTAGAGAACGTTATAGAATTTATAGAAACCATGTAACTCATCTAATTAAATTAACAAAACAAAACTATTTCAAAAATAAGATAAATGATAATTTAAGTAACCCTAGAATGATCTGAAAAATTAGTAACGAAGCTACTAACAGAAAAACAAGAAATAATAAAGATATTAAACAAATTAAAGTCATTAATATACATATTAGTTCAAAAACAGGTATAGCAAATAAATTGAATGAATATTTTGTAAATGCAGGAAATAACATAATAAAATCTATTAAGCCAAGTCGTCAATATTTATCTAAAAAACTGACAACACATAATGGAACAATGTTTTTAGAACCGGTATTAGAATCTGAAATACTTAATATAATAAATTCCTTGAAAATTGGAAAAGCTCCTGGATCAGATGGAATTACTCCAGTTATTCTCAAATTAATTGCAAATAACATACTAAGCCCTCTAACAAGACTAATAAATTTATCTTTTCTGACTGGCAAGTTTCCAAATATTTTTAAAAAAGCTGTCATTAAACCATTGCACAAAGGTGGAGACAGGCAAGAACTTAGTAATTACCGTCCTATTTCCTTGATCTCAAATTTGGCTAAAGTATTTGAGAAAGCGATTGCTACCAGAATAACAAAATACTTAAACAAACTGAATTTCTTATCAGAAAACCAGTTTGGGTTTAGAGCCAACAGACCTACTCAAGATGCATTGCTTCTTTTAACAACCAAAGTGTATAGTAATCTCAATATTTCAAAGCCAACTATTTCAATATTTTACCTACCAAAAATTTACAATATTCTTCCTAACAACTTGAAGTTTTTTGAAAAGAATATCAAATTATTCATCAGATGTGTAAAAAAATGGATAGTAAATACAAGAGCTAGTTTGGATGACATTTTTACATAATTCTATTATACAATAATATTAACTGGTTCTTATTTTTGGTTTTATTTTTTCTGTTTAATTAAAGGTTTGTTTTTTTTTTGTTATACATATAAATATATATTAATATTACCTAAATTTAACTAATTATATTTAATTTATTTTTATTCCATATTTACTTTTTATTTTATTCCATTTTATTTATTTATTTTTGTCTTATCCAATATCTCATACTCAAGCCAATGTGGCTTAAATGGGAAAACAAATATGTTAAAAATATTACATAACTATGTATGAAATTAGATTAAAGACATCAAATTTGTATTATGGGGCAAAAATAAAATTCTTTATTCTTTATTCTTATTCTTTATTCTTATCTAACTTCTCTGAAAAGACATGGGGGTCGGAAATCGTCCAAAGTCGCAGAAGAATATATTGACGAATCTGCTACTAACAGGTTAAATATTGCCAATAAAATTATGGGTGCCATCAGCAGTACTTGGAGAGCCGTCACTCCGCCTCTTCGAGAAACTGACATCGAGTCTACTACTGTACATAGTGTACAAATAACAGAGAGAAATCTGTCTAATTCCCCATTGCAAAGTCCATTACAATTTACTAATTGTAATAATAATAATATTACTTTTAATTTCTACAATTCTAAGCAGTAATCTTGTTCAATTATTACTTTTCTTTGTAAAATTCTGAAATTCTCAAAATAAAGTGAAAATATATTAATTTTTTTGCAATTATGCATTAATCTGTGGTCGTCGGAAAAATAGTGTACATTACTTGTGTGGAAAGTGCCATTTCACACTCGTGGGATTCCCCCACTCATGTGAAATGGGTCACTTTCCACACTAGTAACGTAATATACTATTTCATTGTGAGTTAGAAATTAGCAATACCTGGAAACTATTGATGTTCTGAATTTTTATCATCTATGTTTTTCAAGACATTTGATAATATTCTTTCAATTCAAATTTCCATTGCTTTCTTGGGAGACTTCCGCATGTGGTTTGCCGCCTCAACTTTGTTGCTTACTATCAAGTCTTCTATCAGATAGATCACTTCATGTGATAGTTGACGGAGTATCCTCCGAAACAATATCTATCAACGCTGGTGGCATCAACTTTGCTTCTGCTCGATTTCAACAATCTTCTGGAAGTAACAACATTTCCCGTCCACAACTTTCCAGATAAACCATCATTCTGGCACCAAATCCTTCTTAGGACATTTCCGTCATATGATTTGCCGCCTCAGCGTTGTCCTTCATATCCTTTCTCTCGGATAGATCACTCCATGTGGTGGTTGCCGAATGGTCCTCCGATACAATGACTGTGAACATTGATCTGTATTGGCACCAACTTTGTTTCTGCTCCATATAAACGATCTGCTGGAAGTGACCTGTCTCATTCACAGCTTTGCAGATGATGGTACACTTCATAACCCATTCTCATCTTGAGCCCCTATACCATCCAATGAAGCAAGAGGAGCGAGACAGAGACATGGTTTATACAATTAATGGAGATGTGGCAAAGATTAAGATTTTGAAATGATGATCTTAGTTTTCCATTCCGTACCAAGAGTTACTTTACATCCCAGCAGCTCCTCATAATCTACAAAGCATAGATTTGACCTATCCTGGAGCACAGTTCACATGTTTGGAGGTCGGCTCCCAAACACACGCTGAAGCTCTTGATTTCTATCCAGAAGAGAACTATTCGTCTGACTGATGATGTCACACTTACGAGTTCATTGACCTCTCTTGAACATTGTAGAAAGGTGGCAATCTCTTCCTTTTCTATAGATATTTCCATGGTCGGTTCTCATCAGCATCTCGTCTATTGTTCCACCACAAGAGATTCCAGATAGGCGGACTAGGCGAGCTCAAGCTAGTCATCCCTTCATTGTCAAGCTCAAGACCTGCCGAACTTCTTCCTACAAGACTTAATACTTCTATCGAACAGAGAAGTTCTGGAACTCTTCAGCTAGTGAGGTCTTTCCCTATGACTGTAACCTCCAAATCTTCAAAAAAAATTCTCAACATGCCACCGCTAGCTCATACGATGTTCTTCGAACATTATAGATTTCCCACTCGTGTAGTCGAAGAATGAAAAAAAATTGAAATACGTATTTTTCCCCTACAATCCGTCTAAATATTCTAACTATGAAGTAATTTCCAAAAAAATTTCAAATGCTCTTCCGCTAACTCACCTTCTTTAAAACACCTCGTTCCTTCATACTCACTCACCCAGTTTGTTGTGACTCTTTTTTAGAATATCAATTTGTATACAATTTTTCAAAAGTAATAGTATTCTTGACAACAGTACAGTTAAAGAGGGCACTCTCATGTAGCATTATCATGTTCCTGTTCTTATGATTAATTGAAATTCAACAACTTTTTTAGCTTTTCACTATATATGAAAATATATTTCTTAAAATCATCTGCTTTTATGGATTGAAATAGTTTATAGATGAATAAACGCAGCATTTGTTAATTCGTTATTATATTCATGAAACTTTTTTTTTTAATGAGTTATATATTGTATACGACATAGCTCAGAATTACATTTTCACTACAACGCTAAAAATTGTAGTCTTTCCCCTCATGCATTCGTCTCACTTTCCTTGAATGATGGTGAACGGAAGTTTCTTCATCAACGAACCGATGAATCCAACTACTCCATGGAGCTTGGCTCAACTTTTTCATAATCCAACCAAATACCCCCTTGGGTTGACATTATAAAACTATTGGGATTCATTACTAGAGGTAGTGATGTCTTCGCGTTCAACGAGAATTTGAAATTCTTAAGTAAAACTGTCAACCCAACTTTAGTTTGCATCATTCCAAATCGAAGTCCTGGAAACAAAATTGTAACTGAATAAATTGTAATTAACATTAGTTAGAACATATTATATCAGCAGACCTAATTTACCGGTAACTAGAATTCGAAGTCACTAGCACTATGAACACGGTATTACTCAAAGCAATCAAGGACCTATCATCAGAAATAATTATTAAGCATAAAATTATCCAAATATAAGGTCAAGCCGAATACTCTCCATGGGCGCGAATTTCGATAATTTCTAAAGTGTTCAAATTAGGATTAGTTGAATGTCAGAGTCAAAATCAGTATCCCCAAAAACATATAGTTTGATATATTTTAAGGTATTCTTATATTTGAAAAAAAATTCTATTTTCCGCCAATTATTCACTTTCTTTCCTTAATAATTATTTATGATAAACTGATATTTTCATAAGAAATATGAAATTTTTAATTTTTATTCAATTTGCTTACAATGTATTATATGGTTTTTCCTATATGGAAAATCTTTTGGAAATTGGAAACTGTGATATGATAATTCTATGAAAATTGAATGATGACCAACTTCTATTGACAACAATTTCCGATAAAATGAATAGTTTTGAAACACGGAGAAATATTTTCAAAAAAAGAAGAAAAATCGTATATAACTGCATGAAAATTTGTGAAAATATTTGAAAATAGGGGATATTTTGGAAAAGTTTTGTTGCTTATTACTTTATACATTGATATTTATTTTATATTATATATATCACATTGAACCAACAATATTTTCATGTCTAGTAACATATTTCCTATATAATAAGCGTGTAATTCAAGAAAAAAAATTTTGCATATATATACATTCCCTCCTGTGGAAATCCCCGAAAAAAATTGAATAGTGCTTTCTTATAGTAAATTTGATGCTGAACAACTTTTGTTTGAAACTTTTTCGCTAAAATGCACCCTTTCAAAGTTATAAGCACTTTTTGGACAAAAACCGGAAAAATCATATATACAGAATGTTCATAAAGTACTTGGCCAAACTTTAAAGGGTGAATCTTTGATCAATTTTAAGATAAAAAGTTCAAATGAACATGAATCCGCAACAGCTTAGTTCTTGAGATACAAGGCGTCCAAAAGAATTATTTTATCCCATTTTTTGATCATATTTCTGTTCAATAACATGGCAAATTGACAAAATTTGGGATACTGGCAGATTGATGATGAGAAACTCAAATATTTACTTGGTTTTATGTTAATTTTATAGGCCGCCACATACAGTGTTGTACATGAATTGAAATAATTTTGAAAAATAAGTGATAAAATGTGTCTTTCATTGATTGTATTGTGCTGATGTGACTAACTTAGATCATTTACAATACTACTTGACTACTTCTACAAATAAGTTAATAATATTTACAATAATTGCTGAAAATCACCACCGCCTATTGCAACGCATGCATCAATTTGCCTTAACATCGATCGACGAATTCTTTCGAATACACCTTATGTCTAATTAATGATGGCACACGATTCAAATATCCTGTTTCTTGGATCTTGACTGGACTAATGGTTTTAATGAAAGTTACAACGATAGTTCTATAGATTCTGCTGGGATGCTATCAGCATCAAATTCAATTTTTTTTATCAATAACATGTCCATCAACAGGTATTGACGACTTTGTCGGTGCTACGGAGAAAAATTATGAGGAAGAGCCTAACACGTTCATTATTTATTGCAGCTTTAGTCGCCATGAATTCCTGGTCTGTGCAGCAACGCGTTTTACTTTTTATGACGATTTTTTTCCGAGGCGATATTCTTCGGCCGGTTAGATCCCCGGATGACACGAGCTGCGACGTCTTCTTATGGGCTCTACCTCAAGTCTCAGTTGTTCATCGATCTCGATTGACCCAATGCAATGACAGAGCATAATAACAAAACTGCAGAAATAAGACCGCTTCACCCAGAGATATTGCAACGAGTCGTGCAAGCTTTCGACGCCGTCTTGCCAAGTGAGAAAATCACAAAGGCGAGACGGCGTGTTCTTTGAACATTGGTGTTCAATCTAAATTGCAATGTTTCATGAACATGCCTTTATTATCACTGTATTTCAATTATTACGCTAACAGTAACATAGTAAAAATCGTCAGTATCGGAAGTAGGCAGAAACATAAATTCCCTAGATATGATCAAAAAACTTCGTGGTTTACTAAAGAAGTTTGGTCTCAATGTTAACTTCACTTCAATTCCGTTGCACCAACATGTAATGAAAAAAGTGTTATAAACAGCCTTACAGATCACGCGGTTGAATTGTCCCACCCAGAGGACCGTCCCAAAACTTTAGAAATTGTTCGTTATACACTGGAAATGAATGGCTACCCAAAAACATTATTCAATTCCATCATTAAAGGAAGAATAAACAAAATCTATAATGGAACGTAATATATAAATAACATAAACAATAATATAGATATTTTTATAACATTACCATACATTCCGGAGACCTCAGAGAAAATTAAGAAATGCTTAAAAAGAATAAACGTTGCTCATAAACCTACTACCTGTTGGGAAATATTCCTTAAATCTAAAACCTCCAATACCTAAAGATAAACCAACCCACACAGTATACACATCAAATTGTTTAGATTGCGATGCGATTCTCTAAGCAATATTTACAAAAAAGGATGTATGGCCGCAAATATAGTACAAGAAACAAAAACTTTGAAAATTCCACTGCTCTTGCTAAACACTGCTTTGATTATAATCATCAATTCCATTACAAAAATATTAATATTTTAACTAAGGGAACCAATTATTACAAAAGATCTATTCTGGAGATGATTCACATAAAACGTGACTCCAAGTATGTAAATCATAGAACAGATACTCAATCATTAAGTCAGATTTATACTAATTCAATTAATTAAAACCCTTGCAAATTCTTACAAGCGTCTTTATAATATTAAAATTATATTTTAGGTAGAATGCTAAAATAGCATCTTCAAGATCTGGTTCGAAAGTGGATACTCCAGTGTTTTATTTTTAGTACAGTCCTTCAGTCGTATCATATACTGTGATTCGATGTGAATTTAAATCTTATAAGAATATTGCTAAGCAGCGGATTCTTAATTTATACTCAAAACATTAATGTGTTATAATTTCGATTGCTCGTATTTCAGTTCGTTTCGGCGATGTGGGCATTTTAAATCTTGTGGTGATACAATTAGCTTTAAGAAATCACGTTTTATACATTGATACGTCTTCTGATGATGGTCGTGAGACCGAAACGTATGTAAAGAGAAAAATAATAAGCACATTTGTTAGTGTGACCTATTTCCCGAGAATGTTATATGTAAATCGTCAGTACCTGTTGCCGGATCCATTACTTGTGAAAAATAATGAGATGCCCATAGTCAGGAGTAAATATTCACCTACCTATACATATTCTTGGACCTTCTCCGAAGGGGAGATATGTACAAGATGGTCGAGTTTTTTCTGTTTCTTCATTAAATCTGTCTGGATCAAACTTTTCTGAATCTGGATAATACTGTTCGTCATGTTGGATACCATAAACTGGTATGAATACTTTTGTTCCCTTTTCAATAATAACGTTGGTCCCAGGAACTTTGTAATCTTGTGTGCAGACTCTAGTTAGCGTTGGTAAAGGAGGATATTTCCTCAGGGTTTCTGAAATGTAATACAAGTTATTAAAGATACTTCTATTGAATACACTGTTCCTAGCAGTAATGGATCCTACTTCTTAGATAACAGTTACAACGTTAATTAGTTTTCTTCAGATCGATAGTATAACAATGCAGATAAAAGTTCCCGATAGCCGTTTCGCTCTCTAGAACTCAGCAGCGGATCGTAGAAGCTGCAGTGCTACTGGTATTTGCCGTGCGTATCTAAGAATATTGATATTGTTGATTTGCAATAGTGGAATTTAGCTCGACTTTTGTCCAAATTATTCAGGATGAATTCATCTGAATTCTTAGAGATGCGACACAACATGGTTCTATGTACACCAGATCAAACACATTTTATGAGAATCTTGTTCCATAGTTTTAATAAAAAATACACTTGTAATAAATTTTCACAGGCTTCGTTTTTATAAAGCAAATCGTGATATGTTTCGGTGGTTTTATCAAACTATGCTTTCCTCAGTTCCTTTAATATGGCTTACAACTTTTGAATCTCGTTTGTTCAAATTACAATGTTCTTTAATTCTAGTTTTGAAAGATCTTCCTGTCTGACCTATATAGGATTTATCACAATCTTCACACTCTACCTTGTGCACTCCTGATCCTTGATCTTTTTTATTCGTATCTTTGCCTACCGTATTATTTGTTCTAAAAGATGTGGTAACATTGTATTTTTTAAGTAAATTGTATACATTATCAGAAAGTTAACCTACATACATTATTGATCTATAATTATGAGTCTCAACTGTACTAGGGTAGACTAATTTCATTGCTTCATTATAATCTTTTTTCTTAAGTAAACCAATCATAATTTTTTCGTTACAGCCGTTATTAGTTGCTACCAGTTTTAAAATTGGAAAATTCCTTATGATAATTTAATTCTGCCATGGGGATAGTAACAAATCTATGTATCATGCTTTGAAGAGCAGCAAGGTTATGTTGTGTGGGGTGGTTTGAATTTTTGTTGATAATAATGTACCTACTTATGTGAAGGCTTATGAAATATTGAAAAGGAATGTTTACTAGTTAATTTAGTTATGGTCAATTCCAAAAAGTTGATAGTTTAATTTTGGGGTGTAGATTATTTGAATGTTGCAGAAAGAATCTAATTGTCTTTGTGTTCCATTAGAGCATGTTAATATATCGTCAACATACCGATGCCAATATATGAATCTTTTTTTAATGGGGTGCTTGTGGATTTCTAATTCTAATTCATTCATAAATATTTCGGCCAGATAAGGACCTGATGGGTTTCTCATTGCTAATCTATCTTGAATTGTATACACATTGTTATCAATTTGAAAATAATTCTGAGAAAGACATAATTCGTGAATGCGTAATATTTCTTGTATTATAACAATATTTGTATGGTTTTTTGCCAAGATACTTTAGATTATCAGTAATGTTTCCTCCGTAGGTATACTAGGAAAGAGGTTATAAATTTACTATTGGGTGGTAAGGTAAAATTTTTAATTTTGTTAACCAGAACGTTGGAATTTTTTATGCCACATTTCGGTTCAAATTTACAATGTTCTTTTGATATGTATAGTATTTTTGTTGATAAATTCGTAGACGGAGCGTCGTAGTAACTGACCACAGGTCTTATGGGAAAATCTATTTTACGTAATTTAACTAACAAATATAATTTAAACCCATAAAGGTTCCAAATGGTTATTTTAAATAAATCTTTCTTTTGAAAAATTGCAGAGCATTCCTTGATACAATTTTTCATGTTATTTTGATATTAATTGGTTGGGTATTTTTTCACTAATTTTTGTTCCTTTCCTCAATTTGTAAATTGTTTCTCGTTAGGAAGATTCAGTAAAATTAGATATAAAATGAAACAATTCTAATCAAACTGATATAATCAGAATCTATACTTCAGATAGTGGATGAATAATGACGAACATCTTCGATAACAGTATAGTTGTCTCGGCGAATGAATACACACACGTCATCAATAAATAAGCGTATGAAATAAATCAAAACTTTTGAGTCACACATCTTCATTCATTATTTATTTTCAATTACAGAAGACGTCACATCCGTAATTACTGTCAATTTAACCTCACTCTAGTTCTTAAAAATGACAACTCGCTTGCTTTGTCTTTGATACCGTCGTGAATCAAAGACGTGTGGGTAATCATTCGCCGGCACAACTGTACAAGTTCACTCACCATTTATAGCTTTTTCCATGTAATGCATTTCCATGATAGCTTCGTACGTAATTTTGTCTTTGTGTCTCTCCAAAACGTCATTGATCTCTTGCCTGATTTTAGACTGTACCTCTGGATTCATTGCCAATTCAAACAAGCAGAAAGTCATTGTTGTGGAAGACGTTTCAAAGCCAGCCAAAAAGAAGATAAATGCTTGAGCAGCTAACTGCTCGAAAGTGATGTGATTGTGTTTTTTATTTTCTCCTAGCAATTTGTTATCTTCACTTATTTCTCCTCTATTTTTGAGTTGTATTAGTAAGTGCATAAAATCCTTCCTAAAAATATTGTTCGTTTCCCTATATTTGACAGTATCCTCAACAACTTTTAGGAAAAATTTTGCGGATTCGGCATTTACTATTGTAGTACGAAAAAATGTCATCACATCTGGAAAAGCGAAAGACAGTAGCTGCTTGATATTCTCCATCACAGTGAGCTCAAATACGGCTTTTCCTTGCACTCTAAATTCGTTATTTGGATCTTTCAAGCTATTGCAGTCAATTCCAAATGCACAACTGCCTATTATGTCAGTTGTGAAACGAGCTAAAATATCTTTGATGTCAACAGGAGTACCAATAGTTTCATCCATAATCAGATTGAGCTCCTTAGAGCAATCTACCAATGTTTCGAACATTAACTTCATTTTTCCTGATGTGAAAGTCGGGGACAATTTGCTCCTCAGATTTTTCCATTTCGTACCTTCCAAACTGAATAAATGTGCACTCAAAGGATCGTCCTTTTCATTCATATAAACACCTCGATCAACGAAGTATTGAAAATCGGTTTGTAGGATGCATTTGATAATGTGTATATCGATGGGACAATAGACTGGTGTAATTGTCATATATATTCCGCCATGCTTCAATTTCTTCGATTTGAAATAATCGTAGATATATTGTGAAAATGCCGCTGAACTTTGTGTTTGATCCACAAGGTTCGACGCGTTACCGACCAGAAATTTCACTGAGGGTGTATGAAGACCCTTATTTTTCCAGTATCTGTATCTCCATTTCACCCAAATAATTATTGCAAGTATAGTCGCTATTATTATTGTGAATAGCTTAGTTAGAAAAGTCCTATCGGTTAGTCCGAACATGTTACCTGAAATGAGGTAAAATATTTTAGAATTCTAAAAGAAATATGTGAATAATGTTCCTTCAGCTTTATTAATGTCAAACTATTAACTACTCATGCTAATATATTCCCAACAATCAAACCATTGGAAGACGAAGGACGAACTGACATGAAGAGTGATCCAAATTAATAAAAGAGAATTAGATCATATATTCATTTATCTCATGTTGTCTTTTGCCAGAATGAGAGTGTGACTGTGACTGTGAGTGTGAGTGTGACTGTGTAACTGTATGACTGTGTGACTGTGTGACTGTGTGACCGGGTGACCGGATGATTGTGAGAGTGAGTGTGAGTGTGACTGTGGGAAATTTTGATAGTTCATCTGACAACAAGTGTTAATATAAAACAGGTTATAATTATTATAATGTGAATGATACCGTGGAGTGAACCTACCAGCAAGTGTCAATATAAAACATAGAGTTGTTAAGTACAGACGATTTGGATAAAATTTCAATGTAACATAGAATATAACATAACTGTTTCATTCTCGGTTTGTAAATCATTTGCAACATATATATTTTCTGTTCCTACCAGTGGTGGAACTTAAAATTTTTAAGAATTGACACTAAGTTTTTTATTTCAACATGAAATTTTTCCGAAATATCATCTTTGTTACTAAATTTTCTGCGCATTTAAACAGTTCATCCTTGTGACAGTGTAGCTAGTGTTTTTCGATTTAAAAAATCGAATATTTTACAAACGCGAAATAAGCCACTGAATATATTGTTTAGTTCTTCACAAACTACGTCGAACACTTTCATATACATGTTACTGTGAATGTCCGATATTAGTGAATGTTAAGATGCACCAGTGTATGTCGACAATCACCAATATTAATGGTGTGAGTCCGAAATTATTTCAATATTTTGTTCGTTTTGGACATACACCGGTGAATGTTAACATACTCCAAGGCGATTTTGTGTGTCTCAGATACTGCAATTCACTAATTACGTGAATGTTAACACACGCCAGTGTTTGTTCAAAATGAAGTGAGAAAGTTAGAGTGCTATTGTTCTCTCTTTTTGCCACGCCGACCGCCCGTAGCCTCAGCGCTAATAGGGCAGAATATCAGAATCCGAAATATGTTTACTGAACAGAAAAGAGGCATCTAAAAGAAATACAGAATTAGCGAAACTTGGACTTCAAGATCAAGGAGAAAAATGCTTTAAAGTATCGCAGGCAAATTTTCCTCCTGCAAAATGTGCAGATACTGTAAAGTTGCGTGCAGGGCCGGATTTAGAGGTCTGGATGCCTTGGGGCAACAAAGGAGTGGAGGCCCCCTGGCCCCAAATTATTTTCCAAATAAAATGAACAATTTTTTCAGTCGATTTTTTCGATAAATAATTTATTGTGAAACCAAGTAAATTCTTTTAGTATTTAACAGACATATATAACCATAATCGGAAACAAGAATTAACAAAAAAAAATATCAGAGGAAAAGTTGTTTACCAGTGTTTACTAGGCGAAATTTAAAAGATTTTTTTTGTGAAGTCTATTGTGGGGGCCCCTCTTTTGTGGAGGCCCGGGGGCCGTAGCCCCGGTTGCCCTCCCCTAAATGCGGCAGTGGTTGCGTGTTCCTGATGTTGACAGAGGTCGTACAGATTCCAGAAATATCCTTACATGTGTTACAAATGTGGATGGTGGCTATTATCAACTGGCTACAAAACATGGGACGTAATCACAGATGTATACTAGAAATCAGATTTCCATCTCTAATGAAAATTTTATCAATATATCTGAAACTTCTACAAAAATATCAATGCGTGAAATTGTTGCTTTGGAATCAAGATTTGGAGGACAAGGATATAAGCGTTGCAATTGTGCACAAAAATGCAACAACAATGTAACTGTAAAGTTCGTGGAGTTATTTGTATTTCGAAGTGCAATAACAGTTTGCCATGTACTAATAAATAAGTTTTTTTTTAATTCTTATAGCGAAAAATGCTGTAATAGCTAATTACCTATGAGTAGGTAGGTACGTTGTAACGAATGAGTATTTTTTAAATTCTATAGCCAATAGGGCAATAGCATTAATAATGAGTGTACGTTATTGTTTACCTCACTTGGCAGGTAATGCTATTTATATTACTGATTTAATTGTAATAATTTGTGAGTTCATTTTAAATCAGACCCGAACTTCTGTTTTGCAGATATCTTAACTAAATCATCATAATTTAACTCATCATGAAGAGAATGAAGATTAACCAAGTAGCCGTGGTGTATGATAACATTCACTGGTGAATGACCGAAAACATAAAGAACAGAAACAAACAATCACCAACTAGCTTGGTGGTTGTTAACATACACCATTGTATCTTAAGATACACTCAGCTTCGGACATTCACAGTAACATATAGGTACATTGATTCGGAAGATATCTGCGTCGCTATCAAAACGATGGTCCAGTTACAATAAATTCGATAGATTGCCCTGTATTCCCATTTTATATCTCAAAGTTAGTTATTTAAACAGTTGACGATCATCAATGTTCGGTTGCGTTAAGGCGAAGTGAAATGCATTTAATGAACAAAGCGAATGAACGTAAATCCTGAGAGATACGACAGACCTGCTAGTGTATGTAACATCTGACGATCGCAACTCTCAGATTGAAGGAAATCGCCTCGCTACTGAATCCTGATAATTCATTTATAGTAAATAGAGCAGACATTTCGAAAAGTCTGTCATCAATGAAACTTTGAAGGTTCGACCGTCACTAGTGGAAATTTCAAATAGGTTTTTGTTAACGGAAATATCAGTCTGTAGCTGGGTAATCAATAGAAAATTATCATTCTATGCCAATATTTCGTAATAATTTATTGCTTCTTCAAAGTAGGTACTACAATTATTAATATAATGAAATAAAAGACTGTTACTTTGTTTTTATCACATATATTATAGAAACGAATCGGGATTACAGTTTCGACACTAGCGTGCCATCTTCAAATGATACTAATGTATGAAAATATGAATAATCTTGGCTATTTATGTTAGAATATAAGACACAGGTAACAAGTGAGATTCCGGTTTGGTACTTGGTAGCTTGAAGTAATGGGTCACCCAATATGTCCTGTGGCCCTTTTTCAGATGTGGCCGGAGGCCGCGTTCACTTAAATCCACGAGTAGTTCTTTATGAAAATACGTACAAAGGGCTTTGACGTTTTACAAACTCAAAAAATTGTAATGTGTTGAAAGCATTCACGAATCAGCAGATACCTGTTACAATTTATAACGAATAATTGGATTGACAAAATTCTGAAGTAGTAGAGGATTCTCTACCAGAAAATATGATTCACAAGCCCAAAACCGCAGATTTCAAGCATCGGATGGACTAATTAATGGCGATATGAGTTGCATGTATCCTAATAACTTTAAAGATCTCATCGATTCGAGAATATCACCACATGCGTTTGCAAACTTAAGTAATTTGCTCTAAAAATTATTTCCGGATATCCCACGACAGATTTTGAGTTGTTTGCTCCCTAGTTTTGGTAGCTCATCGTACAGTAACATTTCAATCTTACTAGTTTCGTTGATGAGAGAAACAGCTGTCCGGAACCATTATTTGTAATGTTTCTGATCGATCTAGAGAAACCTTACAGTTCTCAATTTAATAATTCAGTATTAACATTTTCATCGACCCAACTTTCTTGCGATACTGGATTCTCAAAATTGGAAATAATCAGGAAGAGCCAAGAGAAACTGGGTACATTAAATAAAAGCTGATGTTTGTTGAGACGACAATTTGAAACAAATTTGAAAATTGTAATATTCTAGAGGGCTAGCAATAATTCCATCTATGAGGAAAAATTTCAATTATTTTCGAAATTCAGTTATATGCAATAGTGATAAAAGCATATTTAGTTTTTATTTCATTTTGCTTTATAGTTGTGTTCTATCTACTAATGAATGCAGATGTTTCCTGCTTGAAATGTTCTCACAAAATATATTATTATAAGTAAACTGTGATTATTAATGCACCAAAGGACTCCGGGATTGGGTGCCAGTCAAGAATCGACCAGGCCTTCTGAAAGTGCATTGCGTGGCCTTGGTGTATAAACAAATATTGAGTTATTGCAATGAAAGTAAATTGAATATTATTAATTGTGCAACCTACTGCGATCTATTTGATGTTTTGCTTTGAATAGACTTAAATCACTTACATGATAACATTAATATTATTCACTGTAATATTTCATCAGGAATGCATTATAAAGCACCTTCTCGAATCTAAAATAAATATCTACAATCAAGAGATGCGATCTTCATCGTAAATTGACGAAGTGATGACTTCAATGTCATGTTATTCGTATCAACGTAATTGTTGATGAGATGTGTTTGTTCATTGTTATTAATTTGTTCTCCAGCAAAACATGTTACATCATCTGAAGCACTACTACTCCTACTTTCATCTAGGGAAACATACAGGCGTCCATTACAATTGAATAATTGTTCGTTTATCTAAAGTTTGTTTTTGATAAGGATAAAAATATAACAATACAATAAACAATAACAAACATCTTAAATCTTAAATTATAATGAAGGTCTAATAGAAAAGAGGAGGAACATCGGAAAAATAAAACAGAAAAATCAGAAAACAATACGTCTGGCCCTTAAAAACTCAAACTCGTGCGTGGTCTTAAACGCGTGTGGAGTTGCTGGCTTAGCTGTTTTTCATAGAATCTTAATGGGTGACTGAACTAACTTTTGTTGGTACTGTGTGATTTCTTTCTTTTTTAATTTTTTTACCTTCCATAACTCGTATGTACTACTACAATGTACTATCTGGACCCTTTCCTCCAATGTACAGGTGTCCCATTTTGGGTACTTTTGTGGGGTATCTCCTTTATTTTTAAAGATAGAGAGTTGCGGTTTTCGCGACACTGTGCTACTTTTTCGTAAGACTCGAGATGCCGTCAACAGAATTTTCATAGCCCTTTTAGTTTTTAAGATACAGGGCATTTTTGAAAATGTTGCATTTTGTGACCCCCCTCGTATCTCCGTTATCCTTCAACTTATCGAAAAGGTAAAATAACATTCTAATAGTTTTTTTTTCCGTAGAATGCAGTGGTATAGATAACTTTTGTTACATATTTACTGTTTTTGAGTTATAAAGCAAACTTATGTTTTTTTAAATGGAACACCCTGTATATTTATAGACTATAAAATTTGTCTTTTTTTACCTTTTCAAAAATATATGATAGTATAAACTTTTTTTCAGAAACACGCAAATAATTGACAATTTTTAGAAATTAAATACATATTTTAATTGTAGGCCATTGATATTGTTTATGACAAGAAACAGAAATAAACATCAAATCTCTATCGCATTTAAGCTGTTTATTTTCGTTCTTTTGGTATCATTATTCAATAGATATTTATCAATTTTTTCGAATAATGGCAGTTTACGAAAATTATGAGAAATATGATATGATGGTATGTTTTATACAGAGTAATGAAAATTCTGAAGAAGCTTCGGAATTATATTTCCAAAGGTGAGTAAGCTATTATGGCTATGAAAAGCTCTATTATCATTTTAATTTTTGCTTGTTAGATATCCAGAAAGAAGGCAACCGTTTTTTGGGATATTTGCCCGTTTAAAAGCAAATTTAGTTGAAAACGAATCATTTGTTCACCCGCGCCCTAAAACATACAACAAAGAGAACAGGGAAAGAAAAGAGATAGATACTTTAGGATATATAGAAGCAACACCTTCGTCCTCATGTAGAAAAATTGAGAAGGAAATTGGTGTGCCAAAAACTAACGCTCAGAGGATCTTGAAGAAATATAAGTATCATCCATACAAATTTAATATGATACAACATTTGCATCCTGGGTACTGTTTTGCCAGTGGTATTTGCAACAAATCGATGCTAACGATTTATTTGGCAGACTTGTTATCTGGTCAGACGAATGCTTTATTTCAAGTGCTGGCATTTTCAATCGTCACAATACCAGGAACTGGCGTAGTGAAAATCTGCATTTAATGTTTGAAAGGGCACAACAAGGACGCTTTGGAGTTGGGGTTTCATGTTTTATTTTGGGTAGACATATAGTTTATAGGATTTTTGAAGGAGGTCTTACAGCACGTAGATACCTAGAAATTCTTGAGGAAGTTATTCCAGAACTGCTCGGAAACATTCCATTAGCCCAGTATAATGCTGTTTACCTACATCAAGATGGTGCCCCAAGTCATAACACTAGGCTCTTAAGGGCCTTTCTAAATAATAACTTTCCTCAAAGATGGATAGGTACCAACGGACCTGTTAGATGGCCTCCACGATCACCAGATCTCTCAATTTTAGATTTTTTTTTATGGGGCTATATACAAAATGAAGTATATAAAACTCGATATGACGGCATTGCAAAACTTCGAGAGGCAATTCATTTAGCTTTTCGAAATCTGCGAATGAGAACAATGGTTCTTTTGAACGCTATTCAAAGAATCTCAAAGATGTGCCAATTTTGCATTAGAGAAAATGGTGGTCAATTTGAACATCACATTTAATTTTTTTTAATAATGTTGTTTTTTTGTGTTTTTGTTATATTGTCACTTTACGCCACAAAACTGTTACAAACATACTGTTAGAAAAAAGATCTATGGGAATTTTTTTTAATAGATACCTATATACAAGGTATCCAATTATTTGTTAGTGATATGTAAGTTGCACTTGTTTATTATTGCTATCCATAGCCTACTATTAAAATATGTATTTAATTTCTGAAAATTGTCAATTATTTGCGTGTTTCTGAAAAAAAGTTTATACTATCATATTTTTTTTGAAAAGGTAAAAAAAAAGACAAATTTTATAGTCTATAAATATACAGGGTGTTCCATTTAAAAAAACATAAGTTTACTTTATAACTCCAAAGCAGTAAATATGTAACAAAAGTTATCTACACCACTGCATTCTACGGAAAAAAATCTATTAGAATGTTATTTTACCTTTTCGATAAGTTGAAGGATAACGGAGATACGAGGGGGGTCACAAAATGCAACATTTTCAGAAATGCCCTGTATCTTAAAAACTAAAAGGGCTATGGAAATTCTGTTGACGGCATCTTGAGTTTTACGAAAAAGTAGCACAGTGTCGCGAAAACCGCAACTCTCTATCTTTAAAAATAAAGGAGATACCCCGCAAAAGTACCCAAAATGGGACACCCTGTACTGCCATTAATTAAATTAAAGAAATAAGTGATGCAAAAACAATAATAAATAAATACTGATGATTCAATTTTAATCTGACTGATTATGTGAATTAGTTCAACATTATTTTGAATACAGTCTTCATGATATTAAGATAAATCCAATATCACTCATTTTTCTTGAGATTTTTAGATATAAGATTTATTTAAATAGTGAAACTAAGATTTACTCTGTTGACCCTCACTGAATTTATTTAATAAATGTTGTTTGCAATCTTCAACTCAATAAATAAATTTCGAAACATACAATTGCGCTCAACATTTATTGAGTACTATCGGGTATTGAAAATTGAATTAAATTTACACAAAACTTGAAACATTTAATTTGTAAATAATGCTGAAAAATTGTTTCAACAATAGTTGATAACATCAATTTGTCAGCATTAATTTTGAATCAAATGTTACAAGCTTTGTGTAAATTTGAGTTAGATTTCCAACTTCCGAAAGTTGAGTTGCCACTACGTAAGCGCCGAAACCATAACCTATAGTTATTGAATAAATTCAGTTAGTTTTATTATTATAATGAAATATCACAAAGTTACGAACAACTCAATTCAATATTGTCTAAATAGTTTGAATATTCTCTCCAAGAAAGGTAAAAACTGTGGTATTATAGTTAGTTAAGAATGCAACATTAAATATTCAAGAACGTATGATCCAATTGGATTGGCATTACTTAAAACGAATAGATAATTGCAGTTCAACGTAATTGCACTATCGTTCATAATTATAGCATCATTCATGATTCAATTTCATAATTGCAGAAAAATTGGACAATAAATGTGCGGAAAAATGTACATATTTGATATAAAATTATTAATAATTTACAAAGATGAATTTCCAACGAAAATAATAAGGTTCGAACTGCGCTTACATAGATTCATACTCGAGCCAATATCCAGTTCAGAATTTGTGTATAGATTATACAGTTTGGTCCTAATGTAACGGATAAATTCATTTTCTACGTTTAAGCCGTTTTTGGGAAAACCATGAAACAGGTCGATTCATATTTCGAACTGACTTCACGGCTATGACGTCAGCGATATCTATTTAATTGGAACAGCCTGTGAATTTTTCATTCTTTGGCATCAGTACGAACAGCTGATTTAAGCACGCTTCCAAACACCTGAATGTTAAAATTCTCAATCACAATTATTTCGTTTTTTTCAGAGAAAACCAACAAGTATTGGTGTTTTTGCAATATCAAAGTGTCTAATATTTAGTAAATAGATTATCATTTTTATATGTTTGATCTTTTTTTATAAAGAATGAACGAAATTGAGGAATTCACATAGTGCTGAATAGACACTCGAATACTCTTCAAAATGAGGTATTAAAACAATTAGGAGGGTAGTTATTACTTCAAGGGGGTAGGGATGGGCAACAAATTAGTATGTGAAAAAGTGGCATTTCGAAAATGGAGATTGACCCGTCCTAGTTTTTTCATTCAATCTTTCAATATGAAAGCTTCTTGATCTAATCCTAAAAAACGTACATAAGCACATTAATTTATAGTTAAGATAATCAGTGGAATGCGTTTAGTTCAAACAAATGACAATAAAATTGTTTTGTCAAATAAAACGTTTATTTACAATTCCAAAGAAACCATTCTGTATATTCTAGCGAATGAGGATTTGACTTAAGCATGCAAATAAACTGAATTTTGTTAGATCTAACTGGACCTTGAGTAGATTATTCAAAAGGTTGTTGTGCTTAAAAAAACATCTATTGATCTTAATAAAATAACTACTTAAAGTTTTATTTCCACTATTTTATTTTATTTCAGAATGGATTTTCATCACGTAATGGTTGATTCTATTCAACATCTATTGATTCCAAAATATTATGTTTTCTACCTTTACTAATTGAATCTAACATATTATCAGAGAGCATTAAAGTTTATTCCGTCCTTACTCCAATATAATATAATTTTGGGTTACCTGAAATACTAGGATTCCAAGAATCATTTAGCGCAAAATATAACTGTCAATTTTGTAAGATAAATAAGTACACTTATCAAACTTCAATTAAAGAAAATCTTGTTTTACTTCGAACAGAGGATAATTATCGAAATGATGTATTATTAGCGGATCCTAGTTCAATAAAATAATTGTCTATATTCATTTCTTTGCTATGTTTCCATTCACACATAACTATTGTGTTGATGTTATGCACGACTTATGCGAAGGATTTTGTCATTACGATATGATAAATATCTTGAGATATCTAACAGTAGAACCAAAACTGTTTTCGTTCGAAACTTTTCCTCAGAAATACTTCGCTTCGTATGCTAATTTGGGTTATTCGTAGATCTTGTGTCATCCAAAAATCAGTTTAAGGAGAGATGGGTGGGGGTAGGAGGGAGGTGCGAAGGGGAGGGATAAAGATAGAGAGATAGAGAGAGCATTGATAATTACATTATTACTCATCTAGAGGTAGAAACTACAAATCATAACAATTCTTTTGAAACCGTGTTCAAACCGACGATAGTTTTCCGGGAAATGAAAATTTACCATTTCTACAGGACAAACTTTAATCATTTTGTTTTTCGAACAATTTTAGTCAGTGTTATTGGAATAATAATATATCATGATGGTTCTCGGTACATATATAGAATCAAAAGCTTTCTGGACAACACAGAAAAATGAAAATTTGACACATTTACAAGACAATTGCTATTTGGTTTTTCCAACAATCTTAGACAATTATTATGATAAAGAATTCTAAGTTTATTTTATTATGATGTTGTGATATTTCTTGTTTCCTTTATGTTGGCATTACTTAGGTTGGTACCTGTGAACGAAGTGCGGGCCCCGACCAGCTATTGGAGGGAAGCGGGATTGAGGTTAATGCTGGACAACGTTAACGGCACGTTAATGAGAATGTACAATTATTACTACTTTCTTTAACTTGTTCTTGTTAGTTATAACTGCTTTAAATACCAATGTTAAGTGATCGCCCTACCCCTGAAGGTATCCTGCAACAATGATATGTACAGTACCTCTCTCAAAGCAGGTAAAAAAAAAGCACATGTTTTTGAAGCATCAATGATGATGCGGCGTACGTGTACCATAGAGATCCTGTACATATGATCTCTATGACGTGGACGCGTTAACGCGTACGGAAAACACAGCAGCTGTCTTTGAGTGTGGAGGGAAAAGGAACTGGCATGCTGGCAATATCATCTGAGATGGGGCTGTAAGATCACGTCATTTTTTCTATTTTAATTTATAAAATATATAAAACTCTTAGTCTTAGTACCGAGAACCATCACGGTACATTATTATTCCAAAACCACTGACTAAAAAACAAAATAATCAAAGTTTGTCGTGTAGAAATGGTAAATTTTCATTTTATGGATTCTTCCGGGAGACTATTGTCGGTTTTGATTTCATGATCATAAAAAAAACTCAGCGACCACGGAAATATATAATTAGACACGATTTTCCACCTATTTTCCAGAATTTTTTTAGTGAAAATTGTACCGAGACACATCACATCATCTTATTATCTCAATACCACAGTTCGAGAAAAATGTTGTTTGTTGCTACGATTTGGTAAAAATATTTTTTCAGCAGAAGGGGGACGGATTTTTCATTTACACACTTCAGATTCGGCTTCAGCGAACCAAAACAACCCCTGATATCAAATTTCAGAAACGTTAGATTAAAAGAGCCCGATATATTCCATTTGCTATAAAAGACATTCCGTTTGTTAATGGAAAATGATTTTTCATTGTTTATTAATAGTAATAATCACGAGCCCCCTTCTTTTTTCTGACTAACGATGTGTAAGCCATCCTGAACACGATGCAAAAAGAATTTTGCATTTTAGTGCGGTCGATAAAATTTTAGTAATGACCCCTATTTTTTCACACTTTTGACTGGACTAATAAAGGAAGTTGGACCATTAGTTCATTCAAGTAAAATACGATACGGAGCGAAACACTAAGAAATAAAAGCTACAGTAAATGTAACATATAATAGGAAACATGTTATGAAATCTATAGCTTCAAAACATCAATTGGAAGTGCGTCATATACTATTTTAATGCCTCTTCTATTAAAGCAACAAGCTTCACATCATAATCTTCTGATTTTTTCCCTCAAATGAAGTTTCATGTACGCTCAAAAGTTTGGCAAAACATTCATTGTATAAATATAAATAACGTTATAAGAGACATGCTGTAGTTCAAGTGGACGAAATGAGCTTATTTCCAAAATTTGGGATTATAACATATACAATTGTGACACACAAGCAACAGAGTATTTGATTTATTAATGAGATAGTAATTATTCTGAAACGCGCATGTTCTTTTTAGACTCAATAAAACTCTTGGTTCTCGCGTAAATAGGGTATTCGCGAAGTATCTCTCAATCTCAAGTCATCGAAAAAAGCTCAAAATGCCACAATCACCGTTATTCAAGTCTATAACACAGTTCTTAACGTTGTGTCACTTTTGGCATCCCAAGCCACCCAAGTTTTATCGCATCCGTGTGTTGCTTTTTCATTCGCCCATTATTTGTCTTGTGCTTCTCCATGTTTTATATCTAAAACATATGATAAGTATTGTTGTGTTCAACGATATTACACAGTTCGCAAGTTTCTGTGGTACGTTGCTCACTACTTCGATGGGGACCGTTAAATTATGGTTATCGCAGAAGCCAAAATTTCAAAAACAACTGACGAAAATGTTCAAAACGGAAGAAGCCATCAATTCTGGACTTGACCAGGACATTCTGAAACTTCATCTTAAAAATACTAATGATACTATTCCACTAATTAATGTTTTCAAAGGTATTGCTTTCTGTGCAATGGGTTTCTATACGGTTTCTTGTACAGCTCTCATTATTAATGACATTAGAAATCCCAAGTGTGCAGCAAATACCACAAATTGTAGTAAACCCCTGATTTTGAATATTTACATGCCTTTCGATACCAATGATAATTATAAAGTTGCTCTTTTGATACAAGAGATATTAAACATTTCCGGGTTGTCAGTGGTTGCTTCTGACATTGTGATTCTAACACCAATTCTCTATATAACTTTGAAATTAAAAATTTTGCAACATGTTATCAGAAACTTTGGGGATTACGCTGCACAGAACACTAGTTCCCATGAGGATTTTCATCGCGAATCTTACCACATTGTGAAACAATGTGTTATGGAGCACCAGCAAATTATGAAGTTTGTCAAGAAAACTTAATTTGACGTGAGAATAAATGAACAATTATTTCGTCCTGCTTTCAGGGAATTTGGCGAATGGAACAGTCTATTTAGGACCTTGATGCTCACTGATTTCATGGTTCATTCTTTGCAAATCGCTGCTTATGTATTTGTTATGACATTGGTAAGTATCCAAAACGATCGATGAATTATTAAGAAACCGGTAAGTATCTACTATTGCAAATACAGAAGTGAGATCCCGCGTTTTCAATCACATGCTCCCAAATTTTCCATAAATCATTTCACATAAAGTTTTTGTTTTAATGAAATAAATGTCACTCCTTTATCGAACACTGAGGACATTATTGGAATGGCAAGACCGGATGCGTAAATAATTTTGTGTGTTTGATAAGATTCAATAAAATTTTCACAGCCAACATTCTCCAGAAAGCTGTTCTAGAACGGAAGAGATAGAAGTAAACGTTGGATAATACACATTTTATCGTCCTCGAAATAAAGAAGTGAAAATGACTGCTCAAAATTCCATCCATACATCTCTATATGAATGAAAAGCAAATGTCGCTACAAATTCTCCTGAAGCACTTTATTATGTAATGACTACTCACTACGTTTTAATTTATTAATCACGAACTGAGTTCTCTAAGGACTCCTTCGATATGCAATTCAACATGCGTACCAGGAGGGAGCCAAGTGTGAAGAGTTTCTCATCAGATAGGCAAATCAGCAACAGAAATATATAATACTCGTTTGATTCTGACACTATCACTTTTATTGAACACTGTGTGAAACATATTTGGCTAGTGAATTATGCTAAGTAAAAAACTCCCAGTCAAAACAAATATAAATATTTGATAATATAGTAAGAACAAAACAATAATACTACTTGATGGAAAAGAAATTATTTGATTTAATAATGCTAGAAGTTTTAATTTCTGAATTACTTCCAAATTGGAAAATACATTCGCTAATGCTTCACTATAAATCAACCTCTATTCAAAACCTAAATAAAATGCAATAAACTATTCTAGCTCAGCCTGGGTGCATCAGGTTAAAGTTTAAAACGAGGATATAAATAAAAACAAATTTAGGAGAAATTATCGTAACTCTGAAAAGACTTAGCGCAAAATTCTACCTTTCTCAATCACCATACAAGATGAATAGAAAAGTTAGATAGTTCACTGAAATATTATTTATGATTTGTGAAATATTCAAAACAAGAGCAAGTATAAAGTGTAACTGAACTATACCGATTTTATTTTGGTTTTATATTTATTTAACATCCCTTTCAACCAGTAAACTTGAGGGGGTGAGTCTGACCCATCAGAGGAAGATGCTTGTGTAATATGCTTAAAAGAACTATATCTGTCTGGTGAGGATCAACTAACTTTATGTTACAATCAGAATTCCTTGTTAATCTAGTTACCGATAATTGTTACATCAAATTCCCATTCTAATTACAATTTGATATGAACCGAAAACGTCCTGTACAAATTATGAAATGGTTTTGTTTCAGCCTGATATTAACATGGAATATCGAGTATTCATGTTTTCGACGGGCTTAACCATCTTTTTCCAGTTGTTTGTGGTCTATTGGCATTCCAATGGATTAACCGAAGAGGTAAGATTCAATGTAATAATGATAAACGGTTCATTCAATATTAGAGCTTTATAGTGTCTATACATCTAGCGGGAGGCAGTATGAAGTTTATCATCATCTACCACTCTGCAGAACAAATACATTATTATTTTCCCCAATTTTCCAAATGTGTAGATTCTACGAGATGATCGGTTTGACTGTTGACATATTTTGTTTTAACCCTAATAGTATTAGTAAAGCTGTGTGTATCAATTAACTTCATTCCTACTCTGTATATTATATGTACTCCTAAGCTCTCCAAGGGATTTCTTCCGTTGAGCTAGTGTAATTTAATGAATAAATAAATGAATAAATTGAGAAATCAAGTCGTGATTCATAAAATAAATATGAGGAAAACTTTAGATCATTTAAAGTTTATAAAACGTATCCTAGAAATAGCAAATACTTCCAAAATCAAAAATCTAGAGTTAAAATTTTGCATTATTTGAGTAAATGTCTAACATTAAACACCCTGGAATTTCAATATACATACTTAGAAAAGCCAAAATGAAATAATCTTACAATTTCAGGTTAATGTTTAAGCCCCTATCAGTAGAACAAAAGCCGCGCCTCGTAACCCTGGTAACAAAAGTCGGCTTTGCGCGCTGGACGTCGAACGCCGAACCTATATCCATCCTCAAATTTATGACCGAACGAGTCTACAGTTCGACAACCAACTGAGTTATGCAAGTCTATATACGTTAAATTTCAAGAAACCCAACATACATATCATTCAGTTTTACTAGGTGGAAGTCATATCGAAATACACATATTCAGGGCCGGAACTACAATAGTGCAACCGGGGCAATGCCCCCTGATCGAAGGACAAAAACAGAAAAAATGTTTCGAAGTGCAAGCATTTTTAGCGCTGTCTCATTGTTCTTCGTTATGTGAAAATTTATTAACTGATTAATTTATTTATTTAGAATAAGAAAAGCTATTGCGAAAAATCTGTTTAATATAATTACCTCTAAACCTATAAGATTCTGATTTGTACTTGAGCTTAGAAAAAAAACGGTATTGTTAGAAGTGTGAGATTTTATAAACGTAAAGAATTTATCATTTTTTGGAGCGTTTTTTCCGAAGTTACCCTTTTCTCGGATATACATGTCGTAAAAGAGCTAGCTCATTTTTTGATAATTGAAAATGCGTTACTGTCATTCAGCTACCCAGATGTTTGTACAGCCCTTCTCATGTTTCTGACAGTCCCAGTCACTACCGCAAAAGCTGAACGATCGTTTTCCAAATTAAAATTAATCAAAAGTTACTTGCGGAGCTCGATGCAACAAGAAAGACTGAGCAACTTATCTTTGTTATCAATCGAAAATCTGAGAGCGCGCACAATTTGATTTTTTGATAAAGTCATTGAACAATTTATATCTTCAAAAGCAAGAAAAAGAAAGTTCTAAATTTTTTTTCTCAAATATCGAATCGTGATTATGAGCATTAGTTTAATCTTTTAATACTAAAATCTTATCGAACAACTTCTGAATATTAGCGAATTAAAGGTGATTTATAATGACTACCCGAATATCTCATCCTTCTCTATATAATTCATAATTTTGTAATGTAAGGGATATAAGTACCGTAAAATATTATAGCTAAGAATATATTACTATTTTACATGATTGATGATTTTATAATGTCTGATATTTTAACTTACAAATCAATATGTAATACAACGTGAAAAATGTGTAAGACAAATAAACAAATTATTTATGAATAGAAATAATAATGCCTTGTTTCTTTTTTTTTACAAAAATTGGAAAAAATTGAGTTGACAAACTCAATAGAGAAATAGGGCCCCGAACTCAGTCTTGCCCCGGGGCCCCTTAAACTCTAGGTCCGGCTCTGCACATATTATATACAAACGGAAGTTAATTAACTCTTATATTTAGGAGATATACGTGATTTTTCAGGAAACAACTAACAACTCTTAGCAACTTTGTTTCTGAGGAGTACATTTTACTTTAAGAGAGCTTCAACATAAAATGACGCCTCCCGCTTTTAGTCCCTAATAGGATCATTTATTACACATAAATCATATCATTCTTGTGAATCATGTTGTTGCTGTTCAATTATAGAGTGAAAATTTGACCAATGCAATATTCGAGAGTCAATGGATTAAAGCAGATTTGAAAACTAGAAAAGGTATACTGTTCATGATGCAGCGATGTAAAAAACCCTTGCAACTACAAGTTGGTTCTTTGTATCACGTCAATTTACAGTTATTTCTGAAGGTAAGTTGCCACAATTAATATTATTAAAAAAATCTGCGTTTCACCTTTTACTATGTGATATAAAATGCTATCCATAAATATTGTAGAATTAAACACTACTTTGTTGATATTTCTTTTCATAAAAAACGAATGAAATAGACCGATAACATATTTTACATGTAGCTGATAAAGGTTCAAAACTAAATTTACTGGAATCTTTGAAAATTTACAATCACAAAACAATACACTACTTCTTGATAATTAAACAGACCTAATTTATTCATCTCTATTTAGAAATACGTAATGTATTCATCCCACGAACTATTGTCCTGATTTGCTTCTATTATCTGCTGTTAATAGCATTCGTTATTACAAAATGTAAAAACCAACCATATATCATCAATGACCGACCACAGTTGTCCATTCCTACCGATAAGTACAGTAGAACTCCTCATTTCGGCCACTCGTTAAAACCAGCCACCCCTCTTAACGGTCAGTTTTGGATTTTCAAAAAAATTATTCTTATAGGGACTTCTACAGAGTGAGTCAGTTTTTTGTAGACCAACTCCAACAGGAGAGAGAACAGCTGTTTTTAAGAAGAAAACTTCCTATAAACATATGTCGTAGAAGGCTTCGTTTTCGAGATACAGGGTTGAAATTGAAAATTTAATTAGTAGGAAAAAAAATTATTTCAAAAAATTTACCATGTTTTTCAACATAAAAGTTGATTTCTCTCGAAAACGGTCAACTGAAGAGCTACCTTTTTAGTGTAGAAAACATTGGCAGTTCAAATGGGCGTCTCAAAACCATACTTTTTCCAGTGGCGTAGAAGTTGGGAAGAAAAACACCCACTATTCCTTCAAAATCTTCACCAAATTTTCATCGCACAAAACATAGTTCACTATTAGTAGAAAAAGCTTACAAGAGCTGTTTTCTGTATGATAAACGGTTCCGAAGATATTCGCAAAAAATTAACATTTTTTTTCAATTTCAACACCCTACCCTGTATCTCGTAAACGAAGCCTTCTACGACATATGTTTATAGGAACTTTTCTTCTTGAAAACACCTGTTCTATCTCCTGTTGGAGTTGGTCTACAAAAAACTGACTCACTCTGTATAATAAAGAAATTCTTAATAGCGGAACCTTTTGGAAACGGTCACGGTCATTGTCAACAACCACCTTTTGACGAAATCTTATGGAAATTCCTCCCTTAATATTGCTCGTCCATAAGCCTTCTCGACGGTCAACAGACCAGACCCTCGTTTCTAAGAATGGTTGCAAACAATAAAAAATTGGGAACTGGCATTGCTGTCTGTTTATATGTAGGAATTTCCGGGAATAGTAATTGAATTTATAATCCTTTAGTATTATGACTTAAAATTAATGACAATAAATATTCAGTTCAATTTGTTCCTCTGAGAATAGCAATTATGTCTTTGAAACGTAAACGATTGTTTCCCATCGAAAAATGTGAAATTATCGAGGAAAACAAAAAATACGAGTTTAGTGGTGGAAGAACACAAGTGAATGATATACTCAAGAGTAAAATGGAATTTAAAAGCTGTTGGAGAAGGAGGCGCTAATGCAGTTGAAAAACGTATATTTCCAAAAACAGAAAGATTTGCTATTGACCAAATAGTTTATGATTGGTTTTGCAAAGCTAGAAATGAAGAAATTCCTATATCGGGACCCTTGATAAAGCAAAACCTGTATAAGTATCCGATAATTGAAAATTATCAGATTTAAGGCTTCAAAAGGCTAGCTGAATAGGTTCTGCAAGAGACACGACATCAATTTTAAAACAATGTATAGTGAGTTCACTGACGTGGAGAAAGTAAGTGTTGAAGATTGAAAAATTAAATTGGCATTATCAAGGACTATGATGCTGAAGATATTTTTAATACTGACGAAACCGGATTCATTATTTGACAATACCAAACAAAACTTTTACATTTAAGAATGATAAATGTGCTGGGGAAAAAGCAGCTAAGCAGCGAGACACTTATTTCTTGGTGTAACATGCATAATGACAAGAAAAATTCACTAGTTATAGGAAATAGCAAAAATCCGCGATGTTTCAAAAGACCACATGCAGATAAATTGCCAATAGTATAATAATGAGTTTTTGGTTGAAAAACTAAGACAAAAAAATGAAAAATCAGAGTAAAGAAGTTCTAATATTATGAGATAACACTACTTCCCATCCAAAAATAGAATTGGAAAATGTTCAAATTATTTTTCTACCTAAATTTGTGTTCAATTTTACAATATGAATAAAATTACCAATAATACCCTTCCCTGATAAGAAAAGCAACCAGTACGAAAACATGTATGAAATAAATCTTTGTTTATTTTAGAGGTCATAATTCATATCAACTGTAATGTGGGATGGTTAATAATTCTGAAAATAAATTATGTCTAACAAAAAATAGTTATTTCCATCTAAGAAACCTCATCCTGTATATTTCATTTTAAACAAATAATTCTGTTTCTGGATAGAACAACTGTAAAATAATATAAGATCTTCACATTACATTTACATTATATCAAATGATAAAAAAAATAGTTACGTTCGATCCAAAATAAACAGTTATTTCAATACACAAGCTTCTTTTGGTATGAATATGGAACAACTAGAATCGATTACTCTTGATACTCAATAAATACTATGCCAGTATCACGCACATCGACATAATGTTTTATAAAGTATAAAAGTTATGGTTCTGATTGCATTTCCTTGATAAACGCTCATGGTTTTGATTAATTGTTGAATTAATTACCTAATATAAGATTTACTGTAAACTGTAATACGCATACGAACATTTAATAATGTACCACATCATAATGTATTAACTACAATTGTGATATGTATGACTCATGTTTAAAGCTCGGATTTATAGGCAACAAAAATTGAAGAAAAAGGCGCTCATATAAGTAAAGATTTTTAATAATTAATTTTTAATAATAAGTTATTATTTATATGAAGGTATAACTACTTTGTTTTAATACCACTTTCATTGATAATAACGTGAAGACGTAACTATAGTTTCAACACCGAATCAAAATGATACATTACCATAAAGTAACGGCTTCCACCATCGATTTTTTGAAGTTATTATTTATTATACAAAGTGAATTAACTTAACATTAACCTAACACAAATATATTTGCACAACATAATATTAATAACATAATAACTAAATAATTGTTTAAACATTGTAACCACTTAAACTTTTATCATTAATAGCTACAACTAAGTGCTTTTCTTCTATATTTTCTGTTTTAAAACTCTGTCTTCTATCACTTGAAATTAATTTGTACCTTGAAAATGAACGCTCTACATCGACACATGTAACTGGAGCATATTTAAGAGCGGATAATAAATCTGGCTCAATTTGTAATTCTTCAGAAAAGGTCCCAGTGAAAAATAAAAACGAGAAACCTTCATTCTTGTCAAAAACATATTTAATTTTTTTAGGAATTAATTGATCATTACTTCCAGGTGCTAATTTAACTTCTGACTTTAAATTATCTATTGATTTAACTGACTCATAAATTCACCTCACGTTTTTCTAATAAGATAATTTATAATTGACATTGATATATGCCAGTTGCCGTTTCAATTTCGGATTTTTTATATTTTTTTTGCTGCTCGAATTGCTTCGGAAATATGATCATCAAATTCTGACATTACTAATTATATTTCATTGCAGTGTTCAAAGTAAAAGAAAACTGCTTCGAACCACGTTCCCCTCCTTTTAATTACTAGTTTAGGTGGCAAAGGGACAACCGGGAAGCCTTTCTTCATATATCTGCACCCTCAATGGAGCCTTTAGAAAACTTTTTTTATAAAATTTATAAAATCATTCATCAACGGAAATAGATTTTGTATCTCTTCTGCAATTCGATTCAACCCGTGGGCGACACAAATGCAATGAATCTAGTCGTAATATAGAAATTAGATATAAGGATCATTTTCGATCTTTGAGACTTAATAAAACAGATTATCTTTCTCTAACCATATTTTAGAAACAGAACACACTTTTCCAAATTTGGATGAACTTAAAATTTTATATATCCAGATTAGAGGTTTTAAATTAAACACACAGAATCAATAGAAATGTTCAAAGGTATTAAGAATAATGACAATAAAATTGTGAACAAACAGTTAGATGAAGAGAGTTTTATTTTATTATATCAATAAATAACATAAATAAGTAACATTTGTGACAATTTATATTGTAATGGCTTCCACCATTGAATATAGTCTACCTTCTATGATAATTGGATAAGCAATTATATATGCAGTAGGATTTTGTCATAAATATGTAAATTAACAGATGAAAGAGTGAAAAATCAACGTAACAGGAAAATCCCTTTAATTAAATTCATTTATCACAAATTGTTTCAGTTTTTCACGTCAATTTCGTATAATCAAGCCAAATCCCCCCTTTAGTCGATATGATGAAGGATTTGGGATCCGTAACGAGCGGTTCAGTCGTTTTTGAATTCACGGAAAATTCATAATTTTTCAAAAGAACTGCCAATCCCACCTTAGTTTGCATCATTCCAAATCGAAGACCTGCAGACGAAATTGAAACAGTAAATTATGTTATTATTTTGATTGGTAAATGAAATAGCTACATATTATGGGAGTTAATTGGGAAATATTTACCTATGCATATTCGTGGGCCTTCCCCAAACGGTAGGAATGTGTAACTAGGGCGGCTGTTTATGTTCTCCTGTGAAAATCTTTCTGGATCAAACTTTTCTGGATTCGGATAATATTCTTCGTCTCGCTGCAGTCCATAAATTGGTATGATCACGCTGGTTCCTTTTTTGAGAAACACATCAGTATTAGGTACTTGATAATCTTTCGTACATACTCGATTAAGCATCGGTACAGGCGGATATTTCCTGAGGGATTCTGTAACATTCAATCAATAAATTATCATGATGAACTTTTTTGTATTTTGTAAAATTATAATTATTGAAGTTACACATTTGTTACATGTTCGAATAAATAAATATTTTCATAAAATCCCACTTCACCCGGAATGGAAGAAAATTGCAACGATAAAAAAAAAATTGGAAAATGTTATATTCCCTCAATTTTTCCAAGCCAACTCTTAGATCAAAATGTGAAGCATTTTCAAATATCAAATTACAAGTTTCCCACATAAGAACAAAAGATCACAATGCTGGGTCGCTATTTCCAATAACAACACCAGAAATAAGCGTCTTATAAGAAAACGTGACAAAGTTAAGCTTTTTTCCTCACTATTTCATTTATTCTACATGATAGAATACAACCGTCTGAAAATAATGTAAAATTCATCGATTGCGTAAAGTAAAAGATTTTGAAGAATAGCAAATGTGTGGTACATTACGACGAGAAATACTTTACAAACCACTGGCTGATGAGTGGAGTGCTAAAATATATCAGGTAAATAAAATGCATTGGATTATTAACAAACATATTTTCGTGTTATAAAAGTTGAGATTACCCCAGTGACAATACGTAGCTCATCAGCGGAACAAACAATATGATAATATCACTTTCTCCGCCAAAAGTGCAAATACTCGATTTAGAAATGTTAGAAAACCGAGTGCTGCGAACGCCATCTATCAGAAGGAAGTGTTTGATATGAAAGTGATACAGGATTAACATAGAATTTTTAAATAGAATAGACCTAGGTGATCATTCAGTAGATTCAACAGTTGCCTGTTGAATGGAACATTTTTAATTCTTCTATGGATGGAAAGCAGTGTTTACTCAATAAAATAATAGGCGAAATGTGAGTTTGATTTGTGATATTTGAATGAATTGAAATGTTGTTCATATCGTATTTCCAATGATCTACCTGTTTTACCAACGTATAAAGCTCTCCACAAGTTAGCTTATGAAATCCTGATTTCCTAAGATTGTCCGCTTTGATTTAAACACCAAAAAATAAATTATGAGAAAGTTCTTGACATGGTATAAAAGCCATATTTACATTTTTTTTGGGAATAATATTTTCTAGGATTGTCCGTTTTCATTTAAGCATCAAAAAATAAATTATGAAAAAGTCTTGACATAGTATAAAAGCCACATTCAAATTTTGTTTGGAAATAATATTTGGAATTTTATAAAAAATTGCTCCAAAATTAGATAGAAATTTTTCGTCTGATTTTCCTTTCACGTGAAGTCACGTACCTTAGTTTTATTGTCATAAAGAAATAAAAGTAATATCACAAAATAACAAAAAAAATATCAAATACCTATCACCCTATCAGGTTATCACAAATCTAGCAATCAAGTAGGTACTTGATAACTCGCTTTGATAATGTCACTGTGTGACAAAACAATTCAACTTTGCAGTTCGTGTAAATTCAAATTTACGTTTCATTTCGCTAATCTTCATAAGTAGGTATTCTCGAAATGTATTTGCACCAAGTAAACACTCCATAGAGATACAATTTCTGAATCGTTCCGTCTTTGAGCCTTATTTGGTCCCACTTATCTAGAATAATCTAAAAGTCAAACCTAGAATTTATGTATATTCGGTTACCTTTAAATTATTGTATAAGCTCAATTTTTATTAATAACGAGAATGATGAACTAACTTACCGTTTATTACTTTTTCCATGTAATGCATTTCAGACATTGCATCATACGTTAATTTCCCTTCGTGTCTCTGCATCACTTCGTTGACCTCGTTTCTTAACTTCTTCTGGATGTCATTATTCGAAGCCAATTCATATAAACAAAACGTCATAGTCGTGGAGGAAGTCTCGAATCCCGCCACAAAGAATAAGAAAGCTTGAGCTGCTAATTCGTTGAACGTAATCGAATCTGAACCATCATCTTCTCCTAGTACGCAGCCATCATCCACTAGTTTTCCTCTATTCTTCAATTGGATAAGCAAATGCATGAAATCTTTTCTGAACACGTTGTTATCTTCCCTGTAACGGACCGTGTCACCGATCACTTTCATGAAGAAATTTGTACATCCCGTTTTGTAAATGGATATATTAAATAATCTTAACAAGCCAGGAGCACACAAAGATATAAATTGTTTGAACGTCGTAACCATGTCTTCATTGAAGACAGAGGCGCCATACTTCAGAAATTCATTGTTTGGGTCTTTCAAACTATTACAGTCTATTCCGAAGGCGCAATTTCCAATAATATCTGTTGTAAATCGTGATAGAATGTCTTTGATGCTAATTGGTGCACCAATAGCTATATCCATCGCGTCTGTAAGTCCTTCGGAGCAGTTCACTAGTGTCTGAAACATCATTTTCATCTTTCCACTTGTGAATGTTGGAGAAAGTTTATTTCTTAAATTCTTCCACTTCGTTCCTTCAATACTAAACAAGTGAGCACCCAGTGGATCGGCTTTCTCGTTAACATACATCCCGCGATCGACAAAATGTTGAAAATCGTTTTGCATTATCGATTTAATTATTTCGACATCTACGGGTATGTACACTGGCATCCATAGTAAGTACATTCCACCATGTTTCAAGGATCTTGACTTGAAATAATCGTAGAAGAATTTTATCAAGTCTGCAAAACTTTTTCTTTGAAGTAATCTGGGACCAATATTTCCTACTAAAAATGCATATGGTGGTGTTTGTAATCCTTTCCTCTTCCAAAAAGTGAATTTCCATACTAAGCTAATTATAAGAATTACTACTATGGAAATCAGGACTGGGAAGAACATTGTCACCTATAAAAATAATTGTATTTCATACATATGGCCAATACGTCGACAGCCTTAGAGAAATTTGGGAGACATCGACTGAATGTATTTAAAGAAAAAAAAAATATTTGCACCAACAACCCCAAAGTTACAGGAGCAGGTATTAGCTAGCAATTAATTTTGCCAAGGATTAATGCACCTCAACCAAGTCATAATCTTATAAGGTTTTATGAAACGACCATAAACTATGATTAATCGATCACAAACTTCCCTTACTTTTGATAGCACTATTTTTCGCTTTTCTGATACTTCTGTGGGTCAAGTGTGTGATTGTGGGAACAGAAAATATATTGGAAATGATTCAGAAACAGGTAATGAAAGACGTTAAATTATATCGACATTTCATTCAAATGTTCTGCATAATGTATTTTATAAGTCTATGTTTCATACTGACACTTGCTGCCATATGATCTATGAAAATTATTGACACTATATAAACTTACTTCTATGATACCATAGAGCATTAAACTATAATTAATAAAGTATATTTCGATATATTTGCTCTAGGAGCTCTCAAATGACCCTGAGTCAGATCAAGGCTTGTCAAAGAATGCAGAGATACACTAGTTGAACTAATGAACTGTGGCGAGAATCACCACGCATGAGGCAGGCCAAGCTCTTCATCAAAGAGACTGTGCCTCTTAAAGAAACTCATTTCTCTGAACAGAAAGGACATCAGAGAGATTACAGAAATCCTAACCTGTCACTGTTGTCTTAACAAACATCTTCACACTATGGGCATCGCGGATGATCCTGCATGTAGAAAATGCAGAGAGGTGGAAGAAACTGCCTTTCACATCCTGTTGGAATGCACAACATTAGCATCCCTCAGGCACCGACACTTCGGAGAATCAAAGCTGCTACTAGAAGAACTTATGGAAGCCAGCGCTGGAAATATGCTGGGTTTCTGGCGGGCCGTAGAAGATCTGATCATGGGACGCACAATTGGCCCAACTAAGTGGCCTAAGTGCATTTGGAGGCTAAGCCTCCTCCCCTCAAATGATGATGATGATAGTTCAATACCATAGACGAAACACAGAAAATAAACTATGACTAACATCGATAACGTCACTTGAATGATATTTTGGACACTTCTGCAGGTTAAATATATGCTTAAGATAGGTATATATTTATAATCAGAAAACACTTTTCTCATAACGGTTCAATTAAATTCTATAGATCGATTGAGAAAGGCTCAAAATCGATGTTTCCTAGAAAATCCAAAAAAGAATTAGGCTCAGCTACGTTTCTGCCCTTCTCTCTTAAATAAAATCGAGGAATCCGTTACACTATTGGATACTTGGGTATAAGTTTAGAATTTTGCTCATTGTCGAAATTCAAGTATTTTTACTTTCCTCGCTATACTTACTTAGTAGAGAAGAATTATAATTGAGGCGAAAAAAATTTTCAGTGGATTTTTGTGGATTGCGCCGTTGCCGTTGCTCGTAGATTCGAAATTTTATGAAACGCTTTAAAGTGTTAAAAAGGCATTGTATTATATTTACGCGAGGAATGTTCGTTCCAAGTGGTATTTTTGACATCCATCTTCAGTTTTTCAAATAGAACTATAAAATTTTATTAGACCGTATGGCAACAGTGCTTTTCTGGATATAAATGATAAATGTATGTCTCACACATATATTCACCCTCCAGGAGTGTCCGGAACTCTTATTTTAAGATTCAAGTGACGTCACAGTTTAATTTATGTGTTTATTCTATGGCAAATTTTGATAGTTCATTGTCACAGTTTATTTTTATATGTTCACTTTGTGGAAAATTTTGATAGTTCATTTGACACCAGGTGTCATTATAGCACAAAATTATAATCACAGTGTGAAAAATTTCGGAAGTCAATCTGGCTGTAGGATCAGTATAAAACATAGAGATAAAATATTTAGATTATTTGAATAAAATATGATTGTAGCATAGAGTATAATTTAACGTCTTGCATTAACATTTCCAATATATTTTCTATTCCTACAATCATACATTCGACCTAGATGAGTGTTCGAAAGCTAAATATTCGTAAATCTTACGACTTTAGGATAACTCATAATGAATTACCTGTATTATTCCTGAATTTTGTTATACTTTTCTATTGCTAATACATTAGATACTAACGTTTCTTTTTCGTTCTTATGATTCAATATACTATTGAAAACTAGATCAGACAGTATCAATCCGTAATATTAGACCTACTGGGCATTACAATGTACGTTTAATGGAATCATTCAAAAAATATATGTTTAACCGGTCCTGTACAATATTTTACGCGACAGCTATGGTTTGTAACACCTTATTTTCATGGGGCTTCCATTTCAACAATACCTAAATGATAATTAACCCATTTATTTCACCAAATTCATTACAGATAACAATTACAACGTACTGCGAATAATATTGTTGTAAACAACCCACTATGCTTGAGTCGCAACACTCGATTACTGACTTACTGATGATTGAATGAGCAAGCGTCTAGCCTCTAGCCGGTATAGTAGAAAACAGCGATACCTACCGAATTATACCGAGACGGCAACACCGATCACCTACTACGTGATAGGAAATTGTATCCATAGCAGAGAGAAGATGTGTTCGTTCTTACTAACATTAACCTTTCTAGGTGATCTGTGATATTAACATAGGTAATAGATAGCAAATAGGTCTATACTAGACCTCGTTGCTAGATAGGGTTTATTTTACAATAATATGGTATTGTGCGAACTATAATAATCGTACCTGCGTAAAGTTGGCAGCCAATTTCCAGCAGCCAAAATGCCGAAGATTACCGAACATCTATAGACGTCCCATGTTTATTTCTGTAGGTTTTATAAATATTGAATTGAACTTTACGGAAGCTTCCTCAATCTCAAATTTTACAGAATTAGAAACAATTTCAGATTGATAGCAAGTTGTGTGTGACGATCGTTTCATCGAAATTATTATGGATGAATGGAAATAGTTTCAACTCAAAAGAGAAAACTTATTAGGACTCTTATATTGAACAAAAATATCTAACACAGGGCAGAGATTAGTTTATGACTGACATGGCCATCGAAAAGATCAACATAATTTAGAGCAATTGAAAAAAATTTTGACTCACAAAAACATCTACTACTTTCGTATATGGCCTTGAGAACTCAAATTTCATAGAACAACGCACAATAGAAAGAAGAGCCGTCGAGATAATCGAATAAATACGCTAAGAATCAAAACTCAAAGAAGAACACTACCTGTCACCAAGTTATTATTTTGCAACAGAAATATAATTATTTTAATTTATTAATCACCTATTTCTGTTTTCCGTTAAACAAATGAAATAAAATGCGAGATTCTTGAAAAATAGCATGTGATAAATGCAAAAAAGACACAATTTTATTAGTTCTATTGTTGAAGGTTGAAATTGAAAACAGTCAAGGTTTTCAAAAAAATGCCTACTTACTTCTTTGAAAAAATCTCATTGAAGAATTTTACTGATCTGTATATAGATTTGTTTAATTTAACAGTATTTTTGTTCTAATTAAATTAAATACCTACTACATTACAAGCCTGCAGTAAACCATAGTTGAATGTACTACTTCCGCTTATTTTATATATTCAACATTTGCTCAGATGCAAAGGTATGAGTGCTTTGCAGTTTAGAAATGTTTGTGATTTTGTGATCAACAAAAACAAATCCACGAAACAGAATAACAGAAATACAATTATCAGCATTGATGTAGGTATTCAAAACAACAATTGATTTATAGCGCTCTTGTTAGAAGATTCAGAGGTTTTCTCTTTCTGACATTAAATACCTCACAACAGTTATCGAACAACAACAAACTACCATTGAATAATAATTTATTAACGTCTAAACGTTACATGATTAATGCTTTGACATTAGAAAACACAAATTTGGTATCTCGTCCTGTCTCTCTTTAACTCGACATGGATTTCATCTCGACATGTCGAATCACCGACTTGAGTCTCCGGAATTTTGCACACTTCACTATCAAAATAGGAAGGTCACTGTCTACATGAGATTGTGAAAAAACTGCTCCTCTCTCACGCCTTGAATTATAGTTTTATTAGGATCTTCATTAAAATTTGCACACTTGACCTTCAAAATAAGGGGGAAGTCACTGTCAACATGAGAATGTGAAAAATGTATAGCCCCAACAGCCACGAAGCGACCGTCGTCGCTAGCTATTGCTTCGGGCGTTCACCTATGGCTTTATAACTGGAAAAAAATACTTTGGTTGTAAGATTTTGTAGCCCGGGCAACATCGGGAAAATCAACTTAAATTATGTAAAGAAGAATGTTTGTTTTTCTGCTTGTATCACATACAACTCAATTTTGAACACATTAACTCCAAAACAAGAAGAAAGTCAATGTCTACATGAGCTATCGAAAACACTACCTCATTTCTTATCCGCCCCCAGATAGGCACCGACCTTGATTCAATTTCGCACATTTAAACTTTATGACAAGAGGAAATTCACTGTGGAATAAAAATATTCTTCGATTTTATAGCCCGAGCAAGGTCAATAACTGTTTTTTTTTCTTTATGTATACTAAATATCTCTTGAAATATCCTGTTAACTCAAGGTTTTTTATTTCAGATGGTGAAAACAATCTACACGTTCGTGATGTTGTTTAGTAGCGGTAGTAGAATATAGATTCTCACACTCAAGCCAAATTCCCTCTTTAGTTGATATGATGAAGACCTGTAGACAAAATTAAAACAATAATTTATGTTATTTTGCCATCCTCAAGGTTTAGAATCTGGTAAATGAAATACCTAGACATTATGGAAGTAAATTGGGAAATGTCTACCTATGCATATTCGTGGGCCATCTCCAAACAGTATGAATGTGCAACTAGAACCACTGTTTTTGTTCTCCTAATAAAATCTCTCTAGATCAATTTTTTCTGGATTCGGGTAATATCCTTCGACTCACCGCAGTTCATAAATTGGAATAAGAACGATGTATCTACTTTTTTTTGACAAACATTTCAGTATTAGGTACTTGATAATTTTTCGCACATATTCGATTAATCATCAGTGAAGATGGATATTTCCTGAGGGTTTCTGTAACATTTAATCGATAAATTATTATCATGAATTATGCAGTATTTTGTAAAATTATAATTATTGAAGTGAAACAACACGTCATAATCGAGGAGGAAGTCTCGAATCCCGTCACAAAGAATAAGAAAGTCTGAGCTGCTAATTTGTTGAACGTAATCGAATCTGAACCATCATCTTCTCGTAGTACACAGCCTTCATCCACTTTCCACTATTCTTCAGTTGCATAAGCAAATGCATGAAATATTGCCTGAACACGTTGTTATCTTCCCTATAATGGACCATATCATCGATCACTTCCATGAAGGAATTTGTACATTCATATTTGAAAATGGTTATCTTACCAAACAAGGCGCACAAAAAGATATAAATCGTAACGATATCTTCAATGAAGACAGATGCGCCATACTCCGTAAATGCATTGTTAGGGTCTTTCAAACTTCATTCCAAAGGCACATCTTCCCACAATATCAGTTGTGAATCGTGATGGAATATCTCTGATATTAATTGGTGCACCGATAGATGTATCCATCGCATCTGTAAGTCCTTCGGAGGAATTCACTAGTGTCTGAAACATCATTTTCATCTTTCCACTAGTAAAGTTGGAGAAAGCTTATTTCTTAAATTCTTCCACTTCGTTCCTTTAAGACTAAACAAGAGAGCACCCAGTGGATCGGGTTTTTCGTTTACATGCATCTCGCGATCGACAAACTGTTGAAAATCGATTTAATTATTTCGACATCTTTGAGAATGTAAGCTGGCGTCCATGGTAAGTAAATCCCACCATGTTTCAGGGACCTTGACTTGAAATAATCGTAGAAAAATTTCATCAAGTCAGCAAAACTTTGTTTTCAAGTAATCTGGGACCAATATTCCCTACTAAAAATGCATATATTTTTTCCATATATACTGCACGAGTGGGAAACTATAATGTTCGAAGTAGTTCGTGTGAGCCAGCGGTGAAATGTTGGGCGAGGAGATAGGTATTCGAATTTTTCTCTTGAAGGTTTGGAGGTTAAACTGATCAACAACTTGGCCGATAGAAAAATGAAGTCTGGTAGGAAGAAGTTCGGCAGGTCTCGAGCTTGACCATGAAGGGGTGACTACTTTGAACTCGTCTAGTCCGCCTATCTGAAATCTCTCGAATAGATCTCTGGATAGAATTCAAAAACTTCAGCAAATGTTTGGGAGCCTAACTCCAAACATGTGAACACTAAGCCAGGACAGATTAAAATACCTCTTGACACGGTTTTTGTGAAGCGGTGTTCGCAATGGACCTCACATAATCGTTCCATGAGAAGGCGCTGTTCATGGTGATCCAGAGCATGGACATGGAAAACTTCAAAGCAATAGTTGTACCTGGCATGATCATTATATTAGGAATTGTGAGATTTGCCTTCCTGGAGAAGACGCAAGCTTGAGTTTTGGTTCCATTAAACTCGTACTAGATTATCAGATCCCAATTTCAAACATTTTGTAGATCTCCATTAATTGCGTCAACCTGTCTCTGTCTCGCCCATCTGGCTTCATTGGATGGTATAGGATGGTATACCATCATCTGCAAAGCTGTGGACGGGACAGGTGGTCACTTCTAGTAGATCGTTTATATGGAGCAGAGACAAAGTCGGTGTCTAGAAAGATTGGTGTGGAACACCACCGTTGATAGTCATTGTATCGGAGCACACTCCGAAAAAAACCTCATGGAGTGATCTATCTTAGAGAAAATGCGGCAAACCTTATAACGGAAGTTTCCCAAAAAGACTTTGGTGTCAGACTTGATCAAATGCTTTGTAGATATCCAATGGTGTTGCTTGTAATCCTTTCATCTTCCAATGAGTATTACTACTACGGAAATCAGGACGGGGAAGAACATTGTCACCTGTAACAATAATTGTATTTCATACATATGGCCAATACTTCGACATATGTTTAAGAAATTTGGCAAACATTGGATACATGAATTTAAATAAATAAATAAAATAAATATTCACAGCAAAAATTGCAGACTTGCTGAATGACTTAAACGTTATAAACAATCAATTTTTTCATCTTCAAACGATATTAGTATCGTTTGAAGATGACACGCTAGTCGCTAGTAGACGAAACTATAGTCATGACAAAATAACGGATTCCACCATTGAATAGATATTTAAATATATTATAGCAATAAAATTTGTTGCTGGTGTCTTGGGTAAGGTGGTACGGGAAGTTCTTATAAGTATTCAAATTTTGCCGCTTTCAATTTCAGCAATGATATACAATATTAGTAGGGGTATTCAATAAATTAAAATGCAGGAATGTCCACTATATTTGTTCGTGGTCTCATGGTCACCAATATATTAGATATCTTGATAACCAAACCAAATAGATCACGTTAGGATGTCCAATTTGCCACATAGATGTCCAATTCGTCATCGGAATGTCCAATTTGTCGTCGGGGTCCCAATATATTGGATGTCTTGTTATTATAAAACTCCGATAATGAATTATATTGCATCTAATATAATTTTTTTTTTTAATTGAGTTATGAAGATGAATTATTTGTATCCTACAATCATTAATAATATATATGATCTGTTATTATTGGAAACAAATTTTGTATGTAAACAATTTCACAAAGCTAACTATTTATTATATACAATGATCACATATAATATAAATGATATAAATAAGATGATCCAGATTGAATAACCATAGATATAAACAATTTCTGTGAATGCACATAAATAATAGTATATTAAAGAACGAGTTTCCTAAGACTCGTCTTAAAGCACGAATTCAAGTTTAAAAAACGAGTGGCGAAGCCACGAGTTTTTTTTTAAAATGAGTGCTTCAAGGTCTTAGGAAACGAGTTGTTTATACTATTTTTTGTAATTTGCCCTTTTTATGCCGTTTTTAAACAAAAATGTTTAATTTAGTCCATTTAGGGATTTTTATGGTGGTTGGTAACATCTTAATTTTGAAAGTGAAAATTTGATTTAGTGGTTCTGTGATCGCTTTTTGAGTTGTTGACGCTCGACACTGTCATTTAAACTGACATAATGATGACAAGATAATTCCGCATCAAGCTCGCCAACCTAAAAATTTTCGTGAAAAGTTCCGTTCTTTTTTGAATATTAAGACACGGCGAGTGATGACGTTGCGTTCGTTAATGGGTCAATTAGAAAATCAAAATGGAGGCAAATTACAAAAAATAACTTTATGAGACATCCACAGTAATACATCCCTTGCGAGCATCCCCTTGTTGTGTTTACTTGTATGGTGCTTCCTCTCACCCTTGTCTCATCTCTTCTGGTTCTTAGCATTTGCCTCATCCATCTGGATGAGGTTTGGTCCATGATGCTCTTCCCAAGGGAGCCCTCAATGGTAGCGTGTGATGCGTTATCAAAGGCTCCCTCGATATCAACGAAGGCACAAAATTCTTTCGATTGATCTATCCGCTGTATACGCATGCTGACAGTGGTGGAAGTTTTTTCACTATTGTGTTTCTGATGAAATTATCCACTATTTTTCTAGTGTTAACATGTTACGCTTACACGTCTGTAGAACTTGGGGAGGGTTGGATCTAATTCACTCACTTTTGGTATAAATACCACATTCGCCCTACTCCAGATTCGGGCGATATGCCCCAAAGCTAGACCACTCCTATACATTCTCATGAGTGTTGAGGTGAACGCCCCTATTCCCTTCTACAGATAATCAGGGAAACCACCATCAACTCCCGGAGACTGTCTCTGTGTAAATCTTCGTCTAGCGTTACTCCAATCCTCCATAGATGGTCTACGGGGAAGGTGTAGGTAGGTATGAACTAGAACGATATATCTACAACTTATCATGATTAGCATTAAGCAAGAAAAGTATAATTATCAAAATAAGGGAAATAGGAAAAACACTTTGTCAAACATGCATAAGAATTTATTTATTCATAATAAGTTTTTTATAATTGAGCCAGATTCCTCCTTTAGCAGATATAATCATACTTTTAGGGTCTAGTTTCAGAGGATTGGTTGTTTGGGAACTCACAGAAAATTCATAATTTTTCAGTAAGACTGCCAGCCCTACCTTACTTTGCATCATTCCAAACCGAAGACCTACAAAGAAAATTTGATAATTTATTCATTGTGATAAAGTTAATTTACTGGGGGCTCGTATCCAACAACCCAACTTCTGTTTCTGCCCATTGACAACAATGATAAAATCACGCCACATCGTAGCTTACCTATACATATTCTTGGTCCTTCTCCAAACGGCAAATGTGTGTAATGCGGACGACTCTTAATATTTTCCTCCGAAAATCTTTCCGGATCGAATTTCTGCGGATTTGGATAATATTGCTCGTCGTAATGCAATCCATAAATTGGTATAATCACTTTGGTTCCCTTTTCGAGAATCACGTCAGTGTTTGGAACTTTATACGTTTTCGTGCAAACTCTATTAAGCATTGGTAGAGGTGGATACTTTCTTAGTGTTTCTGAAACATGGAGATCGATTGAATTTTCATTCTACAGGATTTTATAATTGCATTAAATAAATAATCTCCCGTAATTTCTATTCAATACTCGAAAATTGACTTCAGTACAAAAGTCAATCAATGGGAGGCTTACGAAACTAAGCCAGTTCCGACAGTATCGTAAATACTGTAGCGTAGCGCATAGAGTAGAGAGTGACAGGTGATGAATTTTACGAATTAACAAAGTATGTTCCATTTATTGTGCAAAAATATATGTTACACATATTCCTTATGTGTTTGTGTGATCAAGAAGTGGTTTTAATTGTAAATAACCGTTTATAAAGTGTTATAATCGAATAAAATGCTTTGCAAAATAGCTTCCTCAGTGAATGTCATTTAATGTCACTGTTAATTCAAATGAACTTTAGCATGAGCATAGTGTATAATTTGTTTCTTTACGTCTTTAGTTGTTTCTAACCATTTGAAGAGTGATTAAATCTTGAAACTTGGGAAATTACGAAGCCAAGGTGAAAAGTCTCTGAAAAATTAAGCAGATGGCACCACAATCGGAAATCCCATGTGACATTTGTGATGTACCATATTTAACTTGAACGCATTAGAAATTTCAGACTGATATGTCAGTCATTTCAGTTTTGACACCCATCGAAAGCAAGCAACTTTGAAAATTTTTGTACATGGAAAAAAACGAATTTCGCGTCTTGGTTAAACATCATTTCTTCAGGGGAAAAAACATTACGCAAGCCAAAGCATCGCTTGATAAACATTAGGAGGAGTCCCCTCACCATTAATTGAAACAATTCGCTAGTGATTTACTGAATTTCGTTGTGATAGTATGACCACAAAGGACGCCGAAAGTTCTGGTCGTCCAATTGAAGTTACAACGCCAGAAATTGTCGATAAAATCCATGGTATGATATTGGACGATCGGCGAGTGAATATGCACGAGATTGCTGAGACAATGGGCACCTCAACCGAATGGGCACGGAACATTCTGGATACATTTTTGAATATGAGAAAGCTATCTACATTTGCCCTCTGTTGACAACAAGCGCGACCGTGTGACAACTTCAATGGAGTATTTGGCGATGTTCAAGCGCGATAGGAAGGACTTTTTGCGCCGTATCGTAGCCGTGGACGAAACATGGATCCATCATACAACACACCAGAGACCAAAGAGCAGTCGAAAGTCGAAGCCGAAAAAGGCCAAAGTGGGCTTATCAGCCAACAAAGTCATGGCGAATGTTTTGAGATGCACACGGTATAGTTCATATCGATTACCTTGAAAAAGGCAAAACGATCACCGGCGTGTATTATGCAGAACTGTTGGATCGATTCGACGTCGATTCGAAGCGAAGGCGACCGCATTCAGCAAAGAAAAAAGTGCTCTTCTACCAGGACTAAGCACCGGCATACATGCCCACAGTCGCAATGGCAAAATTGCATGAATTGCGCTACGAATTGGTTCGTCATTCACTATATTCTGCAGATTTAGCCCCTGCGATTCTTATCTATTTGCAAACTGGTATAAATGGTTTGGCGGAAAGAGATTTGGCTCCAACGATGAGGTCATCGCTGAAACAAACGCGTATTTCGAAGGAGTGCCGAAATTGTATTATTTGGAAGAGATCGAAAAATTAGAAAAACGTTGGACGATGTGTATCGGGCTACAAGGAGATTATGTTGAGAAATAAAATAAATCATTTCTTGTTTCACATTTCAGGGACTTTCATCTTGCCCTCGTACATCGCGGGGGCTGAGCCGACGCCTTAACTATTTCTACTGACCCGCGGACAACGGCTAGACTATCTATATATAATAACATGATGTCCTGACTGACTGATTTATCATGAAATGTCCGAAACTGTAGAGCCGACCGACCACCAAAACGGATTATTCAAAGCCAAAAAGGATTCGATATATTTTTACGTTTTTGACACGGTTTTCATGACTGACAACTCTATAAAACGACCGATCCTTATCACCGTTCAGAATATCTATGCAAGACCCCATAACCCCATAACAACACATCAGGTATCGTTTACAAGAGAGGCAGCTGATATATTGATAGTTACACAATGTCCGTGACAGACCACTCCATAACATAGATGTCTCTGTCAATTCAAATGAGCTTTCACATGAAACAGAGTATAGTTTTACGTCTTTCCACACCTTCAGCTGTTTCCACTCATTTGAAATATGCATTAAATCTTTAAACATTACGAGAGACATCGCGGCGAAGGGGCCGACGCTTAACCCCTTAAAAATAAAAATGTATATATTCGTTCACCTTTCCAAACTCAAACTAAAAGTATGCTTATCGTACTTTCATTTTAGCACGGTAACAACAACAAAATTCGAATAAATAAATGTTTTTCATGATCCACTTTGAATGTAAGTATCAAATTAGATCATTAGAGTTACATATAACAATCGATATAGTTTAGCTAGTCGAATACTTGCTAACTTTCATGTCATTCTGTTATGATGTAATATCAATATAACCAAAAAAAATGATTATCACAGTGTGATTATATCGATTTCAGACAGTCATCTACTCAAGCTAATAGCAGTAATTTTACTATTTATCTTCATCAAACAATGATTGTTGGTATTTATTATAACTGATAATATCTGGCAGCGTTTTATTGAAATATAATGATTCCAAATCATACCTCATGGCTAATCATAATATAAAATAGTAATTTGTATCTTATTCGTAGATTTCACCTTGGAATTCATTTTATGATTGTTTTGATTGAACTTCGAGCCTGAAGCGAATCACCTGTCTAGTTTTATCATTACTTAATTATAGTAGTCAAGGATTTCTGGTTTTCGTCAAAAATCGCGGGATTCGTTCAAACAACACAGTTACATGAATTTTGCGAATTTTTTTGAAAAAGTCGTTAAGTATATTTCTGAATTTTCTTATGCAATAGGTTATGGATCCAGTAAATTATACTTCGGGTGAAGAATGTGCCTTAAATCGATATCAGTAGAGTTTTGAGATTCCAAAGAATAAATCCAGCCTGGAACTGTCATCCGAAAATGTTCATTCATGAATTTTGGTGATTTTCGTAAGGGCTAAGTATGAGACTTTTGTTATTTCGCTTATTGGTTTAGTAATAAACAGCTTTCATTCTGGGTGCTTGGCAACTTATGAGCAAAAAATTTGGGAAATGATTCTACTTGACAGATTAATGCCACAAGTTTCCATAATATTTTTCCGAAAAGTTGGTTTACTTAAATCATTACTTTTTTGCTAGTATACAAATTTGCTTCAATTTCAGCACACGTATCACTACGTTTTTCGTGTTCTTTGTACAAATTTTACGTGAATCTCTCAACGGTGAACGGTCTAAGCTGCCTTGACCATCAAAGAATGATCCAAGAGATGCATAGTAACAATCCTAAACAAAAATTTACCCGTTTTTGACTCATTAAAGCTTAATACTTCTGAAATTCATTCAGTAACATCTTTCAAATACCTAGGACTAACTATAGATAGGTTGGAATTTACATGTTAATAAGATAAATGAAAAACTCAGACATCTTATTTATAAGTTTAGACTTTTGAGCAATATCATCAGCTTAAGCGAATTGAAAATTATTTATTACGCTTTAATAGATTCATTTATACGATATGGAATTATTGCATGGGGTGCACTTAGCGGAAATAATTATCTAAAAATAGAACGACTACAAAAGAGGTTCTTAAAGATAATGCTAGGGAAAAAACTTCAATATCCATCTCATCTAGTATATAAGGAATTGCAAATATTAGATCCCAGGCAGGTCTACTGCAAAGCAGTACTACTTTACTTTGCAAAGAATAAACATATGTGTCAAATAGTTTTACAGAACCACGGTACACGTAGCCTAGGTAAAATGCAAGTACCAAAACTCCAAAAAACACACTCGATGAGAAATTTTTCATATTTCGGACCAAGACTAATTAATTTACTTCCTCATGAAATTCGATGCTGCTATAATTATACTAAATACAAACGTCTCATTAATAAATGGATTCTTCAAAACAGTAGAGAATATTTTCATTCCCTCTTTAATTTATAATAAAGATCAATTATTTGATGAATAATTTATGCCCATAAATATTCAGTAATGTAATATGAACAATAATTTGTCTACCATACAATTAACAGGAACCTGTAATCTTTATTAACATTCTTCTCGAGTGATACCTTTTTATACACAATTCATTTATGAATTTCTTTTAAATCGGCTTGCCGAGTGAATTATTGAATTAAATTCGCCTTTGAACTCAAAGAAACCACAATTAGGTTTGATGGCACAGGTAGCTCTCTCCTCACGGACTGTAGCTTATCTGGGGCGCTTGGCTGCGATACGGCCACTGGCGAGGATACGTGTAGGCCTGTAAAACGGTTTGCGTGCGTCTTAGGTGCTGGACGCGTCTCGGCCGGGGGTGGATTGGATGGGTTATGGTGTGGGAGGGGGGTAGTGGTGCCGTGGACTTCGACTGTATTGTGTTGCATTCTACTAATGGTGCAAATTGCCAGGTTCCTTTCAATTGTTAGTTCATAAAAACTATGTCTTAAGTATTTATGTGTTTGGATTCATATTATTTTTTCTCTGTGAATTGATCTCACTTACTCATATCGCTCAGAAACAATTCTTAAAGAATTTAATGAGCTTATTCTTATTTATACACAAGCATTTTTGTATTTATTATTATGTTTTTTGTATTATTTCATATTGCTGTATAGTCTTGTTGAATAAATTATTATTATTATTATTATTATTATAGTGAAATACAAACGCATTTCGTGTTAGCAGTCAATGGACAAAGTTTTTGGTTCACCAGGTTGAACAGTGACAACACGTCCTACACTCTCGGACAGCTGTTTTGCCCTTCTTATGGGCCCGTCAGTGAGACGAGATAGACTGATCAACCATCTCCGACAGTGATAAATGATAAAACCTAGAAGTTCCAATACCATCTGCCGGAAAACAGATGTTCCACTGAGAATGCTATTCACAATGCTACGCACTGACAAAGTTCTAGCGATTGTAGCAAAGCTTCAGATATAAAACATGTTGCTAAAATTCAAGCTGGTTCTAAGAACACCCATGAACGTAAATAGAAATAGGATATTCTTTGTTGCCTTTTATTACGGACAAGTCAAGTACATGAGTTCATTCCTTAGTACAACCGTCCCATCAAAAATGGTTATCTATACACGTACTGTTAAGTTATATTGATATTAGTTAATCAAGGCAAATGATATAAGAAAATGAATTTGATAAAATAAGTAAATCGAGAACCTTTAGTAAACAAAGTAAACTAGAGAAGGGCGCGTTATTACACGATTCAAAGAATCGACGGGAAAACAGTGGGAAATACTACCGCTAGGTGATGGTCTCTCAACCATGCATAGTGAAATACAAACACAATTTGTGTTAGCAGTCAATAGACAAAGTTTTCTGTTAACTTCTTATACGAAATGCCTCTTAAAAAATTAGCATGTAATTTAGCCAAAAAAAATAGTTAGGTATTCTGTTATTTGAGTTCCAATGTCTGGATTAATAAAATCTAAGTAAATCATCTTTAGGTATGTATATAATAATGAATTCCTGTTTCTTACCATTTATTGCTTTCTCCATGTAATGCATCTCACCTACCGAATCGTAGGTTAATCTTCCTTCATGCTTGTTCAATACTTCATTGACTTCGTTCCTTACTTTTGTTTGCAAGTCACTGTTCAAAGCCAATTCGTACAGACAGAATGTCATAGTTGTAGATGAAGTTTCAAATCCTGCCAAAAAGAATAGGAAAGCCTGAGCCGCTAGTTCGTTGAAAGTTATCGACTTTAATTCATCACCCTCTCCAGATGCACTGTCATCATCTGCTCCTTTATTCTTAAGTTCAATCAATAGATGCATGAAATCTTTCCTAAAGATGTTGTTGGTTTCTCTGTAACGAACCGTATCAGCTATCACATTCAGGAAAAATTTTGAGCTTTCAGGATCATTTAGTGGGGCATCGACGAATCTTAATAATCCTGGCAGAGCTATAGCCAGAAAACCTTTGATGGCGCCGACAATAATCGCTTTACCATGCTTTAGAAAATCATTTTCAGGGTCCCTCAAACTGTTGCATTCTATTCCAAATCCGACACTTCCGATAATATCGCAAGTGAATCTTGCCAGAACGTCTTTGATATCAATTGGTGCACCAATTGAAGCTTCCATCAGTTCTGTGAGTCCTTCGGAACAATTCACCAGTGTCTGAAACATCATTTTCATTTTTCCTGAAGTGAAAGTCGGGGTTATTTTATTTCTTAAATTTTTCCATTTTGTTCCTTCGAGACTAAACAAGTGAGCACTGAGGGGGTCGATTTTCTCATTCATGTACATTCCGCGGTCTACGAAATGTTGAAAATCGCTTTGCATTATGGATTTAATTATTTCGATATCAACAGGTATGTATGTTGGCATCCAAAACATGTAAATTCCTCCATGTTTCAAAGACCTTAATTTGAAATAATCGTAAAAGCGTTTCAGCAGGACGGCAAAACTATCTTTCTGAATTAGATTAGGAACAAGATTACCCAATAAAAAAATGGATGGTGGTGTTTGTAATCCTTTTCTTTTCCAAAAAGTGAATCTCCACTTCAAGCTAACAATGAGAATCACTGCCAACGCAATAAGGACATAGAAAAACATCGTCACCTAAGAGAAAAAAATTATAATCTGGAATGGACATTATTCTACAATTATACCTGTATGTTCAAACTATTGGCAGGAAAAGCTCCAAAGGTTATTCCTCTATCCAAAATCGTTAATAATTCTAGAGCTAGAATTCGAACAAGCAATCATGATTATTATTATAACACTTTTTCCAATTGCCGTCACATGGTCAGTAATTACTTTCTAATCACTCTTGATAAGTAAAACAACACAACACATGATAATCTACAATACACTTCATTCTTTATTGGTTCTAAAAAAATTCTAATGATTCTGGTCCAAACTTGAAAAATTATAATACTCAAGAGCGAAAAAATCATATTCCAAAAGCAGATTGAAAAGATTTGGTCTGAAAATATAAGTATAATCAATGTGGATGTAGCAATGCTGATCTTTTTGCGATTTAAATCTATTCTATTAGTGAATGCAATAAAGCAAGCAAATGATTATTCTGAACTAAATGAAGTTAAGGTAGTAGTATCATAATAGTAGAGTGAATGTGTAAAATTTTGTGAAAAAAAATTACCGAATCTATTTTTTTTCATAAATCGAGTCATTAGCGAGTCATGTGGCGAGCTTAATATCAAAAATTTGGAACTCACCCTTGGGCATTATCGAGATTATCAAAATGTTTTTGAACTTAATTTTCCGCGAGAATGGTAGGTCGTCGAGAAAAATGTTGTGGACAACAATTATGGAGAACAATATTATCTCATGCAGTCGCTGCCAAAAAATCACTTTTTCCTCTTTTCCGACGCGAAATTTTTTTTTCGTAACAGGGGGAATACAAAAGTTGTAAAGCCCTACAAAACGTATAGGTACTTTTCTCTACGATTCACTGTAACGGTGAAATAGGGCTTTCATTTCGGAAATACCCGCCGAATGCATGATAATGATAATTTACAAACATTAGACTGGAGAAAGCATTATTTATTTCAAAATCTATGTATAGATTTGTCAATGTAATCATCTTTTATACAAGGTTTGTTAGTAACCAATTCAAAAATTAGCCATCAATTAAACATAATTATGTTGATATTATTGAGAAAAGATGTTTGCTCTATTTTCAAAACATTTTAAAACAGAAATTGATATCTAGCTCTAAGCATTACTTAAAGGTATTAAGACAAATATTCTTAGTGATATTTCGATATTCGGAAAAGTACATTTTGAATTATTTTCGAATATATATTGTAAGATAACACAAGGATTACCATCTAAAACGAAACGTCTTTTGCCAAAGGGAGGAAATGATTATATTAATTATTTAGGTTATAGTTTTGTCCCAGATTTTCAAAACATGTCGGTTGAACCCTATCTGTTTTCCAGCGGGAAAGAAACACACCAAGTTTGTGGTTAACAACCTATAAAGAACTGGTGTTGATTCAGGCGCACATTTCTTGAGTGACGGAAATCTGTCTGGCCGCATAGCCTTTTTGGTATTGAAATCAAGCAAAATGCGCCCAATTGTGCGCCGACGAAACACAGTTTCGGGCATATAGTCATCGATGGTAGCGATATTAAGAGGAAATTCCCTGGAAATATTTCTGCAAGAAAGTGGGCTTTCTTGGGGTGTTGCAGCCAGTGTGCTACTATCTTTGGTTATCAAAGGGAATGAGCTAGAGGATAAATTTCTTTCAATTACCGTGACGAACGAGAAACAATGTGGCCATTTGGCTTTATCTTAACTTGACATTACATGTACATGGATCTTTTGATAGGCCTATTGTGTGTTTGCAGATATGATATCATGAATGTGAGCCAACAAACAAGGACCATGAATGTTCTCGCTTGAGTCGGCTGCTGAGATGGTGGTGTCTATGAATCCAAGTGTTCGCTTTCAAACATTCAAATAATTAATTCTCATTGAATAAACTAACTGGAAAATTATGTTCAACACGCAAGGCTAACGGTATTACAATTGAGTTCAAAAAATTGTTAATATATTGATTGGTGTGACATATGTTATCATAGAAACATATTCAGTGTTGCTTAGCATAGATGCCCATAAGAAGGACTAACAGGCTGGATCTATGCACGGCGGGCAGTTCCCGCTAAAAAAATTGTAACGGATGCAAATTTAAGTTATCTCAATAAAGAACCGCCTCACTATAAATAAAGTTCTTTTAATCCAATGTCTTCTTAGACTGAAGCCTACAATCCTCAGTAATAATCTAAACAGTTGAATAACACAAGAATAAAGAATAAGACAATGGGTCTCACAATAATGTAAGTATTAACCTTGGATGGACTATAAAGAAGGATACACTATTTATTCATTTGCTGTGAAATCGTTTAACGTTTCCCACATATTTTAGAAAAAATTAATATCATTACCGTGTTAAGTAATATATATTCTTATTAATTTGAAATAATACCATAAATATATAGTAAACATAGGAATGGTGTCTCCCTTTTATTATACCTCCAGGTTATAAGCCATTTCAGATTGAACTGCATTTGATCGGTGATTCTTATATGATTCTTATACGTGATGAATTGAGTAATTTTGATGCTATTAATTTCATGATGCTGCTTTTGTGAAGTAATTCTCCCTCACTATATGTCTGAGTTTAAAAGTTACGACAAACTACTCGCTTAAGTAGAATTGGATCATTGTAGTTAATAAAGATAATTTCACTTATTCAACTAACTCATTAGTAGAACTTTCATCTATCGAATTATTCCGAAATGAGTAAACATCATCGGAATCCAGAAATGCAATAAATATCCAAATATTTATGACAAAAATAACTCTTACAGGTTCCACATCATGTAGTTCCGATATTTATTCAACAAAATAGTTTTGATTTGTGGAAGATAATTCACTACTTTACTTTATTTGAGACGTTTTGTGTTGTACAATGATTAGTTTTTCATAATTTTCTGGGTTTTCCTCATCTTTGGCAATTCTTCGACGGCTTCAAAGGAATCCGATGATGTCCTTGTCGTCGACTCTCCTTCAGTGTTTTGCAGATTGATCGATGTAGACGGCCATTGGAAAACTCGTGAAGGAGTCTCATCAATCTCAATTTCCTCTATATCGAATGAAAGCACTTTGCTGTAGTTTTCCCCTCCACAGTATTCAGCGACCCAAAAAACCTCCTAGACCGCATTTTGGAGACTTAATTTTCATTATTTGATAATTTAAAAATTATCTTATAAAGGGGGTTGAGAATAGGGTTAATTTAGCGTATAGGGGAGTATGGGCGAGATTGAAATGTCGGTCAGTAGTCATGAATGACCTTCATGGTCCAAGCAAAAAAAATTCCAATACGACCATCTAGTAAACTTTTAGAAAGTTCCCCACCTTATTCACTAGACTATCAACAATCTTGCATCAGTGATCAGTGATAATCCTATATTAAATCATGACACTATGCCTACATCTGCTAACAATACTGTCATAATGTCCGTACGCAAAAACACAACGAAACGGTAATTCTACTCTGGCTATTAGAAATAGTAAGTAGTAAGTACTTAATGAAGTGTTAAAAAGTTCATACTGTGGATATACTACAACACTATATGAATAAGAAATAATCACTCTTATCCACTGAAAATACTGTTAAAGTATTGAGGACCTTCCAGTTTACTGTAATGGTGGCTTCTTGGTAACTGAAAGGTCCTCAGTAATTGGTCCTCAGTAATTTAGCCTTCATATTTGTTCTGTGCAGCGTCCTTAGCGAGTCAATGTCGAGATCATCCGGCTCCAAGATAACACAAATCTAATAAGGTACCAAACCTTCCGAGATAGTTCAATGTTAATGGTGTTGTGTCTATTGTATCTCCGCGTCTATTGTTGCTACACGTTAATATTAGTGTGGAAACCCCTACATGTATTTTTCAACATAGAAATATTAACAACTTAAATCGATCGACGCAGTAAAATTCGCCTCATATAAAAATAAATAGGTAGAAGACTTTTGTTTATGCTAAAAAGAGTATATAGAAAATAAGATTGCTGTAACAGGACAAGGGGGTGTTAATATAAAAGGTATTTGTGTAGAATAGCCGATTCTCATTTTTTTCTACAACAATACAATCACTTTTGGATAAAAAAAAATTTATTTTATTTTCCATAAAATAATACTAGGTACTTTCCGAAATTGGTAATTCGCCTTTGGTCATTACTAATTTTTTAGCTGTAGGTTCTAAGTTGGATAACCTTCGCCTAACTTCAAACTTCTTCGAATATTTTAACATTGATTTTACCCGAAACTGTGTTTAATATTTCCCCACACATTTCTTTACACCATATGTAATGAGCCTTAAATTTAATTACGTCCCGGTTAATGCCACCAAACACAAAATGTATTAACTCGTAAACAGTCATTTCGACAACAAACAAAACTACGTATATACTTACATTTATTATAAATGAATCAACATACACTGAATTACACAGTTACAATAACTAAATTGGTACTCGAGTCGTCGAATAGCAAAATTTCCATGTGAGATTTGTCTATTAAGAGAACACATAAAAGTATCGAATCACAATAGATATTTAAACGCCTTCGGTGACTTTATTTTTTTAAGTTTAGAAAGTAGTATACGTTCGTTGCTGAAGCAGTCTGCTTTCTGAACGTTTCAAGCTTTCAGGGAAGCCAAGAAAGCTATTAATTAGAGAGACAGGAGACCGTACTTCTTTGGTGGGGGTATACCGAAATTCCTCGAGCGCAGGCGGCAGGCCTGAGGTAAGGGTATAGCATGCCTGCGCATTAACTTCTTCTCACATTATAATGTATAATAAGCGATACAAATCAACGAGGACTATTCATAGAGTAGACAACTAAGCCTTTCACGGGTAATTTGTCGGACATTCTGTCCTTCTCGCACACATGTACTGTGCTCTCACTCGCACGATTTCCCCTTAATTCTCCTCAACTATGACGGTATGCGCGCGTTATATTATATTTCAAAGTTCTGTTATATTCTTATACTCTTTGTGATACTAATAAAAATGGTTGGCATTTGCAAATGTTGTAAGAAAAATAAAAACCCGCTAAGTCCATAGGAGTTTTTTTAAGTAAGTTTTTTTCATAATAAAATACGTATAATATAATAGAATCTATACATAACCTACGTGTTTGTTATTATTATTTTTTTTTGTAGATTTAAAAAAGAGTGGTGTGAATTTTTTTGATTTGCAAAAAAGTCAAATATCGAAGTCTTCTACAGTTTCTAGTGATCATTTTGAATGAATATATAACCAATACTGGTAATAGATATGTATTATCGTCAGATGCTAAGCCCACTATTAATAAAGCTGTAAAGAGGTACTGATATATATACACAATCAATTTGCAAGCAATGTTACTATTATTTATTATTATATTTCTTGTTTTAGACTTCATTTTAATACAAATAAGACTGCCCGATACTTCAATTGATAATATGACTGATGTTGTTACGATGGATGGTGTTGAGTCTATTACGAGTAATGAAAGGTAAATAAAGAATAATAAACAATAAATGAAACCTGTTTGATAACATTTTCCTGTTCAAATGAACTTAACGTGACAACTTCTTTTATTGTGTTGCGCACTTATACACATTTGCAATATATTTATTTAACATAATAAAATTATATTATGTTTTATAACTTAACATAATTATCACTCTTGGGAATTGAAGTACGTACTACGTATCACTTTTTCGATTTCACCTGGCATTTTTATTAGAGGCATAAGTTTATATTTCATAAACTCTAAATCTTGTTATACGATATTTCCTATGACTTTTCCAGAAATCAAAATTAAATCTACTCTCCTCACAGATCACCACTTAAATTAGAAACAAAATCAAGATACCTATACGCATTCCGCATTGCTTTATATGTACGTAAACAAATAATCTGACAACTCGTCCGCCATACTGGAATGGTAAAGCAGATACCTAATTATCATTTCGGATCCCTGTTTTACTTCTTCTGCTCCACAACTTTAAAAAGCGCGCCTATTTGATTTTAACAGCTTCCTGAAAGTTAAAAATTCGGTGTAGAAGGGGAGACCGTGCGAGTGAGAGCGCACTACGAGCGTACTACATGTGCGAGAAGGACAAAATGTCCGACAGGTTACCAGCGGTTCCCTATGCTTAACACACTACTTGTCTACTCTATACTAGACCTCGTTGATACAAATAGTACGCATATGCTTTTGAGAATTTACATGGGATTCCAATTTTTCTTTTATTTTACAGATGTCACATAAAATACTATACTTAATGCAATTATTTCACTTATTGTAAATTTATTGTATCTTACAATAAGGTAAAATAAAAATTATTCTTATTCTTATTCTATTCTTATATTCAACCAAGAAGGGGTGGAGGTTCTTCCTCGATTATTTGAAGTGTAGCTATTTGCTAGATACCACCTGATTTTGTCGGGCATAATTCACCCTACACAACCCCTTTTATAAATTTCAAAGAATAAATCATAAGTTCCTTAAACTGTACGTGAATGGGATTTTTTTCTAACGAATATATGCTCCAAAAGAAGCTCTATAAGACTTATATATTACAGTTCAAGTAACTGTTGTAGTAACTATATGTACAATATCAATGATTCAAAAACATTTTAATTTTGAAAAAGTAGAGTTGCAATATTTTAATTTGTTGTATAGTGATTGAGGAGTCATATAGTTGTAGAGCGACTATATTTCATGAGCATTTTCTTTTGCAATACTTGAAGTTTCATTGATTTAATTATATAACCTACAATTAGCAAAGTAATGTACGTCACAAATTCAAGAGAGTACTTTAGAACTACACCTTCGACCAAGATTTGACTCCATTCCAATTTTATACTCTTCTATGAATACCTACCACTCTCTATATAACCTATAAATGTCAAAGTGACATACGACTTATACCATAGAATAACTTGTGACACGTGCTAATAGTAACATTTTCTATGAACGCATACCTATCTCTATATAACCTACAACTGTCCAAGTGACGTCTGTCAGAGTGACAACCTAAAGGTGCCCATACGCCCCACCAAAAGTTTACCACGCACTATCATCCGACTAGACCCTTACAAAGGCGTTGCATATGAAAACAACTGGACGTCAGCGGGGCGTAGCCTGTAAAATCAACTAGTTGATACAAATAGTACGCATATGCTTTTTCCAATCGGTCTGTCGCCACACTGGTCTAGGGGTGATTAAGCCTCGAAAATACGAGTATCATCGATAACTATCGATATTTTTTTCTACTATTAATATTGATAATATTAAGTATAAATGAAAGAACAAATTTAAGTAACATTTTTATTATTCTAAACATATGTAGATAATTCCACAGTATCAAACAATCAAAAAATACAAAGAATTCAGATTTTTATTTTACAAATAAGAGAATCAAAGATTATTGAAGTATCTAGTACCCCTGCTAAACAACCCTAATTAAAATCATTCGGTGTGTGTACTTACAATCTTCGCAAGACTGATGCGGATGAGATCAAAAAAAATTCTCCCCAGTTTTTGCAAAATCAAAAACTTATGTTATCATTTTCGGAAAAACTCAGAGAAATCCAGAATGGATAGTTTCCATTGTTTCTTTCAGATATTCCTTAGACATGAGCAGCAGAAATCACTTGTATCTCAGTTCTAGATGAAGACAACGAATAATTTATCGGAATATGTTTCAGAATTGGTAATTTCTTTAAAACAGCAGTAGTTGGCAGTTGGTGAGAAGAGTAACTATCAAAATAGAGGAAATAGAACATGAAACTTCCAATATTCATTGAAATTTATTCATCTGCTGTTATTTTTCTATAATTGAGCCAAATTCCTCCTTTAACAGCCATAATAGTGCTTTTGGGGTCGATTTTGAGAGGTGTGCTCGTTTTGGAACTAACAGAAAATTCATAATTCTTCAATAGAACAGCCAGTCCTACCTTGCTTTGCATCATTCCAAATCGAATACCTGCAAATGAAAAGAAATTAAATTAACTTTCAAAGTTAATTAAGTGCACATAATATATTAATTACTACAACAAAAGTATGAGGAAGACTAAAATATAGATAATACAACAGTTTGGAAAATGTAAGTGGAGCTGTGTATCTTTACGAAGCCAATAAGTATGAACATCTCATTTTTCATTTATCTCAACCAGTAGGACATCGGGTTTCCGCCGGAGCGCTCATCATATCATTGAACATGTGATAATGATAAATTGCTGAAAACAGAATTCGGGCGCTCATTCCTTGAGCACGAGTCGCAACCGGACAAGTCGAAACGGGGTGGTGGGGAGGTTCCATAATTCTAGAGTCTCCAATTTTAATTTCAACAATCGTTATTGATATTGATATAACATTATTTTATTAAATTACATTCCATCGTAAGTCGCACAAGAACTTCTTAGCGGTTTTGGCTACATGAACCTTCTTTCCATATGGGCCAACTCTAAATTAAGTGTCTATAACATTTTACATCACAAAATTTCATTCTGCAATTTGACGATGCTTATGCTTCAATTTGGTTGTAAAGAGATCTACTCTAGAGTTTTAACTTTGCGTGATGTTACTTTACGAAGGAAGGCCTTCTTGCCTTCGCACTCGAAAACTCTACACTAATATTCTAATAATTGTATTGTGGTATCATTATAATGTTTGTAAGTTACGTTTTTCGTAATTGTTCCTGTTTGTGGTCCAAATAAAAAAGTATATTTTATTTACATTTGTATGAGTCTCAACTTCGCAAAATTTCCCGCCCACCAAAAATTTGCCGCCCTAGGCGATAGCACGTGTTTTAATAATTTTTTTCATAATTTTCAGTCACGTGTATATTTTCTCAACGTAATGATATTGTCTTCATACAATAATTGATTACTATCACAATTCAAAATCTGTTTTTACAATTGAATTCTGTTGTATAGTTTTTAACAATTTGGAATTTTTTTATTGAAATTCCTCTAATTTGGAGCCGAATATCTTCTCTATAAAATGTCTCTCTGCTGGAAACTGTGCTAAGCCAGTGTAACGAGGCGATAAAATTGTATTTTTTATAAAAAAGAGAACAGTGTTGTAAAACCATTTGAAATGATCAAAAACGCAGGCTCTAAAGAACAGATTCAAGGTATCTTGAAGTCTTATGGTGAGTGGAAAGGTCATATATAAATATACCTCTCAGGAAAGAGTTCATCATAATTTTATTCCACTACGCTATATTGGAAAGACAGAAAATTACTTGTATATCCACTTATTGTTGCATGTCACGTTTTATACGGAATTTTATTCAGTGTGGCCATTCGTACGCATATAATAAATAGCCGTCATTACCCCATTTTCAGACTGGTCAATTTTATATAAAGAAAATACTAGAAATTAGATGCTCACCTATACATATTCGAGGTCCTTCTCCGAATGGCAAATGTGTGTAATGCGGACGACTTTGTATGTTTTCTTCCGAAAATCTCTCAGGATCGAATTTTTCCGGATTTGGATAATAGTCCTCGTCATAATGCAATCCATAAATTGGTATCATCACTTTGGTTCCCTTTTCGAGAGTCACATCAGTGTTTGGAACCTTATACGTTTTCGTGCAAACTCTATTAAGCATTGGAAGAGGTGGATACTTTCTCAGTGTTTCTGAAACATATGAATTATACAGCAATTCTGTAATTCCGATTCCAAAAACCACTTTCTAGACAAGCACCGAAACTGAACTGTAAAAATTGACCGAAAAAATCGTAAGCTGTTGCACTCCGCCGATCCAATAGTATTAGCCGAAGATTGAAGAAGTGAGTATAATACCCGATTAAAATCCGTAAGATTGATTGAATTGAGTTTCTTCACAAAAGGCAGATTTCAATTCGAACATAGTAATGTTTCCATTAAGGATAGCATAATAAAGGAATAACCCTGGTAGTTGGTAGTACTGAACCCAACTCCTGTGAATTACCTTGTCTAGCTACTATTCCGCTGTTCAATACAAAGTTTCCGAATTCTCTTCTTAAGAGTAAATTTATGAGAGTGTTAGGGCCCAACTATCAACACTTGTCTGGCAAAGGTGGTATAAACAAGGAACGAACCCTGTAATTGGACGTCCTGGATCTTACTCCTGCGAATCACCTCGTCTAGATATATTTTGAGCTTTTCGAAAGCATACTTTTCGAAGTCAAATCCAAGAATAAATTAACTTCCAGTCGGAGATAGCATGAACAAGTAAAAAAAAACAGTATTTGAACGTTCTAGATCCGACTTCTGCGAAGCACCTTGCCTAGCTGTAGCGTCAAACTCCTAGTAAGAAGAGTTCGGGGATACAACATCGAATTTGCTTTCTTATACGTACAACTTGTGCCCGAAAATTGCATCAGGGAGAGAGAGAGAGAGAGAGAGAGAGAGAGAGAGAGAGAGAGAGAGAGAGAGAGAGAGAGGAGATGTTTTATTGAAACAAAAATAATAAACATTTATCTCATATTCCGGCGACCATAGTTCGTAAATTATGATCGTCACACCGTTACAATAAAGTCCGCTCGTGTCATGCCGCGACCATCGTTCACGAACGATGATCGCTGGACGATCGCGTCACTAATTGTTGTTGAATATGTTTCATTGCTAGCAGCCGGCGACAAAAGATATTAATGATAACATTTATTTGGACCATGCGAACACGTCATTTAAAGTGATAAGAGCACATCAAATAATAATTTTTCCTACCCTAAATTGACCGTTTGGGGAAAAAATAGGTCACAAGCTCTTCAAGGCCCTAACCACCTATCCGGACAGCCAGTATTGACCGGGTGTTTTATAGGTGGTTGTTCGTCCTGGTTGTTCGCCTATCTCAGGAACTTGGTGAATACGTTTCAGCAAGAACTGATCCACTAGATGATATGACTGATATGAGCTGAATAAGGCCCCAGTCTAGGCATCAGTGCTGGATTATAGCATAAGCTTGACTAAGCTATAGCTTAGGGCTTCGACATTTTGGGGGTCCCGCGGAATTGTAAAAATTAAAAATTAAAAAACTAATAATGACAATTTTTCTGGGAAAAAATAACGAAGTAAAGAAATTACTGGAAAAACTAAAAGTTTGCGTATGCCTAACGACTGGTAATATCTAAAAGTAGTCACGAATTAGTTGATTTTGTATTAAAGGCGAATAATTCGCGCTTATAACTACTCTTCATCTTGGAAGTGCAGTGCAGTGGCAAGTTAAAACGCATAAAAAACCCTTTGAGGACAAATATGCGACAGGATAGGTTAGACTCGCTTGCACTACTGTGCATGGAAGCTGATGTATTGCGTCGAATAAGCTCTGATAAAAGATTTTGCGGCTAGAAAGTGCAGGAAAGGATTATTCTAAGTCAGTTAGATATAAGCGAATCATTCAGCGGATAAGTTTCCAAAAGTGCAAATGTAAAAGTGATTAATGTAGTTACGCATTGTATATTATGTCAAATTAAGAAGACGTACTAATAGTGTAAATAATCATGTATGTACTTATTTTCCTGGCAATAACCTTCTCCACGATTTAGAACATTATATTACTCTACAAATTATTTTATTCTATGAATAAAGAGTAATTAAAAAAAAAGGGGGGGCCCCCAAAATCTGTTGTGCTTAAGGCCCCTCATAGTGTTAATCCGGCCCTGCCAGGCATGAGTTTCCCCCTACATTAATAACATGTTTTAAGCTAGTTGTATATTGTAATACACTTTAATATTTATTTTATTTCAGCTAATTCTGTAAATGTATGTATGGTATTTGTTTTAATAAATGTGCACATAATACGTAAAGAAATCTACTAGGACTACAGATTTGAAATTTTGCTCCCATGCATCATTAAGAGATTCAAATTGAAAGGAATAATTCTAAGTTCAGAATGTAGAAAATTCCAAATCTTGAGTCTGAGAAAACAGATGTTCATATAGAAACCTGCAACTTGTTCGCTTCTTACCATTTATTGCTTTTTCCATATAATGCATTTCAGCCACCGAATCGTAGTCTAATTTTCCGTCATGTTTTTTCAATATTTCATTAACCTCATTTCTCACTTTCGTTTGTAAGTCACTGTTCAAAGCCAATTCATACAAACAAAACGTCATGGTTGTAGAAGAAGTTTCAAATCCTGCCAAGAAAAATATGAAAGCCTGAGCGGCTAATTCGTTGAAAGTTATCGAATCCAAACCATTACTTTTCCCAGCTACACGATCATCATCTACCAATTCGCCTTTATTTTTCATTTGAATTAATAATTGCATGAAGTCTTGTCTGGAGATATTATGTGTTTCTCTGTAACGAACGGTATCAGCTATCACCTTCAGAAAAAATTTCGAACTTTCAACATTAGTTAGTGGAACGTTGAAGAAGGTTAATAATTCTGGTACAGATAAAGAGAGGAACGCTCTAATGGTACCGATGATGTCATTATTTATAACGGCGTACCCGTGTTTCAAAAATTCATTTTCTGGATCCCTCAAACTGTTACATTCTATTCCAAATCCACAATTCCCGATGATATCGCACGTGAATCGTGCCAAAACATTCTTTATATCAATTGGTGCACCGATTGACGCCTCCATCAGTTCTGTGAGTTCTTCGGAACAATTCACAAGTATCTGAAACATCATTTTCATCTTTCCTGAAGTGAAAGTCGGTGTTATTTTATTCCTTAAATTTTTCCATTTCGTTCCTTCAAGACTAAACAAGTGAGCACTGAGTGGGTCGACTTTCTCATTCATGTACATTCCACGGTCTACGAAATGTTGAAAATCATTTTGCATTATAGATTTTATTATTTCGACATCTACAGGTACATATGTTGGCATCCATAAAAAGTATATTCCACCATGTTTCAAAGACCTTGACTTCAAATAGTCGTAGGAACGTTTGACTAGGCCGGCAGTACTATCTTTCTGGAGTAAATTGGGAACAATATTACCGAATAAAAACGTGGGTGGTGGTGTTTGTAGTCCTTTTCTGTTCCAAAAATTGAATCTCCTCTTCAAGCTAACAAAGAGGATTACGCCCAATGCAATAAGGATATAGAGAAACATCGTCACCTACGAAAAAAAATTAATCATGTTATTTCGAAAAAACATATTTTGACATTTATATCTGATTCTTATTACTTATAAGCGGCTGAGTCTATTCGCTAATAAAAGCTCGTTTTCAAATTTGTCGAGAATGAACAAGGAACAACAATTCTTGCACCTTGTACAATCCACACGAAAGAGTAATAGCAATTTTTGAAACCTATATAAAAAGGGGACCTGGATCCTCAGATCAAGAAACCAGAGCAGGTCAGTTACTGTCATAAGAAGACAGTAAGTGACACCTCCCCCACTTGTAATTAACCATTCAATGCCGAAGTAATAATGCAGCCAAATGGGTATAAAAATAGGCCAAACCCGTAAATCCTTGAGAAAGGGATCGATTTTTATGGGACAAAATGCATGCTCTTCAGAATGTCATCAGAAAACAAGTTGACCACAAATAAAGTTCCGCAAATTGTTTATATTGCTTATAAACAATAAATATTCGCTCATTTTTGAGAGGGCATAAAATTTTCTAAAAAAATGCAAAATTTGACCGTTTTGGATAAAGACTATGTTTTGTTATAAACAATTTATTTATTAACAAAATAGATGACTTCGACCAAAAATCCATCTTTAGGGTCGTTTACGGATAATTTTGGTATTCTGAGTTCGATTTTATCTTCAATATCGTCGAATATATACCCACAAATTTGCTAATTTGTTTTGAACAAATTATATTGATTATTAAATATACGAATTTGACCAAAATTTCGATTTTCTAGTCGTTGTCGGATAATTTTGGCCTCCTGAAAACGCTTTTATTGCTATTATGGTCTTTAAATGCATACCTACATAAATGTTTGTACTGAGGATATCTTGGCTACCAAGTAGCCATCATCAGAGTAAACTAAATTATAAAACAAAATATGCATGTTTCATCACTATTTCAGGATAATACTGTACATTATTATCCTGAAATACTATCTAATGTAAATTATTATCCCAAAATAGTATCTAAACAGCCACATTTTGATTTATAATTTAGTTTACTCTGAGTCATTATATAGAAGCATGTAGAAATTTGCAAGGGTTTTAATTGATTAAATTATTGTATAAATCTAACTTAATGACTGAATGTCTGTTCTATGATTTACACACGAGTCACGTTTTATGTGAATCATCTCCATAACAGATGTTAACATATTAACATTTTCATAAACTAATTGATGGTTACAATCAAAACAGTGTTCAGCAAGGACGGTGGAATTTTTTTGTTTCTTGTACTATACTTATAATGGTAAAAGTATATTTTAGGTAGTGCTCAAATAGCAATATTTCTAATAAGGTCTGACAACCTTTTTCTATTACCTCATAAATCTTTAACATCTCGTTAGAAAGTTTGACATGACTTCGTATATTATATGAAAATTGCTAAGCAGTGGATTCTTGATACAAAATCATATACTTAAAACATTAATGTGTTACTATTTCGATTATTCGTGTTTCTGTTCGTTTTGGCGACATGGGCATTTTCAATCGAAATTGGTGTGATAGGGACGCTTTGTTCTGATACAATTAGTCTTAAGAAATCCCGTTTCAGGCATTGATACGTCTTCTGATGATGGTCGAGAGACCGAAGCGTACGTAAAGACGAAAATAATAAGCATATGTGCTAGTGCGATCTATTTCCCGAGTATTTATATATAATAGTTACGTTTTATATGTATCAATATAACTAACAGAATACACTAGAACACCTTTCATTTCTATTTTCTTTCAAATCATCCTATCTATTTTGACTGATACCAAAAGTATGGTACAAATAAAAGAAAGATTAACGGAAACAGAATGATTGACGAACTGCTTCGAATAATTTATGTAAAATCATTATGCATGATGTGATTTTAATACTTTTGAGTTTGAGATGTAAACAATTCAATATCTAACTAATATAAGGAATGATTTCAAAAATCTTAGATATCATTCTACATACTGAATAAATACATACCTACTCATTCATATATTTACAAGAGAACTGAATTTATGCATAAAAATTGTAAAATTCACCTAGTCCCAGATACATTTGAATATGAATTATTCCTACTTCCCATCTCTCAATAGAGATAGCTTATAACTTCAAGGTACCTGGCAGTGAGACTTCTGAATTAATTATATTCCGGTTTAGAGAAATAAACATGGAATCAAGTAAAACTCGCCAATAAATAGAAATAAACATAGAGATATACACTTACACTTTCGTAAAATAATGAACACAAACATTCGCTCAATTACACAATGACTAACTGAATTGGATGACAGTTAGAATCGTCGTTTATTAGTTGAGTAGGAGATCTCAGGGTCATACATTTTGATCATAACATGTCAGATTCTGCGTAAACTTGAATTAAATGTTTGCACATCATCATTTATGTTTTCCAAATATAAACAACAATCGGTGAAAGTAAACACCTCCTTTTCAGAAAACTGATTATTACAATTAGGTCCCTCTATATTTTCATTTGATCAACGAGCTATAGATATTTCACATTATTTATTACGTACTATTTCTATTCATCCTCTAGATTCGACAGTTTTCACTGCACATTGAGCAGAAAAAAATTGATAATTATTTAATGTACGAGGGAAGGTGAAAAGTCCCTGAAAAATGAAACAAGAAATGGTTTATTTGGTCAAAAGTCAAATAATACGGTTTCGGCAACCCTTCAAAATGGGTTGTTTCAGCGATGACCTCATCGTTGAAGCCAGATCACTTTCCGCCGAGCCATTTCTTCAAGTTTGGATGACGAACCAATTCGTAGCGCAATTGATCCAATTTTGCCATTACAAATGCGAATATGTGCTCGGTGCGTTCTCCTGGTGGAAGAGCACTTTTTCTTGGCCGAATGCGGCAGCTTTCACTTCAAACGAGTTTCAAGAGTCGAATGTCTTCATGTTCAAATCTATGAAGATAATATAATAGTGACGAAACCACAATGAAAGGATGAGTAGTTATTAATTAAATTAAATCGAAAGAAAGCGCAAATTCACATCCTTTCTTGAAATTAGCAAACAATTCTCAAACCCAAATAGTATGGAGAAAACCCGTTGTTGAGAAGATGCAAGCCTTTTTTTAAGGTTTTAATAAATTTAAACTGTCAAGATGAATTGAAACATTGTCTACACTCGAATATTCTCTTGTCGTAATTAATCGTATGAGTTTACATAATTTGCTTAAAAAAAAACATTTTTAACTTGATAAAATAATTATAAGAATATAGAATTCAATAGAACCACCCATTACGTGATACAAATCCATTACAAAAGTAAGTAGCTATTAAAAGGCTCATTTTCACTTATTTAATTTATATGAATGATCTCTGTGAACTAAATTAAGATGAAAAGTTTTTACCTTCTACGACGATACTTCATTACTATATTCAAATATAGGAAAAGAGATGTACACGAATCTATTGTTGATGGCTTACAACTAATCAAGGACTGGTTTGATAGAAAAAAATGTTTATTATTATTAGAAAACCAAATATATACATTTTTCTGTATGGGACAAATTCAAATTTGATACACCCATCTGTTATCACAGTTCCAAATGTAACATATCTCAAAATGAAGATTGCTTCTTGTAGTGCTACAATTCAAACGTACTTGGGGCTGAGTTTTGAAAAAAACCTTTTCTTGAAACAGCACATCAATAATAAATAACAAACTTTCAAAAATTGTCCCCCTATTCTATAGAATAAATAGATATGTTCCAGTGCGTCTTATGTATTATGCTCTCTACGTTATAAGACTAACATTTGGACATTGATTATGAAGAAAAAACTTCTTGTGAGACTGATATGTAGGGTAAATTAGATAACACCATCAAAATCATTATTTAATAAGCTAAATATCGCGAATCTGAGACAGACCTGCTGTGTAAATATCTGTAAAGTAATATATAAATTTGGCTCGATTCTGAAAAAAAAACGTGGTAAAATATTATATGTTACACCGTTCGTTAACAGAACACTGACGCAGAAATCTTTTAAATCAATTGGCCCAAAAAACGATTTACCAGTGGAAATAAAAAAATGTGCATACATCAGTTTATTTACAAAACAAACTAATACGTTTTTTTCTAATACAGATGTTGCACCATTATTTGAAGTAATAAATTAATGAATGAATCATATTACGAATTTAGCATTACATTTTATTAATATATGCAAGTCTCCATTACTTTTTATTTTGTTTCTACTATAATTTTTATTATAATTTACCATTAATTCTTCTTTGCAAGTTGGTTTATATTTAATCTTCATAGTTTTCTATTTTTTGCTTCTATTTTTATTTTCATTATAAATTAACATTTTTTCTTTTTTATTTGTTTCTAATTTTTTACTTTTATTATAATTATCTAGTGAAAGAGTGAGAAAATTCAAATTATTTATATCAATATGATACTAATAAGCCATGCACATGAAGTAATCTTTCTGGAATTATTTGTTGCCATTAGTGATGACTTAATGTGTTTATATGTTATTTCTTTTCTTCTCTTATTTCTGTGGCTATACACTATAATTAATTAATTTGTGTTAAATATGTAGGAATATGTTGGTATAATAGGCAATAAAAGAATCATTTCATTTCAGATCATTAAATGCGACTAGTTTCGTTAACACCGTAGTTTCTTCAAACAGTAGACTGATATTACAAAACACTGTATTTGGTCAAATTTTCTAGAGGAAGCTACGGTGTTATCAGAACAAGTTGCATTTGATTCATCAATTTACTGAAAATCAAACTCATAGTTACTAGATTTAAGTTTATTAGATTATATTTACCAAAGAATGCATGTTTGAGAATTAACTAAACATTTATTTCTTAGTAAAGAGCCAATTCTGTATTAGAACCAAGTAGTCTGAAAAAAAAATTCGTCAATAATTAACGCAAACGTTGTTAGTTGGGGCCAGAGAGTTTCGCTGTATCATAGGTGTGTCCTAGAACATCCTTCACGACGGGTTTAATTTTGGTTAAAAAAAGGTTTATTAATTTATTTGTTACTCTAGGGTCTAACGAAAGTGGTATACAGAAATGTGGTTAGTTTCTATCGAGTTTCTTTTCATTCTTCTTCGTGTAGCAGTTGTGACAAAGTACTCAGTTTACGATCTACGAAATACGGGCACATCTTTACAGTTGTTTTGCGTTTGTGGAACGCATGTTACTACCATTCTGTGATACTGCGTTAGTGCGTTGGTAATAAAATTCACTAATTAAAAAGATTCAGTATTTACCTTCATAATTGTTTTAGAATAACTAATGAGAGGAAGGAACGGTTGATACCCGAACGTAAATTAGTAGGCGAGGCGGAAGTGGGAGACATTCGCACCTCAGAGACATTCGAAGCGGTTTGCGCCTGGTTGTTTGCTTTGACTTTTGATAACTTAAATTTGTGAATAAGGCCTGGTGTGGCATGTGTATATCAAAGAGTTCTATATACAGAATAGACTACTAAGCCTTTCTCTGGTAAGTTGATGGACATTCTGTCCTTCTCGCACATGTACTGCTCTCTCATGTTACTTACTGATGTTACTACGATGAGTGGTATTCAACTTGATAAGAGAAGTTAGTAGAAGGGGGGACCGTGCGAGAAGGACAGAATGTCCATCAACTTACCAGCGCTTTCCTATGCTTGACACACTACTTGTCTACTCTATATATAGAGCTCTTCGGTGGATATTCTGAGAAACCGAAAACCTAATCTTCACATGGCATTACATTCCATCAGTAAGTATTATTTATCGTTATTTTAATAATAATTCTTTGTTCAATGTCAATAAGTTCATTGAAACGACACCCATAGACACCATTTCACATTTCAATTGAATAAGATAAGTAAAATATTGAATAATCAGCCATTACGTGATGCTGATGCGGGGTAAGCCACTGGCAATGTGTTTCCTCAATGGCCACTAGAAGACGGAAACATAGATCCTTCATTTGTTACTCTATGATAGAGATCTCTTCTGTGTTCTGTCTTCATTAAAATTACAGATTCCTTCTTGTAATTAAGAGAAGATAACTACGTAGAAGTCTAGAACAACAGAGCAAACAGAATACTGAATAACTACTTTGATTTTGAGGTTATAAAATTTTACCTTATTTCTAACCACGGTCGTACATACAGATCTGGGAACTCGTATGTTTGACATGGGTCTCTTACGCGTCGCCAAACTCGTAGTCCCTGGCTCAGCCACTAGCTAGCGCTTGAATCGAAGTGGTAAAACGATTTCTCTCCGGAATCGCAAGCAGTGTTACTAAGTATTCTGATTTGAGAGAGGAATAGAACTGTTACTCTTGTCAAAATGTATTACTCACCTTAAAAATAACTTCCCCTTTTCGCACACATAAAAGACCTCGTTAAAACAATTTCTTTCCTGAATCGCAAGCATCCACTTTTTTCGCATTTCCGCATCTTTTGGCACTTTAAAAACAGAAGTTTCTTGCTTTACACTTTTGTACCTCGTTTTGCATTTCGGCACAATGCACGGTTTCGTAGTTTGTTTCTAAAAACGCAGGTATTCCTTGTGTTTACAAGTCAAGAATGACAGTTGTCAGAGAACACTCTTCGACTACTGCGCCACCTTTTTGGTACTACGCGACAGTTCACGTTTAGTGGAGTCACTTCTCACATAGGAAACAGCTTCGAGTTCCCAGACCTGTATGTACGACCGTGCTTTTAACTTCATAATTGTTCTATGACTTTTATTAACCACTACGTGCCGTGTCGGACGCCGGTGTTAGAGTTGGAGTTATTGGGCAGTGGTAGTAGAAATATTCTGCAGTTTTTCTTTTTTTGCAGTGCAGTACTAACGTCATGGCGAATTCCAACGAAAATATGGAATACACAACTGTAGAAAGGGGTGCCTTATATTCACAAGATTACAGGGTGTATATTTGTACGTATTTTAGAAACTTTATCTACTTGTAGTGTTCTTGAACCATGACCTGCAATGTACCGTCGTACTTTATAAAGGAGAATAACTCGTAATAATTTTTTTACTATTCCAGATAATTAGTATAAAAATACATATCTAAAAGTAAAAAATGTGATATCCACTAATCAAATAGGTACATAATTATATCGATTGGAATTTCTTGAAAGGCAAAGTTAAAATCAAAATTTTTTGATGGTTTGGTATTATTCTTACAATGGTAATTATTTTCAAAGAACCAAAGAAATTCCTCAGATACTGGAAGTCTATTCTCAATGTAGATAAAAATTACTATCGTTTCACCCTTTGCTATGCGATATAAAATTTTATCCATATTGTGAAATTAAACACTACTATTTTTATATCCGTTATTTGTAACTTCTGTTACTCGAGTTTCAGCATTATTATGCCATCTCAGTATTCAAAATAAATGTAGATATTTTCAGATGATAAAAATGGACCTGTCTCACCTCTTCATGATATTCCACTTGTTGCTGATGCAACTAAAAAGATTTTCAACATGGTTGTGGAAATCCCAAGATGGACTAATGCAAAAATGGAAGTGAGTCTTAAACAACATTCTCTCAATTGTTTTCAAAACATTTTCAAATTTTCAGATCACAATGAAAGAAATTTTAAATCCTATTAAACAAGATATCAAGAAAGGTAAACCAAGATTCGTTCCAAACTGTTTTCCGCATCATGGTTATATTTGGAATTATGGTGCCTTACCCCAAACATGGGAAAACCCAGAACATTTAGATGATGGTACAGGCTGTAAGGGTGATAATGATCCTATAGATGTTATTGAAATAGGTTATAGAGTATGCAAACGTGGTGAAGTTATACAAGTTAAAATTGTTGGAACAATCGCTTTAATTGATGAAGGTGAGTTTTCAATTTAGTAACTAACAAGATGTTGAAAAAAACAATTTTGACTAATACATAAAGATCTTATGAGTTGCCCCCTAACGTAATTTTGGACAGTTACATGTGAAGAACACACTAAGTATATTTACTTAACAATTAATGTACCTGGGTACATAAACTTTGAAGAAGTACTAAGATGGAATAATCGATCTGATACTTAATAAGAAAATCATTCACGTCAATCTGTCTTACCTGCAAAGGCAGTAATTAAACAATCAAATTCAAGGTATTTTACGTAGCTTTGGTTTTGGCAATTGCTTGATCAACAAGATTATTTCATTTGACATTAATGAAACTATAATTTGTCAAAATAATAAAGTGCTCCTTCCAAACTTTTGTTCTCCAATTTCTGAATATTTTTTATTCAAATTGGGATTCTATACAATATCATGTGTACAGGGTGTTTCAGAAAGGCCTTCCGTAAATGCAGGGGACGGTCCTATTTTTTTTCGTTTCGGAGATACGGACGTTGAATTCAATTTTTTTTCAAACGAAATTTTGCTGTAGCTTCTGTGCAGTTACAGATATTTCGTTGAAATCTGATAATCGAGGGTTTCAGGGGACGCCAAATAAGATGGTTTAGTTAGTTTCAGATTATGCGGTAGAGGGCGCTGGTTGCGCGACTTTTCGACGTTTCTTTTAGCCTTAACTTTTTTGAAAATAATTTTTTTGTTTTTGCACATTTTTCTGAGTTACAATTTCATTTCAAACAATTTATGTACTCTTGTCGAGGTTCTCAAAATCTCACCGTTTCCGAGAAAAACGCGTTTAAATGATTTGGTAGTAAGTAAATTCGTTAATGAGCTTTGTTATGTTCATTTGAACGCGTTTCTCCGGAAATTCTCGCATTAAGGTATATCTTTGTTAACATCATTAGAAAGGTTAGATAATTTTAATCATTTTGGTTCAAAGCTCATTGGCATACCGACCTTAATAACTGTGGGGGAAGCTATTGAAAGTGTAATAATTTAAATCGATGTAGTTCCTAAACGATTCATTCGATTCTAGTAAACTACAATTTCTATAGAAGAGAAGGTACGTACTTTCAATTGTCGTATCTGTTGGTTCACGACAGTTCCTAATTAAATTGCTAGAGGGCGTAATTTGTAATTATAACGGTTTTATTGATTTTATCCCAAAAACTTAAATTATACGATATAGCTATGAGATGATAATCGGAAATTAGATTAAACTTGCGAAAAAAAATTGGAAACCCCAGATCGATATCTTTTTGTTTCAAAGTTCGAGAAAAACGCGTTTAAATGAACATACGCGATTTCGATAGTAAGTAAATCTGTTAATGAGTTTTTGTTATGTTCATTTAAGCGCGTTTTACTCGAAAACGTGAAATTTTGAGACCCTCAACAAGAGTACATTATTTGTTTGGAATAAAATTTTAAACCAGAAAATGTGCAAAAAAAAAAATCGTTCTCAAAAAAGTTGAGGCTAAAAGAAACACCGAAAAGTCGCGCACCCAGCACCCTCTACAGCATAATCTGAAACTAACTAAACCATCTTATTCGGTGTCCTCTGAAACCTCCGAGTACCAGATTTTAACAAAATATCTGTAAATTCTCGTATCTCCGAAACGAAAGAAGTTAGGACCAGAGTTTATATGAAAATATGATTATTTTTGTAAAATCTACCGTCCCCTGCATTTAGGGAGGTCTTTCTGAAACAGCCTGTATATGCTACTGCACAAAAGGGATTAATGTGACAAATGAATACTTATGTGGCTAATAGTTATTACATTTACCATAGTTTTCTAAGTGCTGAATCTGATTTATAGCTACAGGACAGATACCAAGTGTTTTTCAACTGTCTGTCCCAACTTATTGTTATTGAAGACAATAGACAACATGTCAATTTCAATGCAGAAACATCTTACATTAGAAACCAAAATATGTATATGTTCCCTTGAATTTACTATCTAGTGGTGTAGTTCATGTCTTCCTTTTAAGAAATATATTGCTCGTACTTGGGACTATTCGTGTATTATAGGTTGAAGCAATTGAGATATTAGTAAAAAAACTATAAAAGAGTTCACAACTGCGAATAATAATCATCCTTCTCCACTAAAACTACTGTAAGTACTTTTAGCTGATGGCTACTTAGTAGCAGTCCTCAGAACAAATAGTACTTTTAGTAGACAAGGGTAATTCTTACTTGAAAGTTAGATATTAGTGTTGAACTGTGTTTAGTTGAAAAAACAACCTCCAATAGCTGTATCGCCATATCAAAGTGAAAATCTTGTATTTGATAAGTTATGGTATTGTATAAGATAAACTTGTCTTTCTGCATCTTATCTAATCTAATACAGGTCTCAGAATTATCAGCCTGAGAGGTCCTAAAATGGCGGGGAAAGGTCATTAAAAAACACTGGCTTCATATTACAATTTTTTTTTCTGTAGTCAACATTCAGTTATTCCCATCCATTATATTTTGTATTGCAATTTTAGGAGAAACTGATTGGAAATTGATTGCTATAAATGTGAAAGATCCATTAGCTGATCAAATAAATGACGTAGCCGATGTTGAAAAGCATTACCCAGGTCTCTTGAAGGCTTCTGTGGAGTGGTTCAAAATTTACAAGATTCCAGATGGCAAACCAGAAAATCAATTTGCGTTCAACGGAGAAGCTAAATCGGCCACATTTGCTTTGAAAGTTATTGATGAGGTATTACAAAATTACGTTCTACACTTTTCAATTCTTCTTTGGATAAGTTGATCAATGGCAAATAATGTAATGATTCATTTTCCATACACCTTGATACCTATAAATATAACAATAGATGTTCAATAATCAATAATGCAAATGAAAATACAAACATATTTCATGTTAGAAAAAAGTCTTGGTTCTCCAGATTGGACAGGGGCAACACATCTATTAGTTCCAGACAGCTGTTTTGCTCTTTTCATGAGCTCATCAATATGTGGCATGGTGAATAGCATTCTCAGTGAGTGGGACTTTTTCGAAAGTGGTTGTTTAGTTCTGCCAGAGATGGTTGATCAGTGACTTCCTCGTCTGGCTTATTCCACTAATAAGCTCATAAGAACAGTGAAATAGCTGTCTGGAACTAATAGACATGTTGTCACTGTTCAACCTGAAGACCTAAAACTTTGTCTGCATGTTGAATAATTAAATAATTCCAAACAATTTATATATAATTGAGATTTTAGTACAATATATTTGGAAAATCTAAAAACCAGTCAATGTAAATAATTACTCTAAATGCAATTGAATATTATGGCCTGACTGACTTGATTTCAATACAGCAGATTTATTTACATTACATATATAGTTATACAATCATCAGAATTTGTTGTGAAATTCATTAATAAAGAAAAATTTTTCCAGTACAACATTGAAATGCACTTTGGCTCATCAAATTCATTCAAAATTCACTTTACCAGCAACTGTGTATCCACAGTGTGGCCTTTTTTTTTAGTTTATTAATAATTGTGATTCAGGTGGTAGTAAATTATTTAAATAATATAGATATTATTCTTTGGTAATAAAACTAACCTCTGCCACTTTTTCCTGAATTTCAGCAATTAATCTGGTATTATTTGTAGGTTCATAAATTTTGGAAGTCTCTTGTGAACAAAGAAGTAGATGCAAAAGGTATATCATGGTGAGTTTTTGTCTCTTATTCTTATTTCCTACTGGTGATGATACAAACAACAATGACATAAACGCTTGCTTTGTTTGTTTGGTACCATTAGGAATATGAGTGTGCCTTAAGTGGAGCAAAGAATTTTCCTTCAACCAATATTTTCAAGAAAGCCAATATTTTTTGTCTTGGAATATTAGCAAGAAATTTGTAAATTTGTATTAATGCATATTAAGTCCATTAAGTTTGCACTTAATATTTCAAGCTCAACAACATACAGGTTGGAGCAAAAAATATAGCCAAATACAATTAAATCAATTCTATTATATCGAATTATCCCATCTAATAATTAAACTAATGTTTTCCATTTAAAAGTATTTCAATTAGTAACAAGGAAAGCCAAATTGGCAATTTTTCTTCTAATGCAACTCAAATTGAAAAAAATTATTACAAACAGTTTTTACTTTAAACCTAATTTAGTAATAACAAATAAATTAATTTGAAAATTAAATTATACTAGTGAATAGAAAAAAATAATATGTTTTAACAAAATTATTTTGAAATTTAAAAAATTCTGAAAAAAACAATTTCTCACTAAGAAATCTTCACTTATTTCAATAATAATAATTTATCAAAAATCCTTTTCAATATCAATAAAATATGATTGAATTAATTTTTTCCTAAAAATAATAATAATAAAAATGTTTCTTTTAGATTTCAAATTTTTTTATATTTTATTAATAAATAATTTATTCATTTAAACTTTTTATTAATTTAATTGATAAAGTAAAAATTGATAATAGTTCCCTACAAATTATTTTAAAATTCAACTCTTAATTATAAATATGATTAAATTTATGGTATTCAGAAACTATGAAATTTTTTACAAAAAAAGTACCAAAAAAATGCTGGAAATACCTAGAGAGATCCAAAAAATATTTCTTTCAGATTTTAAATCAAGAAATTTTCATATTTTATTAATAAATAGATTATTTTTTTAAACTTTTTATTAATTTGATTGTCCTCTCCCAACATACCACCGCTGGCTCACACGATGTTCGAACATAATAGGTTTTCCTCTCGTTCAGTCAAAGTATTAAAAAAAAACATCACGATCATCGTCATTCATTTTTGAAGCTTCCACTAAAAGTTAGTTTACAACAATACATTAATATAATGAATAATTGAGAATTTTTTTTACGCGCTCATAATATGCTCCAAGAACTACAACTACATTCAGGACATAATTTAGAAGGTTGATGGCTCTATATCACCAGTTTCTTGCATGTGCTGTGATAATAAATTAGTAATAGAGATTTACATCTTGTAGTGTTAACACTGGGATTGAAGGTAGTCCTTTCAAAGTTACCACAACAGAAGCTACTGAAGTAATTTCCAAGACGCCCATATCTGGATCTGCACAAGCTATTGATCCAATTGGTAAGTCAACAGTTTGTTGTCTCTTTTATCCACTAACTATTGTAGATGTATTTTCAGTTGATAAAGTATGTTTTGTTAATCAAGCCTCGTGCAAGTCTAGATTGTAGTGCAAAATGGTTAGTTTCGAAATTGGTTGGAAATTTTTCTCTCAACATTTTTCTTTTGTTGCAGTTGATAAATGGCATTATGTACACTTGAAGTGAGCAGCTTCCACGAGTCCGTCAACATTGCATTTAAAATGAGAATTGTTCTATAAATAAAATATGATTACAGCATAAAGTAATAAAACTATGGAATTGTGAAGAAATAAACACAATTTGGAATGAGTTATTTATTTCACATTAACCCAATTTAATTTCATCCTGGTTAATGGATAGAATCTCAAGTTTTTTTACCTGTACCTTCCCAGAATATCAAAAAAATATATTTTGAGGTTATACTAAAAAGAGATAAAATGAAAAAACAACTAAATAAAAACTATTCTCTGCATTTTTTGGAGTTGAAAGCTTACAGAAAAAACAGATTTAACAAAATTATAATATATGCTAAAAAATCCTACAATAAAAACGAAATTAATAAAAACTTCAATAATCCAAAAAAAATTACGCATTAATTAATAATGCTACCAATTCATTGATAAATAAAAATGATATCCAATTAATAGATGAAAATAATAGTATAATTACCAACAAAAAATGCGCTGATAACTATGCTAACAACTACTTGAGTTCAATTTTAAATAGAATGCAAAACAAAATAAACCAAAAAAAAATAGTAAAAGAAAACTCTGCCTCTATGTATCTAACTCCTAATGAATACAATTCAATAGCATTAAAAAATAACAGTGCGCCCGGCTTGGTAGGTATCTCTGGTAAGATAAAGAAAATGTTCCATACTTATATTATTAAACCCTTAAAACACATTTTAACTTAATATTTAAAACTTCAATTGTTCCTAAAGCGATTGTAATTCCTTTGTTTTATATTTTCGTCTTTACGTACGTTTCGGTCTCTCGACCATCATCAGAAGACATGTCAAAAAACTAATTATAGCATAAAGCGTCCATATCGCACCAATTTCAATCAAAAATGCCCACGTCGTCGAAACGAACAGAACCACGAATAATCGAAATTGTACCGGTACAACTACGGTTATCAACTATTATCCATAGAGATCATATAGTATAGAGGAGTAAAGCCCCTATATAGCCTATGTATTCGTTGCGTACCATGTTCGATCTTACGCGATGAGTTATCCGTACCCCACTCCGCATTATTTTAACTCGTTCCCCTTACTCTCCTACAACCGCGTGCTTAGATTACTTTCATATTTCAAATGTGAGTGGGGAACGGAAAAGTTTTTGGAACCTTCTCGCGTTAAGACGGGGCTTTACTCCTCTATACTATATGATCTCTATGCTATTATCACCATAATCTTATCATAGTCACTGTAGCTTAACAGGAATGCGACATAAATGTGATCTGTTTAGAGCACGGTCGTTTATACAGGTCTGGATTTCTGGGAACTCGAGGCTGTTTCCTATGTGAGAAGTGAGTCCGCTAAGCGTCATCTGTTGCATAGTACCAAAAGGGTGGCGCATGAGTTGAAGAATGATCTCTGACACGTATACGACCGTCGTCTCTGGCAACGGTCATTGTTGACTTGTAAACACAAGGAATACCAACGTTTTTAGTGAAAAATTACGAAACCGTGCATTTTGCCGAAATGCAAAACGGGATACAAAAGTGTAAAGCAGGAAACTTCTGTTTTTATTAAAGTGCCGAAAGATGCGGAAATGGGAAAAAGTGGATGCTTGCGATTCCGGATAGAAATCGTTTTAACGAGGTCTTTTATGTGTGCGAGCATGTATAACGAAAAAGGTGAAGTTATTTTTGAGGTGAGTAATACATTTTGACAAGAGTAACAGTTCTATTCCTCTCTCAAACCAGAATACTAAATATTGCGTTAAGAGAAAAATTATTTTACCTAATAATGTAATTGTTGCCATACTTCGATCCAAGCGCTAGCTGGTGGCTGAGCGAGGGACTACGAGTTTGGCGGCATTTAAGACTCATGTCAAACATAGACTTCCCAGACCTGTATGTACGACCGTGGAGTAAGGCAAATAGTTGTTCTGCGCATAGAGGTAATTATGTGCATAGAGATATAACGAAAAAGGTGAAGTTATTTTTAAGATGAGTAATACATTTTGACAAGAGTAACAGTTCTATTCCTCTCTCAAATCAGAATAGTAAATATTGCGTTAAGAGAAAAATTATTTTACCTAATAATGTGATTGTTGCCATACTTCGATTCAAGCGCTAGCTGGTGGCTGAGCGAGGGACTACGAGTTTGGCGGCATTTAAGACTGATGTCAAACATAGAGTTCCCAGACCTGTATGTACGACCGTGAAGTAAGGCAAATGGTTGTTCTGTGCATAGAGGTAATTCAAACTATTCAATCTCTATGGTTCCGTGAGAAACTAAAAATTATCGAGGTAGAATTTTGAAACTTCTATAATGAAAATAGTTCATGTTCTGTGATGAAAATTACCATTGACGAGTGGAATACTGTGTCGTGATCACGGTCGTATAGACAGGTCTGGAAACTCGAGACTGTTTCCTATCTGAGCAGTGAGTCGCTTACGCGTCTAAGTGCGCGTAGTACCCAAAGTCGTCACGTAGACACATAAAAGGCGTCACCACTGTCGTATGTACGACCGTTGGCATCACGTAAGAGTATCATCTTGATCTCTATGAAGAGTATTTTCTGACAACTGTCAGTTGACTTGTCAACACAAGGAATACCGGCGTTTTAGAAATGAATTACGAAACTGTGCATTGTGCCGAAATGCAAAACGGGGTACAAAAGTGTAAAGCAAGAAACTTCTGTTTTTAAAGTGCCGAAAGATGCGGAAATGCGAAAAAAGTGGATGCTTGCGATTCCGGATAGAAATCGTTTTAACGAGGTCTTTTATGTGTGCGAGCATGTATAACGAAAAAGGAAAAGTTAATTTTAAGATGAGTAATACATTTTGACAAGAGTAACAGTTCTATTCCTCTCTCAAATCAGAATAATAAATACAAGAACACATTTAATTGATAATTATTTTAATAATTTATAAAAAGACAAGAATCTACACATCAGTTTGGTTAACTACATATAGTTGGCTTTCGAGTTCTCAACATGCTGCTCTTGAATTCGCTCAGTCCCCAGCCTAATGTTGGTTGATTCTGTCATAAAAAATATGTTTCTACGATATATTTGTTTTCCAAAATACCTTACCATATCAGTAGTTTTGATTTCATCGTTTGAATTACCAGGTTCGTCACAATTATCAGGTTCCATTGGCACATTGATTGAATCCTGTGAATAATAGATTTTTAATGAAGAGAATAAATTGAGTTTAATATTTTTGAAAGCACATCCCTCGCGATCCAAGCGCTAGCTGGTGGCTGAGCGAGGAACTACGACCGTGGGGACGCATAAGCGACTCAGCTCAACCATAGAGTTTCCAGACCTGTGTATATGACCGTGGTCGTGATAAAGATTATCGCATAGATAACTACTCCTGTAGTAGAATTATCTATGGATTATCGTAACTCAATGCCATAGATGACTCTACTACCTTAGAGTTATCTATGCTCAATGCATTGGTTATGTCACGGTGTAAGAGAAGAAAGGTGTGTCAACTCACCAATATAGGGACTTCTTGTGTCGTTAGTACTGCGGGCGCCGCGCGGGGCACTGTTATCGTTAGAGGGTAAAATGGCGGCGATCAGCTTGTCGCAATGAAGTGATTTAAAGGCCTGTAAACATAGACCGGACAGTGGCCGCCATTTTACCCTCTATTTGGCGATCGCAGCGCCTGTGGAGAATCACGAAACTAACGACGTACGATTCGCTCGGTGGACGGATTACCATAGAGTCGACACACCTTTCTTCTTACGCCGTGGTTATGTTGATTCAGTATCAGCTCAGCTGTAACCTAGGCCCTAATCAGTAGAGTAGGCAATCTCTTCACTAGTATAGAACGTCACTAGTCACCTTTACTTAATACTTGCACGCTTGTCCTTTCGTACTAAAATGTCGGTTACATCTTTTTTTAAGTTAAGGTTTTCGAATTGCCTATTTAAAAAAAATAGAAATATTTTACTGTCGCAGTTGTCGTTGTTTTTGTGCAATAGTAGCTTGATGGTTGATTGCAACGTAAATATGGAATACACAACTGTAGAAAGGGGTGCCTTATATTCTCCAGATTATAGGGTTTATATTTGTACGTATTTCATAAACATATCATAGCCCCGTGAAATTGAACCATGATCTCCGTATCAATAATTTCGCACTGCTCTTAAGGAGATTTCATTTGTGCAAAACATTATTTTAGCACTTTATCATATAATTCGATATGTAAGTCCTAATACATTAACTTGTTACTGCAAAGTAAAACCCAATAACCAGAATGATTAGAATGCGTGAACGATTTGGATGATCATATTCACTCATGAGAATTGAAATATCATGAAGGTTAAGACCATTATCAAAATGAGGATAATTTCAGATAATAAAAATGGGCCGGTCTCACCTTTTCACGATATTCCACTTATTGTTGATACGAATAAAAAAATTTTCAACATGATTGTTGAAATTCCAAGATGGACTAATGCCAAAATGGAAGTAAGATAGAAAGAAAATTATTCAAGTAATCTTTGGAATATTTTGAATATGCTTTTCAGATTACGAAAAATGAAACTTTAAACCCGATTAAACAAGATATTAAAGAAGGTAAACCTAGATTTGCGCCAAACTGTTTCCCTCATCATGGTTATATTTGGAATTATGGTGCCTTACCTCAAACATGGGAAAATCCAGAACATTTAGATGATGCCACTGGCTCTAAGGGTGATAATGATCCTATTGATGTTATTGAAATAGGTTATAGAGTATGCAAACGTGGTGAAGTTATACAAGTTAAAATTTTAGGGACAATTGGTTTAATCGATGAAGGTAAGTTTTCAATTAGAGTGATTCAATTAAACTTACATATCCCTTTTTTTAAATATGTTTTGGATATACTAGTGTAAATAGCTAAGTGTAGAAAGTAAAAGAATTTGTTATAATTCACACAAAAGTATATTATTGATAATTTCTTAAGGGTTCAATTTTACTAAATAATACACAAAATTTTCTTCATTGATATTCAGAATATATTTGAAAAATAATTTTATAGAGCACCTAAGTTTTTTCGAATAAAGAGGCTGAATAGATTATATTTTGAGTTGTAATTTTAGGGGAAACCGATTGGAAATTGATTGCTATAAATGTGAAAGATCCATTAGCTGATCAGATAAATGACATATCTGATGTTGAAAAGCATTACCCAGGTCTCTTGAAGACTTCAGTAGAATGGTTCAAGGTTTACAAAATTCCAGATGGCAAGCCTGAAAACAAATTAGCGTTCAATGGGGAGCCCAAACCTGCCTCATACGCTTTGAAACTTATTGATGAGGTATTTTTTAATTTCATTCAATACTTTTTGAACCTTGTTGGAAATTGGCTACTAATGTTGCCTCACTGGGGTAAAATCTCTTCAAATTCTCTAATCAAGAATCCTGGAATTCTATGTTTTTAGTGGAATTTGATGATTGATTGAGGTGATTGGTGAATGACACCTTTGTTATTTTGCATTGTTTAAGTAGACTAAGTCTTGTATACAAATCATTTTAAAATATACATCACTTTCTGACCGGTTACATTGAATTTGTTTTTTTTTAATGATTGATGCAAAATCTTAATTTCAATAAAATAATCATGTGAACTCATTTAATATTGTGCAGGAAAACAAGCCCAGATGATTTTTTTCACATTGATAATTCTTTTTCATCATTCATACTTATTACTTTAATAAATCTCGTATTATTTATAGGTTCATAAATTCTGGGAGCAACTTGTAAACAAAGAAGTAGAAGGAAAAGGTATATCATGGTAAGTTCTTGCCTAGAGGTTATTGACATGAATAGAATTAGAGTAATAGTAAAATGTTTATTGATCAAGATGCTTGCAACATCACTAATGCTCTCCAATATGTATTTTATATTGAAAGTTAGCAATGATTATATTCAGGTTGATCAAAATTGAATTATGAGTTTTCCAACCTAGTGAATAAATTTTGTATAAACTGAAAACTTTTATGGTAGTTAAGCAAATAAAGCACTAAAATAGGCAAAACCAGCGAAAGTTGGCGCAGTTGGATGGATTGAGATGCGGTTTTTTGCATTCGATTCATAAACTGAATAGGAAATCTATCCGGTATTTTCTTTTTGTGGAAAAAATTTGTTGCATTTCTACAGCCAAAAAATGCATTTTTCTGAGTGCACTTTTTGAGGTGAATAAGAAAACGGACTCGAATTGGTTTCTCGGGGGTTTTTGGGGGTCGCTGAACACGAATATGCTATCTAGAAAATTCCCTGAGGTCCCCTTGGAGCTCCCCGGGGGTATCCGGGCATCCTGACACCCTAGATATCGATGAAAGTAATAAAAAAATTATTTTTAATGTTTGTTAACTGTTCAAGATATAAAGATTTGCTAGTGATGATTACGACGTGAAAAAACTTCTGCAATACCTGGTGTACTCTGAGCCCGGGTAACCACGTCATCTTCTTGGAATTTATTAATTTTTCTTAATTAAATTTAACAAATTCTAGCTCTCAGGGTTTTCAAAGTCTGGGGTTGCGACAAAAAGTCCGTAAGTCATAAGTAATTTTGTTCGCTGGGTCGATTGGCACCCTCGAATAGACGAAATTTTGTTGATTCATAACAATTGTTTGAACAATGATTGTTAAAACCGTCAATTTGGCTGAACGAAAAGACACGGGTAATTGTTTTGCACTTTCCTGAGCATGGTTCTAACGGACTTTTCAACAGCTGAATTGTTTATTAGCGTTTTAACAATAAACAATTGTGCAAAATGCGAGTATAAGTTCATATCTCGTAGGGTCTTCCAAGTCGATCGGCACCCTCCAATCGAAAGAATTCTTTACAATTATTTCGGCATAAAAAAACACGGGTAATTTTTTTTCCACTTTGCTATGAACCGCTTAGTTAGTTTGACTGTAATTAGGCTGCGTTTTGCCTGGGCCTTGATGGGTTAAATATGTGAGAATTTTCGCGAAACATAATTGGTTAACGCGCTATAACTTTTTAATAAAAATTCACATGTACTTCGGAATGGTATCAATATCTGCGTAATGAGTCACTCTACAGATACAAATCGCGGAAAAAAGGTATTTGGATCTGAATTTGGTTGTACGATTTTTTATTTGACGATTTTTTCGTCAAATTGATAAAATTTAGCGTTTTTTTGTACTTTTCTGCAAATAGCAGCCAAACAGTCTTACATATGCAACTTTCAACTGTTGATCTCACTTTTCCACACAATTGCGAATAATTTAATATATCATCGACTGGTGCTGAGTCAAGTTTATAAAAAGTTACTCCAGGATTTTCACAACGAAGTTTTACTTTTGGAAAAAAATTCGCCCTGAGCGCAAAAGCAAACTTTTTAACTTCTAAGGTGGCTTTTAATTATTCGAAATAGATGTAGAATCGAACGCAAATATCGAGAAGATTAGGCAGAAAAGTGTGTTACATAGTGTTATTGTTGTGAACGATTGAATTGATTATTTATTACCTTGTAGTGTGAACACTGGAATTGAAGGTAGCACATCCAAAATTACCACAACACAAGCCTCTGAAATAATTTCCAAGACGCCCAAATCCGAACCTGAACAAGCTATAGATCCAATTGGTAAGTTTTTAGAATATTTACCTTTTCAGTCACTATGTTTTTGGTGGATCAAAGTGGTACTAATTTAGTGACTTTTTTTTGTTACAGTTGATATGTGGCACTATGTACACTCAAAGTGAGCAGTTGCTAGATGTACTAACTGATATTCCATCAATATTGCATTTATTGTGTTTTTATGTACATAGACCATAGTAAAACTTAAGGAATTTAGGAAAAAAATGAATACAGATGAAAATGCAATTTATTTAAAGCCCGAGTCCCTTTTCAATATGATCTAGTTCTGGTTAGTTTCTTCTTTTAAATAATAGTTGAAGTGTTGATTCAATTTCATGCTTTTGATGCTATTTAAACAATAAGAGATATAAGGAAAGTATTGGATAGGTTAATAATGAAACAACCTAAAAATAGGTATGTGTAATTGCTTGAACCATAATTATTAATACTTTTTGAGAAATTAGACTACTTGAGATCAAATTCATCTGCAGAAGTTCTCATGTAATGTGGCAAACAATTTTTTGGCTTTTCGCGCGCCAAATCCAGGGCATTCAGAAAGTTGATATTCAGATGCATTGATAATTCCTTCCAAACTTTTAAAGCGTGCGATCAAAGTCATTGCGTCAGTCTTATTCACTGGTTTTATAGAAGAAAGTACTTGAACTAACTGAAAGAGAAAGCAAAATTAGCTGAGACTATCTAGCATTATTATACTCCTTATACAGCTAGCATGGTGTTTATTATGTTTGTGAAACGGATTGATCATAATTTCGGACATTTTCTAAAAATTGAGACATTACTTATATCGGGATAATTTAGGAGGAACTAGTGCTAGTGGCTACTGAAGTAGAAAGGTTAGAAGTGCTAAATGTGGTTTTCCCAGTTACGTGACTGTTGACTCTCAACAGATGTTATTATTCCTCATTTTAGTTTGTAGCTTAAAAATTAGCTTTGTCTTGGTTCAAGTTTAACTTTCAGATGTCCTTCAGCGTTATTGCATAGTTCTGTGAACTAGTAAAATATTTATGTAGGGTTGTTAACAGTTATGGAACCTGGCGTCCCAAGACCTTTTTTGAATCCTGTAGAGTTTAAGCAAGTTGTATTTCCTTTTCACCAAGGCCAGGTAGAATGTTAGGCAGACCCTCAGTCATTATTGTGTTACTTTTAAGATAGAAAATAAGGAATAACTAGTCTAGATATAAGCTTCGCTCTGACAACATCTTGCTCAAGTAAAGTGTACAATGTAATCAATATATCTTCATCAGAGCAAGTTACACGTTTAATTTCACTGCAATTAAACTCCTCAAAAAATACTTCGTCTTTTGAATTTTATTTACAAAAATTAGGAAGAAGAGCGAAAATAGCACTCCCTATTAACATCGAGTGTTCGAAGAGTGTGAACCGCGCTCCCTATTCAACAGTTACCACGAATGTTCTGGGTGTTCTTGTAAATTAAGATTTAAGTTAACAATCAAACTGACTAGTATTAAATCAAGTGATCATTAAGTAGTTTATTTTTGCGTAAAAACTTCTATTGATTATAAAAGATTGTCTCTATTTACCGTTACTAGTTAAATATATATTTAGATGTTACAGTACACGGAAACCTATACCTGAGAATCCAAAAGTGATTAGTAAAATTTGAATTTGACTTTTTGTGTGTATCAGACTTCAAATGACATGTTTGGCCAGCAAAGATCATCTACTTCAGAGGTTGACTTCTATATTCCCGAATTTGCGTCTTCCTTATACCTCTTAATAACGAGCTGTGTGCCAACATTCGTTCATAGACTTTAAAAGATCCATAAACGTCAGTTTCGTAATAATAATAATAATGTTTATTAGCCCGAAATACAGAAATAGTAAGAGTAAAGAACATAAAAGGTCACATTTATCAAGTTAATAACAATTCTTCTGTTCCAATATTAACTGTTTCTGCGGGCGTAACCAGCGGACAACAACTAGAACTATCATATAATTCATATGTAAATAGTAATGCCACGTATACCATAGAAGTATAATATTAAAATGAACGAGATCTATTCATATTTCGCGCCATATTGGATTAGATTGAGACCTCATAAAAATGTCTGCTACCGCACAGGAATCGGCTTAGCTATGTCATATCCAGAAGTATAATAAAGATCGGTGCGGAAGTCAAGGATACGTACCAAGTTAAACCATTTTTCACAATTAAATTGTTGAGGGCAAACTGTAACGTTTGGACATTAATAAATTATTACGTAATGGTCATTTATTATTCCGATAATTATTGCGAGATATTTGATCTCAGAAAGAGACAAGTTTTGACCTTTGTAGTTTGATAGCCCAAGCAAAGTATGTCGATACGGTAGCAGGTCGTTGGAGAAGCGGAGGATTGACGCAAAACATCGCACGTTTTGCAACATTAGGAGGGAGGTTAAATTCTGATGTGTAAAGATGATTATCTTGAGTGTGACTTTTAACAAGGTAAGATTAATAAACTCGAACTTTTGTTTCTAAATTAATTTTTCTTTCATAAAATTAAATCTGTAATTTCAATTTAATTTAATCAAATTATTAGAACTAATTTGTTTCATTATTAATTTTTTCTAAGTATTATTCTTTGCTAATTTATTGAATTAAGTTTCTTTGTAAATTAAGATAATTTTGTTCCCAGTTATAATTCCCTAGAGGAATAAAACCAAATTGTTAAGTCGATAAATATCTTTATTTGCTCTAATATAATCATCAACATTTTTCCACCTCATAGCGCAGGAAATTCTTGATTGATGATTCCTATCGTTTTGAAAAGCAGTTGGAGCTTCATCAACATTTTTCCACCTCATAGCACAGGAAATTCTTGATTGATGATTCCTATCGTTTTGAAAAGCAGTTGGAGCTTATGGCAAAAGCAGTCCTATTTAATCAAGAATTGAAGGATACTACTAGCCCAGAGCTAGTGGGGTCATTAGACTTTAAAACCTTACTGTTCTATATATTCATCATAAACGCTTTCTAAAGTTGTTCAATAAGAACATTGTTTGCAAAGAAATTAGTTTTCATATCTGTATCCACAGTTTTGACATTTCTGAATGTAGTACTTTAAAAAAAAAAATTTTTAAGTAACTATACCAAATTAAGTAATGAGCTTGATTTGATGCCTAGTTGCAAAAGGGTCTAAAGTGAAACAGTTTCAACTTTAAACTCATTGAAATTTGACATTTCTGTTTCACCACAAAAGTTGTGAACAATGCTTTCAACTCAAGAGTTTAGATACTATTTCGTCATGCTGGGTTTTGCGAGAATTTGTAGGAAATCACATCTACTATGAGGCTCAAATGATTGGAATATTTAAATATATCTAGGAATATTTCTTTTATTTTTGTCTGAAACCACATTAAATCCTGTATTATTTACAACATCTCTATAACTTGGATCTATTAGGTATCAAATGAATATTATCTGAAACTGATTACCAACAGAAAAAATCTACTACTTTTCCAGTAAACAATGTTTTCTTGGGTTGTGTTTTGAATACGCTTGGGATAATAGTTAGGTATAAGGCTATACTCACAATTAAATAAGGAGATCCTTCACTTTTAACCATTATGTTATCAGCCGGTTTGGTCTCATAAATTTTATAAGTTTCCAATATTTTACCAGCTTCTTCTGGACTCCAAGCCAAAATCAGAGTCATGTCAGCTAAAATACAGATCCTCGTTAGATTTTTCAGTATGTGATGAGGATCTTTCACATCTACCTAAAATAAGAGGAAATGTTTACCAAAACCATTCTTATGATCTTTATTTCCTCATAAATCCCGTGTTTTTTATTTTTCTAGCATTACATGAATCATTTAGAATAAATCGAAACCGTCATGGCACACTTAGAATAATTTGATATCATTGCATTCAGAAAATTATGCAAAATTCAAAAATGTAGAAGTGCAAGTGAAAAATCACTTTTATGTCAAAAAATGCTGCTACTCTTATTAAACTGAAGAAATATAGTGACTCAATCTATCAAAACCTATTTTGAGTGGAATATTACCTATAATCCTTGAATTAAAAACTAAATCAAATGATACGATGCTCACCTGAACAAGTAATACTCTCAACTCGTACGATTTTCCTAATTTCTTCAACCTATTATGTATGTAATCTGGGTTCAGATTATGATATCGTAAAGATAGGAATAAGGCACACATATTTCTTCCCATTTCATAATCTGGAACAATATCTTCAAATTCCCAAGGTACATTGCAAATTGATTTCAAAATTGGGTTGCCTCTTTGTGAGTTATTGACTAGTAATGACAAATTTTTACTGGAACAACCACTGGATGTTGAAGAAGTAGTAGGAGCTTCTTTGCTTTTGGCAACAGTTCCTTAAAATCGAAGCATCATGAAAGAAATTTAACTAATGATTTTCATTATCTTACAAAATCACATATCTTATACTTTTTTATACCTGGAATAGTTACATCGAAGTCATGTTCAAATGCAGAGGCAATATTATCCAAGGATAAATTCAAATCCATTTATAAATAAAATAAATTTGATTTTTTTCTACAACTAATAGTGCTTCACTAGAAAATTTTATATTTCATGTTTGCACTCGAAACGCAATAATTTTACGTTAGTACTTATATCAAATTGATTATAAATGCTTATACTGTATTGAAATATTTAGTATTTACGTTCTGGAATTATAGGTTGCCAAATAAAATGAAAAATGATGTAATTCTATTCTATGAATGGATTTCCAGTTCTATAACTTCTGTAAGTACAACAGAACTTACCTAGAATCTGTACTATCTACAGAATTCTTACAAACAGAACTTGCCTAGAATCTGTACTATCTACAGAATTCTTACAAAGGCTATACCATAGAAATAGGAAGGCCTATTTCTATCGGCTATACTACGGATAAACCTGAATTGTTATTCCTTGGTAATGCCACAGAGAAGAGATAATGCCACAGAATAGTTGGAATATTTATACCTATTCTGTGGTGAATATAAGAGTTTCATTTTCTTTCGAAACCATAGTAATTATATTACATATAAAATATCTTTGATTAAAACATTTCTCTAAATAATAATTATTCTGTGGTATTTGCAGCATTAGAATACAAAGTCTAAAAATCGCCGAACGTAATTATTTTAATAACTTATAGCTCTGGATAAAATACTACCTACTAAAAATAATCCAAAACTTTACGGCTGAGAAATCAAATAGAAGAGAATAAAAATAAAAGAAAAATTAATAATTGGAAAAATTAGAAAACGTAAATTATTATTGAATAGGAACATTACATGCAAACATTATAATTATCAAACCCTTTGTTGTGTTTGAATGATTGAGATTCTCATTTATTTTGTTGTTAAAAAATGTCATATATAAATATTTGTCACTGTCATTAAAATTAATTGACAGAGTTCATTGATGTTAATTATTCTCGTAATAAAGGATTTAAAAGTGGTGTCAGGTGTGGGGTAAAGTGCCTCAGAACACAATGAGTGAAATACCACCTGAACTGCTGCAGGCGATTTCAAATATGATGATCAGCGCAATTCAGACCGCAGCAGTAAACGCCATTCCAGCAGCTGGTGCAGGTGAACCCGGACCTAGTACATTCATCAAACCCCCTGTATTTTCTATGAGCGTATACAGATCCACCGAGGAATTGACGGTAGAAGATTATTTTAAACGATTTGATTGGGCCCTTCAGCTCTCAAAAATTCCAGACGAGGACCAAGGTAATTATGCACGAGTTCATATGGGTGCAGAATTAAATAACGCTTTGAAATTTTTACTCAATCCTCTGCCTCCTGAAAACCTTTCATATGCAGATTTAAAAAAGGTACTTATCGAGCATTTTGACCGAACAAGAAATAAATATGCTGAAAGTATTAAATTCCGACAAATCAATCAGCAAGAAAACGAAACCGTTGCAGAATTTACTCTTCGTTTACGACAAGGAGCATCCCATTGTGATTATGGTGAGTTTCTAGATGGAATGCTAGTTGAACAGCTGTAGAAGCTGTGGAAAAAAAGGTCACATAAGCCGAGTCTGTAAATCGAGATCGCAACAAAACACAGCACATATCTCAAACACGGAGCAGCCAAACGACAGTATTAACCAAGATGTCGATTCAATCGATTACTTTTCAAAAATTAATGTCGTTGGTGGCACCAAAGTAGTAGATCGGCGGATGATAGAGGTTCAAATCGATGGACGCTCCTTAAAGATGGAGCTGGACACTGGTGCACCGTGTGCCATAATCAGTGAGAATACATTACGATCTATTAAACCCAGATTTTCATTAAAGCGCTCCGACAGGCGATTCGCCAGTTACACACGTCACAGAATCGATTGTCTTGGTCGACTTCCCGTTGATGTTACAATTGAAAATAAGACGCGGAGGCTTAATCTGTACGTCATCAAAGGTGACTTTGATTCGTTACTGGGCCGAGAATAGATCGGACATTTTACTTCTGAGATAAATTTTCCCAAACTCTTTCCAGAACCAGAACAAATTCACACAATTTCAACTGTAACACCCTGTCTCACACCGAATCAGAAAAATAGTTTAGAACTCCTTTTGAACAAACATGAAAATGTGTTCAGCGACACAGCTGGTGAACTGAAAGGACCACCTGCAACACTACACCTGAAACCTGATGCAACGCCGGTCTTCGCCAAAGCAAGAGAGATTCCATTAGCTCTTCGTAAAACATATGCTACAGCAATTGATACAAAAATCGCATCAGGGCACTATATAAAGGTTGACTATTCGAATTGGGCATCAACGACTCACGTGGTTGTTAAAAAAAAACGGGAAACTGCGCATCACAGGTAATTACAAGCCTACACTCAATCCGCGCATGATAATAGACGAACATCCAATTCCTAAGCCTGAACACATTTTTAATCAGATGAAAGGTGCCAAATTCTTCTGTCATCTGGACATAACTGACGCCGATTCCCATCTTTTGGTTGATAACGAATTTAGTGAGGCCCTGACCCTCAATACACCAACTCATGGGCTGATACGGCCAACACGAGCAGTCTATGGTGCGGCTAACATTCCTGCCATTTGGCAGCGACGCATGGAGGTTGTATTACAAGATCTTCCAAATGTCAAAAGTTTTTTTGATGACATAGTCGTGTATGCGGAAAACTTTGAAAAAATGATGGAAATAGCCGATCTTACTCTGGAACGCATCAAAACCCATGGACTTCGACTCAATCGTGAAAAATGTGTATTTGGAACAACATCGATCGAGTTTCTAGGACATAAAATCGATGCCCAAGGTATTCATAAATCTGATAAGCATATTCAAGCTATTCGCGATGCACCTAAACCAGCTTCGAAAGAGGATATGCAGCTGTTTCTGGGTAAGGCGACTTATTACAGCTCATTTATTCCAGACTTGGCAACAAGAAATCGATCTTTGCGAAACATGCTCCTCACAGACAAGTTTGAGTGGACACCGGAAGCAGAAAAAGCCTATGAGGACATTAAAAATGCGCTTATATCGCCCAAAGTTCTTATGCCGTACGACCCATCGTTTCCTCTGATCCTGGCAACAGACGCCAGCAGAACCGGCCTCGGTGCTGTATTATCACATCAGCTCAAGGATGGACGCGAACGCCCCATCGCCTATGCAAGTCGAACCATGAGCTCAATCGAACAAAAATATCCTCAAATAGATAAGGAAGCACTTGCTATAGTGTGGGCGGTACAAAGATTTTTTTTTTATCTCTACGCTCGACGTTTCATACTGTATACCGATAACAAACCACTGTCACAGATACTGCACCCTGAAAAATCGTTACCGGTACTCTGTATTAGTCGCATGGCAAATTACGCTGACTACCTTGCTCATTTTAATTATGAAGTTATATTCAAACCGACGGAACTAAATGCCAACGCAGATTATTGTTCACGAGTACCATTGCTTGCACAAGTTAACAGTATTTGCCAAAATATTGCACAAGAGAAGGGAGAGAGAGAAGATTATGATGAATTCGACCATTTCATTATACGACAAGTCCAACAACTGCCGGTTCGTGCAGAACATATAGCTCGAGAAACCGCAAAAGATCCTCATCTAGGTAAAATCCTGCGCCTTCTGGAATCAGGACGAAGTCTCGCACGCTTTGGCTATAGAGCGCCTGAACTTGAATACAAAATCGCAGCAAATTGCCTGGTTTTCGAGCATAGAGTAATTGTCCCATTAAAACTTCGCCAAGCCGTCCTTATTGATCTACATGCAGCACATTTAGGCATCGTGAAAATGAAAGGTATGGCTCGCTCTTTTGTATATTGGCCTGGTATTGATGCAGACATCGAGCGCATAGCAAAATCTTGCAATGATTGCGCCAAACATGCTCATGCGCCACCCAAATTTCGTGAACATCATTGGGAGTATCCACCATGGGAACGTATTCACATAGATTATGCGGGACCTTTTAGTGGGAAAATGTTACTCATCATCTCCGATGCTTACAGTAAGTGGCTTGAGGTCAAAATTACCAATACGACAACAACAACTGCAACGATAACTATTCTCGATGAAGTTTTCGCTGCTTACGGCGTTCCTACGATCATAGTTTCCGATAATGGTCCCCAGTTTTCCTCCACCGAATTCAGAGATTTCTTGCAGCACATTGGAGTCAAGTACCACAAATTTACAGCTCCCTATCATCCGTCAACTAATGGCCAAGCGGAAAGAAGTGTGCAGACAGTCAAAGATCACCTTAAGATAATGGCCACAACACCTGGCTCTCTGCAACGAAATTTAAACGAGTTTCTGCGTCAGTATCGTAAGGCCCCGCATTCCACTACCGGTCAATCCCCAGCACAGATCTTCCTCGGGCGTTCCCTGCGGACTCGCCTCGATCTTCTCAAGCCTGAAAACCTCCACACGAAAATTAACGTAAAGCAAGGAGTTAGCCTCGAACCCTCTTTCCGTTTGTTCTATCCAGCTCAATCAGTTTACTTTCTGTCAGGTAACCCGAGAATGGACAAATGGGTCCCTGGTACTATTGTCTCTCGCCAGGGTGATCTCCACTACGAGATCGATTTCTTTGGAAAACATTTTAGAAGACACGTTGATCAAATACGAGGGCACGAAAAAAACATATCTCCGTTACAACCAAATGACGACATTCATCGTCCAGAAAACCCCAACTTCAACCAACGGCGAACTCATTTTTATGAAACAAACGCTTCACAAATTCCATCAGTGGTTACAGCACCTAAGAATGCACTGGAGGTACTACCGTCTCCTGCACCACCGGTATCAAGTTCGCCGAGTACGCCTCGAAGATCTTCACGTGTCAGTAAACCTCCACAGCGGTTTTCTCCGAGTTAAGGACAACTTCAGAATGACGACTCCTCAGACCCAAGAATACTCCGAGGGGGGAAGAAATGTTGTGTTTGAATGATTGAGATTCTCATTTATTTTGTTGTTAAAAAATGTCATATATAAATATTTGTCACTGTCATTAAAATTAATTGACAGAGTTCATTGATGTTAATTATTCTCGTAATAAAGGATTTAAAACCCTTGCTTATAGAACCTATTTGTCAGAACAATCTTGAATATTTTGTGGTTTTTGAAGGTTTATCCAGCTCAGTGCTTCCAGCTTCCAAATCCTTTCTGTCTTCTGTCAGTTGTCATGTAAAATTAAATATTGGGTTAAATTAGGACTATTAGTTTACACTTTACAGGACAAGGGCTGGGCTTCATTTCCTGTCTAAGCAGTTTCAAAAATAATTAAAGTAATTTTAAATATATGACATTACCTTCGATAACATTTCCTTATGTCATTTAAAACAAATGATAATAGTTCTATTGTATTATTAATGTTGGGTACTTTCCCACGGTTAGTGTGAAATTCGGTAGAAATTTTAAGTGTAATATTTGATATTTTAGGAAATTCACGTAGAGAATCAGGCCTAGTGAGTGACAGTGATTCCATGGCTGACTTAGCTTCTTTGTTGTGCTCTGAAATTCCAGAAGGAAGGAGTAGCTTAACTGATAATCATACTAACTTGGAGCGAGTTGCTGAATATTGTGAGGCCAATTATTTTCAATCGGAATATAAGAGAGCAGCATTAGATGAAACAAAAAATTATACCACTCAATCTTTAGCAAGTGTTGCATATCAAATTAATACGCTTGCTTTTAATTTCCTTCAGTTACTAGACTTGCAAACCTCACAATTAGCTGAAATGGAAAGTCAGATGAATCATATCTCACAAACTGTTATGATACATAAGGAAAAAGTTGCCAGAAGAGAAATTGGTGTATTGACTGCCAATAAAACTACTAGTAGGCAATACAAGATTATTGCTCCCGTAAATCCTGAGAAACCAATAAAATATGTCCGAAAACCAATTGATTACACAAGTATGTAATATTATATATTTTATGAATTAATCATGCTTATTCTACTCAATTTGGACAACATTTTGAATGGTCAACTCTATATGGGGCATTATCTCATAATGAACTATTGAAACTGCTTATATGTGACAAAGTACATTGTGCTCTTGAAGGAAAAAATAAGTCTTATAAAAATTAAAATTTTTATGATTCCTATTCATGCCAAAATTGTTTCCAGTTTATGATGATATTGGACATGGGATTCGAAGTACAGGAACACCCAGACAGATGCCAAAACGAGGTTCAAGTCAAGGAAGCATACAATCGATCAATGCGTTGGTGAATAACACAGTGGGACCTGCGCCAACAACAAAACCACCAACTCCTCCACAAGTTTCTAGAACTTCTAGTAAAGGTATTGAATCTTTTTTTTGTAAAAATATTTTGTAAAAAATCGGTATATCACAAGGTAGTTGCACTTATAGTCCAGGCATTTAAGGAGGAAAATCGACGATTTTTGTCCGAATTTCCGCGAGGTCTAACTCTGGTATATTCTTATGTATTTTGACACGCTGAACACGATGATGTAGTTTAAATTTGGATTTACCCCTAAAAAAACTATGGCCTTTTTTTGGATAAAAAAATGGCCATTTTTATTTTTTTTGCGTTTTGAGACAAAGCTATGGGTTGTATGAAAAAATGTTTGAACAAAAGTTTTTGGAAAAATTAATTCGTAATTTTTGGCTCCGGTCCCAAGTCTATTCGAGGTCGTGGGCCCAAGATAGGGCCCATTTAGTGTGTTTTATAGCACATTGAATAATTGAGTAAATGTCAAACAGTTTTTGTTTTTTTCATATTCTGTTTTGGTGGAAAGATAGTACTTTTAATTCTCTTCTTTCGGTTTCTGGTGTTTTGACCTACCTCATTTTTTGACGCCAAAATCGGCCAATTTGAAAAATCCGTATTCTACGTATTTCAGATGAAATACTTATGTTATCGATCTAAAACCTAATTCATTCGAAAGATTTCATTATTCTGCACCTAATATCAGAAATTCAAACATTTTGGTTCAAAGACATATCTTTGGCGCCATTTTGAAAATTTTGGACCACTTATAAATCCATATTTTTTGAGGTTAGAAATTTGTTACGCAATCCAAATTCCAAGTGCTATTAGAAGTTTTCATAACGAGTATTTTAAGCCCAAGCAAATCGATTTGGGTTGAGTAGAAATGAAGCTATCCTAATAAATGTGTTGGGCCTCTAGAGGGCCCAATTTTGGGCCTATCGACAAAAGCTCACGACCTCGAATTGACTTCGGACCAGAGCCAAAAATCGTGTATTAATTTTTCCAACAACTTTAGCTTAAACATTTTTTCATACAACCCATAGTTTTATCTCAAAACGCAAAAAATCGAAAAATTGCCAATTTTGGGTCCAAAAAATAGCCATAGTTTTTCGAGCACAGAGTTAATCCAAATTTAAACTACACCATCGTGTTCAGCTTGTCAAACTACATAATAATCGACTAAAATTAGATCTCGCGGAATTTCGGACAAAAAAAAACTTAAATGTCTGGACTATTAAATAAAATAACTATTAAAAGTTCGATTTTCACTGAATTAATAAATAAATGTAATTATAGTTTCGCTAATACCACAGTTTCTTCAAACAAAAACATTACAAAGTACTTACTTCAAAAAAGCTAACCTAACCTAATCTATAACTTTGATGATAATCATATTTGAAAACTCAAAATGAAAAGCAGATTTTCAGTCTTATCTTCTTGAAATCTATTCTTTTACTGCTCTAGCATCTGTGACTGGTGGTGGAACGCTCAGCAAGAACAGTCGTGAGTATCGAACTCCTCCTGCGGTAGCACCACCTCAAGTACCAAGTCATTATGCCCCTAATTATCCCATAGGACATCCAAGAAGAGGGGGAGAAAGGGGCCCAGGTTATAGTACTCTCCCATTGGCGCCAGGTCAACAGCTGATTATATCATCCCCTCAAGTTGGCATGGTACATCCAATGAATATGCAACAGCAACATCCTCAAACCCCCCCACCTCCACCTCCAATTAATAATTCAGGATATGTGATTGACCATCACATGAGTATGCCACGTAAGTATTACTATTTCTATAAACCATACTTGTAATTGAAAATATTACCAACTTTTCATAATTACTTTGTTTAATTGTCAGCTTGTTACTCTTCAACTAAAAATTTCCAGCGCCTCCATCGCCTTTGGTTAATCAGGAAATGATTTTGCCGTCCAAGAATCAGCACCATCCAATGATGATGACACAACATGCTCCAGTGCCTCTTGGGAGTTTAGGAATGCATACTTTGTCTCATGCTCATGGCCAACGATTATCTAGATCTAGTGGAAGTCAATCGCCTCCATTGCCTCCACCACCGCCCCCAGAGGATGAACATGCATCATTTGGGCGTCCTCGAACTTCGAGTGTTATGCCTATTGTGCCGGATGAGGAGGACTTGCCAGGATGGGTGCCTAAGAATTATATGGAAAAAGGTAGGCATATTTTACTTTATTCAGAAAATTCCCCATCTTTCTCCACACACTATTTGACAATTGAAGAAATTAGCTTGTGGATAAACTTCCATTTTCATGATCCTCTGCCCCAATTAACAAAGGAAAATCATGTAAATGTTAAACATTTTGAAGAAAATTTGTCTTGATTTATTCAAATGCTGAATGTGGTTCAACTAGGTTCCTTTTTTATATGAAAAGTGAAAGGCTTTTCATACTGATTTGCTTCCAACAGTTTCCTTAGAAAGTATACGGGCAATTCTAAATCAAAGGAGACGGCCAGGGGGGGGGGGGGCTGCGGAATTTGCTGGGGCAATTTTTTCCGTTTCTACATCGTATTTGAACTCGTTTACCGGCATATAGAGATTAAAATACCCTATAAAAAGTTTTTAATGAATTTTTTAAAATTTTTGGGTTGTTTTTCAACGAAAATGACAAAAAACTTTTATTGACCCCAGAAATCGACATTTTATAATAAATAAACCTCCAAGAAGTCATTTCCGATCGAAATTTGGCCGCTGAATCCGAAAATGGTGTCAGTTTCCTTCCATAATCCTTACATAACGCATCATTTTCTATCCATTAACTGGTTTTCGGCAAAATACCTTTTTTTTGACGGCGTCATATCGGTGAGCAGCGAAATCTGCGTGTTTTTAGCTCAGCTTTACGATAAAATGAGAACTCTTGTGACTAACTGTATTTTAGAGGTCGAAATATCGAAAAAACGACAAAAAACCGATATTACTGAACAAAAATCTGTGGTCAGGTCGCTGACGAGTCTTTTTTTGGGACATATGACCTCGGAATCGAATTCAGCGGGAAATTTTAAGATAAGAAAACAGTTCCCGAACGTCATCCAACAGTTTTTTCAACTCTAGTATACCATTAATTTTACGCCAAAAAAAAACAGGTAAACGTAATTTTCTTCTAGTTTTTTACCTTTTTCGACCTCCAAGTTGCAGAATTTAGAATTGTAAGTAGGATATTCGGATTACTTGGACAATTTTCGATCGAAAACATGCTATTACATTATTTTTTTAAATATTTTGGTGCTTTGGAAAAACAGTTTGAAAAAAGCTTTTTGGTAGCTGCAAATCTAGAGACTTCGTTTTTTTGTAATGTTTGAAGTTTGTTTCTTAAAACTTCAAATCGACTAAACTCGTGATCAAAATGACTGATTTTGTTGTAAAATTTCCCAAGCATTCTGATTCTGACAATTTTTCAATCCCACATGATGACCCAGAGCCACAAAGTTCAACAAAATCCAAAAAATGGGAGGCAAAACAACGAAACCGAATATAAATTTAGTAATTTTGTAGCTCTGGGTCATGATGTGGGATTGAAAAATTGTCAAAGAGAAAAAATGGGGGCCAGAAATGGCCCCAATAAGGATAATTTCGAATTTAAAATGCACCAAGGGGTTTTTTTGGGTCGCTGATCACGATTTTGACGTCAGATTTACTTGTAATCAATACTGGGGGGTGTAAAATCGGCTAGTTTTGGTCATTTCTGGGTCCCAAGGGGGGAGGGAGGGTGACCAGTAAGGTTTTATGTATTATGTGAATGATCCTGATAACCCCACGAATCGAATCCCACAAAAATTTTTCGATTCTGACCTACATGTCATTTTTTTCCGGCTCGTTGCCTGGACTAATTAACATCCTTGACACCTTAATTAATATGCAGACTTCAATCGAGTCTTTGAGATGAGTTTGTTGTTGTACATATACTCATTATTAATTTTGTTCGTTACAGTTATTGCTATCTATGACTACTACGCTGATAAAGATGATGAACTGAGTTTTCAAGAAAGTGCTGTAATATATGTTCTGAAGAAAAATGATGATGGGTGGTGGGAAGGTGTTATGGATGGAATAACAGGACTGTTCCCAGGAAATTATGTTGAACCATGTGTTTAATTTTACATTGTATTTGTGAGAAGCAATAGTTTAGCAAGTATAATATAATATATTTTGCTATTTTATAATTATTTATTTATAGAATGTAACCATTTCCATGTACAATTTAAGATATAAAATAATTGCTAGTGTATCGTACATTTTTATTAAATGTTTAAAACAGGATGGACTTGTATGTTTTAATAATATTTTATAGGCAATACTTTTCGACATTTATTTGAGATTGATCAAAAAAATTGATATGTACTAACATGTCTTAGAATCTCAGATCATTGAATAAAGAAAGTTATTCAATGCCTCAGATAGAGTAAGTACAGCGCGAGCCACATCTTGTCGACAGGAGTACGAAATGCAACGCTAGTCTCGATCTTATTGGTGCAGAACGGGTAGTGATTTTTGAAAATAGTCGGCTTATTGGTGCAGTGAGTTAGTGGACAGGTCGTCCTATTTGAAAATGAGTGTTGTTTTGCCTACCCCACAAGAGTAAATTGATTCTTGTATAAGGTGTTCATATTATTATGATGGGAACATTCGGATTAAGAATAATCGTTTACGATTATTAGAATATTCGGAACTTTAGATCATGGCAACAAAGTATTCGGATGAACATTCGATCGTACGAAGTTTCCTTTCCAAGACGCAATTTCAGACGAATTGAACTTGAATCATATCATAGATAACTCTACTACCGTAGAATGAAATGTTCCGTGTTAGGTACCGAAACCACGACAAGAGCGCCGCGTGAGGATTGGAAGCGTACTAAATGATGGTTTGGAGGGAAATTCGAAGTTACACAGCACATAAATGCAAATTTTGTTTTCTTACAATTCAAGTAGGAAATGAAAGTCGATAGTTTTTATTCAACAACAGAGTTAGAACAGGAATATATAAAATATACATATAAATACAATTAAACATCAAAAACAGTAGAAATGACTATATATAATATAATGATATAATTAAATATTGAGATTAATGGCAATGGGTTAAAACAAAAAATACATGAAATATACATATAAATACAATTAAACATCGAGACTAATTACAATGGGTTAAAACAAAAATACATAAAATATACATATAAATACAATTAAATATCGAGACTAATTACAATGGGTTAAAATAAAAATACATAAAATATACATATAAATAGTTGTTCTGCAATTTGAAGATTTAGATATACACTTATTTTATATAATATGACACAAATTAAACTTACCATTAATTGCCATAAGGTTAATAGTCGATGCAACAGGTCTACTCAAAACTTGAGCACATATTGATACCTTAATTTTCTTCACTTTATTAGGAGTTACATGAAACTCAGTCAATTTTGGCATTGCTCTCAAGTATCCACTAACATTATTCAGTTGCCATGCCTTTTGTATATCTTCCCATTTAGCTTTTTTTGGAGTTCCGTTTAGCGTGTAATGAACGGTTTTTGTTAGGAGGTTGTTTCTCACACCTTTCAGTAAATGTGGTGGATCATACAATGGAATAATTTGTTGTCCATCGACTTCAAATATGAAGTCATATAATTCTTTCCCTCCTGTTGCATACTCTTCTTTCGTTTCCTTCACTAATTTGTTTATCGTACTGACATTATTTGTACCTTGATCGCAAATTGTGGCCACCACATTGAAACCAACTACCCTGCAAGATCATACAATGTTTTGAATTGAACATTTAATGGTTTCAGCTTTAGCTGCTCCTCTTATAAATTGATACATAATTGGTTGTTTTCATTTTCCCTCAATACCTTGCAGCATGAAAACCTGAAAGAGTGTCAATGAGAGAAATTCAATTATTTTCATTCACCTATAGTTTACCTGTACATGATTAGCTATATATATATATAATATATATAATATTGTAGAAATAGCGTGTATGATAGCAAGCAACAAGTTGTTATGGAAACAAAATCCACAAATGAATTAAACTATTGAAAAACAATAACAATCGCATGCGCATTATAATTTCTATTAATTTCGGACGCTTGACGCGCCCTCCCGTGTTTTGGAAGCGTAAATACTTGACGGTTTTGGTCCCATCCATAAGACATTTTATTCTACGGTAGTAGAGTTATCTATGAATCATATGGACGACTTTATTTCGTGATCTGTGGAAGTGTCTAGTTTCTTAGTTTTGGTAGATGGCGCTTAGAACACATGGGTTATAACCACGGTCGTACATACGGGTCTGGGAACTCGAGGCTGTTTCCTATGTGAGAAGTGACACCGATAAGCGTCAACTGTCGCGTAGTACCAAAAAGGGTGGCGCAGTAATCGAAGAGTGTTCTCTGACAACTGTCACTCTTGACTTGTAAACACAAGGAATACCTGCGTTTTTAGAAACAAATTACGAAACCGTGCATTGTGCCGAAATGCAAAACGGGGTACAAAAGTGTAAAGCGGGAAACTTCTGTTTTTAAAGTGCCGAAAGATGCGGAAATGCGAAAAAAGTGGATGCTTGCGATTCCGGATAGAAATCGTTTTAACGAGGTCTTTTATGAAGTTATTTTTAAGCTGAGTAAAACATCTTGACAAGAGTAACAGTTCTATTCCTCTCTCAAATCAGAATAGTAAATATTGCGTTACAAGAAAAATTATTTTACTTAAAATGTGCGGTTATTATCTATCGATCTTTGTATTGTGGGGCTTGAAATTTGAACGATATGACGCCTAATCCTGACATCAAACTTCGATCCAAGCGCTAGCTAGTGGCTGAGCGAGGGACTACGAGTTTGGCGACGCGTAAGAGACTCATGTCAAACATACGAGTTCCCAGACCTGTATGTATGACCGTGGTTATAACATTTCCAAATGGGGTTTCTATACTTCTGGAGAAAATGATCGAATAGTCCTACTCGTTCCACAGATGAGCTTATGAGAGCGAAACAGCTGTCTGGAACTGAATATATAGACGTGTTGTCACTGTTCGACCTACAGAAGCCTCAAATCTCTACTAACTGCTAAATCATAAATCCCGAGCAGACATAAAAGGATTAGCAAGGAACATGAAAGGTAATTTTTTTTTTGCATTTTACATCAGAGCTATTCAAAACTTCATAGCTATGCTCTTACAATTGAGTTCAAATTTAGACTGAACTCTTTGCAAGGTGAACGTAAGTTTCCTCGAATCCTCCGTGAGGGTATATCACTCTAAAAAACACACACACGCACATTAGCCTAGGAATTGTTTAGATACAAGCATTTCTTAGCACTAAGAAAGTTATATTATTTTCTGCCTAAAAATAAGGTAACAAGATTGTCCTAAAACAAAAGTAAAATTTATCATAATTTATTAATTTCATTATTGAAATATGACGCCCTCCATTTGTCTATATTTTGTATTTTATGCATCTTATTCTTTGTAGTACAATATCGTTCAGGCAGTTGTTGAAGAATTATTAATAGTTTCTATGTTAGGGCAGTTAGTAGAATCTGAAGGTATGACCTCAATCAGTTATATACAGGCTGTCCCGAAGTTTGAAGGGAATAGGATGGGCCAACATATGCAAATGACTTCTTAATGTACACGGGCATTTTATACAAACAAATAAACAATGCAATTTAACAACAAAGGCAAAATTCAAATGTTCAAAGTGACATCCCTCCATTTCGCGGCAGCATCTCCGCCGCAAGGAACTTCGAACTATTTCGATGACCTCACATTGTTGGGGTTGGGGAGTTGGAGTCATCTTTGATCTATTCGTTGCTGCTACTCCTCAAGGTCATTCACAGGTGTAGTATATTGTCTAATATTCTCACAACAATAAGTCAAAGTGGTTCAAATCGGACGATCTTGCGGGCCCTTGCCTTCCTACTCTTGTTCGTCCAAAAGTTCCTTGTAAATGCTCCCTAACGGCAATCTCAAAATATTTGTTACGGGAAGGAATGGCTTCTACAAGATCATACAATAATTATGTGTTTTTCAGAAAGTTTAGGTAAGCAGCGCCTGTTAACCTGGTTTGGTGAAACAACCGAATCTAGACTTGTCGCCCAAAATACAAATAATACTGGGCAAGCATAATCGATCCCAGAACGTAAAACTGAGCAGTAGACTTTCTTGATACACATTATGCCTGTGAAATAAATCTCTTTATTGTCTTAAAGACTTAAAGTGAATCCCAATTCAATAGTTTAAGAGCTTTATTTGTAACATTACCAATATGATCTCTAAAACGCAACTGAGAATGCATGATACTATTTTCTCACCAAAACATGGTCATTTAAAGAGTAGTTAAATTCCAACTTTTCTGAGTGAGGCACCATTGCCTAAACGAGTATAATGCAGTCTGAATATTTGCACAGTCGTCAACAGATTTTATGATCTTGAAAATCTGTAGATAATCAGCGAATCCACCAAATCATTACCATAACAATTGAAAACCAGTGGGGCGATATGATGACCGTAAGGAACCCCGAATGAAACTGTAACTAACAAATATTCACCCTTATTCACTAAAATACTTTTGAAGTACTGAGCACTTTTTGGCTACCAAGTAGCCTTCACCAAAGTAAACTAAATTATAAATCAAAATGTACCTGTTTATATGCTATTCGGGGATAAGATTATTATTATTTTACGTAAAAGTTCATACGGATATATTAGAACTGGTGATATATATTTATCGCCTTTCATTATGTGATACCCACATTAGAACTACCGACAAAACATTTAAAGATTCTCCCTACCCTATAGTACATTCGAAGATGCTATTATTTTCTCATTGCACTACAGAAGGTAACTAATACATCGAAAAACAACCGGTGACAGTGTCCAAATTTACATTCTATTATATTTGATCACTGTAGGAAAATTCACATGTATCTCAAATATTTTTTATCAGAAATTGTCCTAAATTGTGTAGGTACATCAATACCTTCGAGTTATTAGTTCCTGGTTAAGTTAAACCATCAATCGCAAATTTTCAAGGACTATCTATTCAATAATTTTTTTTTCTATCAGTGAATGTTAAATATAAACGCTTGTGTCTCCTAATTGAGAATAAAAATTTTATAAACAAGAAATTATAGTACTGAGAATATTGCCGCTCCCAAGTAGCCATCATCGTATTAAACTAGAGTTCACTCCAGTGATGATGGCTACTTGGAAGTTGAAAGGTCCTCAGTACTTTAACAACATTTTTAATGGTTTTATCCAGTATTATTTAATGAATAAGGGTGATTGTCTCTTATTTATAGCGTTAAAATACTGTTAAACTACTAAGGACCTTTCAGCCACCAAATAGCCACCATCAGAATAAACTAGAGTTCACTCTGATGACAGTTACTGGTGGCTGTAGGGTCCTCAGTACTCAACAGTATTTTTAGTGAATAAGCGGGATTCTTTCATATTTATAGTCCTAAAATAGCGTGTTGTTTGTTAGGTGCCTAGTGTTTTAGAGCAGCATTTTGATTTCATTAGACTGGGTTTTGTGTTATTAAGTTTGTTTTATCCGGTTTTATCGTTTAATTTAGTTACATTAGTTTATTTAGTGAATAAGGGTGATTGTCTCTTATTTATAGAATTATAGAGTTCCACAGTGTGAACTTTTTATAAATTATTAATAAAAAAACAATTTCACGATCTTATTTGATAGTTTTTGAATAATTTCTAAACGGAAAAGTTTAATTATTATATTATGAAGTGAAGAAATAAGGTTTGGGGAAAATACAAATATACTTGTTGGATTTTCAGTGATTTCAGTCACTTGCATCTTGACCTTGTATTGAATTTGCGCAGGTACAAACAATAGTTTGGAGCCTTGCGCGTTCCTCCTTTCCGCATGCTACCCACAAAACATCACTGTTGTAAGTGTAACGTGCAGATCTAAAATCTCGACTTGCATCAGTTGCGAGCGCGGTGTTGTCGGGTATGTGGGTGATCACACCTGTTAAAAACATGTTCGCAATTTTCTCGTTAACAAGGACTTTTACTGACAGAAAATTGGTGGTGGTGTATAGTGCTGGATGAAAGATAAGATGATATTGAAAACTGCCAAAGGATTTATCTGTGATCTAGGTTTTTGTGATTGTAATTTACAATGATACCAAATTTATTGTGTAGTGTAATACTTGTGTTCACCGTCGTTGTTGTCTACCTGTCTGCATCACCGTTAGATCCCGTACATCATATGAAAGGTAAATTTAATTAATCGTTATCACAAAAGTGCTTTCCATTGATGAGAAGAACTGAGTCTCGTAACCCGAAGAGGGAATTAGGTAATTACATTATATGTATTCCTAAATAACCTCGATAATAACATCGTTACTTTGATATTATATGGAACTTTCTCTATTATTACCTCACTACTAATATTCAGCAATGCATTTATCTATTGATTTAGAACGAATTATAAAAATTGCGAATTTATTTTCGTTATAAATGTGCGTAAAAATATTAAACTAAATATAATTTATATTCTAAACCGCAAACTAATTGTGAGGTAATGTCGAACATCTTAATATTTTCCATCAAAATTATCCTATAGGCAAAAATGCAAATAATCCGAATTTGTCAAACAATATTCAATAATTATTGCAACATAAAGTGCACATTGGCCAATTTTTGTAATTAATGAAATTCCACAATAAGGCGATTAGTAGTTTGAAGAAAGCTCTTTCAAATTCTGGGTTTTATTTTTACTCCAAGGCCTAAAGTGTGATTTTCATTGACTCCTGAATAGATAATAATCGAATAATGAATGTAGTCGCAATATCAATCGGTTGAACATGAATTGAGATGGTAAAGTACCTGATAGGATTATAACAGTGAGGGTGCTCTTATCCCCCACATGAACTCAGATGGTTGAATGTAGATGTAAAATATATTAAAGAAAATAGAAATATTTTTTATATACAGATTGTACGGAAATGTTCAACGTCTCAATATCTGTGATTGTATGTAAGTACCATGTAGCCATCATCAGAATAAACAGTTTACTCTGATCAGTACTTTAATAGTATTCTTAGTGGATGGGGTGCACTAATAACCTGTAAATATTACAGGTTCCGGCTAAATGAACAATGAAGGAATAGTCTGCTGATCTTAGATAATTGCAGATTATGAAAAAAATAAAGGTTTAAGTACCAAGTGATAGTATATTGTCTTCAGCTCAGTTCATTATTTTGAAAGTGATACATCTAAGATGAAATTTACAAGAATGATAAGGGGCAGAGCAAATCGTTTGCGAAAACAATTTTAAATATTCAAGAGGTAGAAAGAAAATGGACTTGCTCAACAACTGCAACACCAAAGATTAAAACAATGAAGGACGAATTATTTTGGCTGGTAAATGATCAAATTAACAAAATTGTTATTATTTCAACACAAACGTATTCAATTAACTTATGCAACAGTAGCGACGTCATTCTTATGGATGGAACATTTAATTAACGTTTACATACCGTTACTATTTTGTCTTTTGCCAAATATTACTCAAAAAACAGTGAATTTTTATCGATTTTGAGCTACCTGCACATTACTCAATTAAAGGAACTCTTCGAAAATCGGAAATCATAGGATGCAGATTTCATTTGGCGTATGCATGGTGGCGTAAAATAAAATTTGGGTTTGTCCATGGAATATAACAACCCAGAAATCGGAAAATGGTTGAAGCAGATCTTCGCTTTAACATATCTACATCTGGAGACCGTAACCGACGTGTTTGTTTTCGAATTGTTTGCCGATCAAATTACAACAATTTTTCGACTACATGATAGACAAATACATTGGCCACACCACAATATTTCCCCCAGACATTTGGGCTGCAAATACAGGAAGTTTGCAGAGGATTACAAATGCGTCTGAGAAATTTCATAATAAATTCAAAAATTACTGCACTAATTTTCCCCCAAACATATTTCAATATCTTGATGTTTAGAAAATAATGAATGTAGGAATTCATGAATTCATTGAATTCAAAATATATTAGTTAGAAAATTGACGAATTGAAATTAAAGACTTTTTAAAATGTGTAAGTTACAAAATCAATAAATTTATTTTAAATCATAAAGTTCATCTGTTTAAATCAACAACCAATAATATTTGACAATTTTGTTAAACACTTTGTATTTGGTAAAGTTTTATGTACAATAAGTACAAAGACTATCTGAGTTCATGCGTACGTTAGGGTCTATATTGCGCTAATATTTCCTTGTCACGTTTTTGATTGAATTAGAAAATCATTTGGTACCAATATATGAATATACAATATATAGTGATCCAATGATAAAACATAGCTGTTGATGCGCTTTGTTCTTAATAAAAATTATTTAATCGAATAAATATAATCTAAATATATTTTTTAAATATTGCTAACGCATGTAGTGTTACCAGTTTTGTATAAATCTGTGCTTTGGGATTATGAGGAGCTGCTGGGATGTAAAGTAGCTATACATAGGTCGTCCGTTTCCCGCATGTATCACCTCCGTCGCCGGGGAGGTAGGGGACTCCTTAGTCTGGAAATTCTGCATCGAAGTGTGGTTGTTAGTATAGCTTGTAAAGTTCTTAGGAGTTCGGACTCCCTCCTGTACCTTGTCAGAAGTCACGAATTGGCCGGAATGAGAGCATTTATCTTTGAGGTAGCACGAAAAGCTGCTGAAGAACTTGGTCTCGAGTTTCACATCAGTAGAGAAGGCCAACTAGAGGGCAACGTAGAGCTTCAATCTCCTCGCCTGAAACCCCAGATGAATGCCGCGGAGCAAGATCTTATGCTCAGGCGGTATGATGACAAGCCGATACACGGTGTTTTCAACCGAATCATCGAAACACATCGGCTACCTTACCTTACGCAGCTTGACAAGATGGCGTAATCAACACCTTGGTCTATCGCCGCAAAGTGATGGGTGTACAGGTTCCTGATGTCAGCTGCTGGACCTGTCGAAAGGCGCCTGAGACTCTTTTTCACCTACAGTCGGCATGTACGGCAAAAGAGCCCTCGGCGTACATCCATCGCCATAATGCGGCCAAACGGGTGCTGTATTACCACCTAAGACACTTAGGTTGGCGCCAAGACAGATCTCTGTGGAACACCAGCGTTGATAGCCATTGTATCGAACGATACTCTGTCAAGCACCACATGGAGTGATTTATCTGAGAAAACTCGATAGTAGGCGACAAAGTTGAGGCCGCAAACCATATGATGAAAGTTTCCCAAGAAGGCTTTGGTGTTAGACCGGGTCAAATGCTCTGGAGATTTCAAATGCTACAGCACAACAATATTACTGCGGTAAAAATTCTACAAATCAATATACCTAAACTCAATCTATGACGATATTAATTAACATTGATATTAATCTAAATATGAATTTCAAATATTCAAGTCGAAAAATGGAAGAAAAACCGAGGCCATCCCTCGGTAATATGTCATTAAAACAGTCGCAAACTCATTTAATATGTGGGTGATTGGAAATCTTTCCAGCGAAATTGAATATTACCATGGAAAAGCATTTTCCGTAGTGCAATATGCGCCACCATTGATGAGCTTCTGCTATATACATACAAATATAAGCATTTCAACCATTTATCATGCTTTTGAATCAAGATTCATTTCTCCGGCTTTGAAATATCACCCGCTCGCTTTTGAATATTCACAATGAAGACCACATGTGGGTATTATATTTATTGAATTCTTTATATTTTTTCATTAAATCAAGAGGTGATCCTAATGTGTGTATTTCAGCTCATTCAGATACCTATAGATAATTGATATCATCTCCAAAAATCAACAGAGATTCCGCACGAATCACTCAACTATGACAGCAGCGCATCAATTATATGACAATATCATAACCTGGCTAGATAAAGGTGAAAATCATAACCATAACCATAAAAATCTGCTACTTAAATTGGAGAAATATGGAATCAGAGGTAACTCTCTAAATTGGATATCATCTTTTCTTGCCAACAGACAACAATATGTGTCGATAAACTGTGTAACAGGGAATATAAGAACATCCGTGAATTCCACTTGTTTAGAAACAGATATAGGAATACCACAGGGCACAATTATGGGACCTAAACTATTCTTACTTCTCCTTAACGATCTAGAAAAACCACTACCACCTACAGCATCTCTATCTATATATGCTGATGACACATCAGTGATAATTACGGGTGAGAAATCAGAAATACAAAATAATTGTAAGGAAGCTATTCTCGCGCTTTCCATTTGGTTTACCGAAAATGTATTGCACCTAAACGTATCTAAGACACACTACATCGAATTTTATTCTTACCAGAATAAAAATGACTTAAGATTAAACTTAAGCATTGATAATAATATCTTACACTGCGCGGATAATATAAAATTTCTAGGGCTAACCATAGATACGAATTTAAACTGGAAATTGCACTGCCAGGACCTACTGATTAAATTGAACTCAATTAATTATCTGTTAAGAAATATTAAACATGTTTTAAATTTAAATCATCTGCTAGTTATATATTTTGGACAAGTTGCGTCCAGATTACCATACGGAATTTGCCTTTGGAGGATGTCTGCTCTAGCCTCTGATGTATTCGTTCATCAGAAGAAAATAATCAGGTGCATTGCAGGCGTACCACGAAATTATTCATGCAGATCATTATTCAAAACATATGAAATTTTAACCCTTACAGGAATTCTAATTTCGGAAATGTGTTTATATGTATTTAAATGAAGAAAACTTGACTACAAACAGAGAAATACATAACTATGACACAAGACAGAAAAAGTAAATTCGGGCCACATATAGATGCCTAAAGTAGGGCAAAATTCATTAAGCCATATGGGTGTCAAATATTCAATAACCTCCCAGATCATATTAAAATCTGTGATCTCCTCTTTCAAGATTGGTCTGAAATCCTTGCTACTGGAAAATGTTTTTTATACTTTGAGTGAATATAATGAACATGCTAAATCCTATTAAACTTTTATATCATGTTGGATTTTATATTATACTTAAAGAATATTTGTTCCAATATTCGAGAAAAATATATTTCTAAAAAATTTTGTATACAGAATAAAGAGCAATTTTGGGCTATTCGACCAACATTTTCTAAAACCACTTCATTCAGGTTTCAACGGTTGTAAATTATTTTTTAAAGCCATGACATCTAGAATAACTTCAGGAAATATTTGTTGAGAGGTTAAACATATGTGACAAAGATGTAGAGAAGAAACTGTGGATGCATTTAATTGTCAAATTTGAAGTGTGCAATATTAAGAAATAATATCAGAATAGAGAGAATAAGAACCAGATATTATTGTGAAGACAACATTGAAAAGCAATTTGGAGCTGTAGCCACGGCATTGAGTGAGGCATAAATATAGGATTTTAATAACACGTCAGTTCAATAATAGGGCTGACCGTCTTTGGTTGTAATCTTCTTACACAGACTACAAATCCTTTTTCACAAAGTTACTTAAAGGATAAATCCATTATAAGAGTCCTGCGTCCCTTCTGCGTACTTTATATTCTGCAACAGCTCGAATCATAAGAATTGGTTTCCAGTTCAATTTCCCATTTCCCATTTGGAAGGGAACGTGAGAGTTTCACTGAAAGACAATCAATTTGATGTAACGAATAAGAGAAAATATTATTATGTCATTATAGATGGCGTGTTTTAATTAAGATTATTTTCGAGTTTACTGGAACATGTCAGGGTTATTTCCAAGTTTCATGTAATAAGAAATATGAGACGAAATAATATTCATGTTTTTTTAGTGTAGTTACATTTATATTAATAATTATCTGACATCATCATGCATTAATAACTATCTGGAGACTAGACTTTATGGAACCCCTAATGACATGGCGATCAAAATCCAGCAAAGCAGCGGCTATATTCTCACTAAAACTCACTCAAGGCAGCACGTAGGGGTGGTTTTGATGAAATACTTAATTTATTATAATATATCATCTACACAGGACGAGTACAGGATAACAACCTCGATAACAACTGAGGTAACAATTATTTATCTTGCTTTTGTTCTACGTCATTTGCTGTTTTATAGTCGACTTCGAGGACACTGATGAATTTTAATAAAAATACACTTTTAATAAATGTTCACAAACTTCGTTTTTATTAAACAAAACGTGACATGTTTCACTACACGGTGGCTTTATCAAACAATTTTATTTTGTGTATTTTTATTAAAACTATACATACTTATGAATTTTCAAAAAATAAGCATCAAAACCATCCAAACTCTGGACTAAATAGAATACTATCAGCCCTGACTGCACTCAATAAATGGTGCAGTGATACAGGATTGAATATTAACCCTAAGAAAACAGAAATTGTAGTTTTCACTGGGAAGTACAAAACAATACTCACCAGAGAACTAACAGACCATACCAGGTTAGCTGATTAAAATCAACGACCAAGCTAAATACCTAGGAGTTATCTTAGACAAGAAACTTCTATGGAAACCAAACCTAGAACAACAACGCTGCAAATTCACTGCCGCCTTCTGGATGTACAGATGGGCTATTGGCCGCAATTGGGGTCTCAACCCAAACACCATGTGGATCTTCGAAGCCATCCTTAAACCGAGGTTGACATACGCCTCAGTGGTGTTGGGGGTAAAGAACAGAGCTCAGGATGACCAAATTAATCCTGAAGTATCTGAGAAAGCTCATCCTAGATTCTGCCATGAAAAGCGCACCCACTGCCACACTTGGTGCGGTAATAAAGGTGGAACCACTCCTCCTGAGTATAGTAGATGCGGCAACAAAAGCTGTCCACAAACTTATATCAATAGGACTGAGGAAGGCAAACGGTGACCACACCTCAGTACCAAGCAGTGGCGAAACACACTCCATATACTCAATGAGAACGGTAAAATGGTGAACAATCTCGGGCGGGAACCGCCCCTCTAGTAGATAGATGAACACTCATGGGTGGGAACCTCTCCACTAGGTGATACGTTAATCGTTTACCTGGGAAGCATGGTGAACACACTCGTGTGGGAACTGCCCTTTGGTGGCCCGGTGAATACTCGTCGGTGGGAACCGCTCCACTAGTTGACACGTGACATGGGGAGCAAAGATCTTCGGCCTAGGCTTCAAGGGACCCTTTATTATTAATAATATTTACGAGGAATTATTTAATTTTGAACCACTCTCATATATTAATTTGCTGTTTCGCATACTTACTTATTAACAATGAAAATATAATAATTAACCACTGAAAATAACAATAACCAATTTTTGTTCATTGATCATTGCTCCTAAATGATTTGCATCGTCACTAGTAAAAACATAATAATAAGATATACCCAGCTAAAAATTATGACAAATTTATATTGTTTGCGATTTCTAGGTTCTCTGGGTTTCACCTACGTTGGAAAATTAAAAATATACGAAATCATTTTCTGTAAAGTGTTCACTACAAAGATGAGAATTCTTGTTGGGCATTAAGTTTTTTCTCTTTATTGCTATTACTCATTTTTGTTTCATATTTTCATCTGAAGGAAAACTGAAAGAAAACTAGTTATTAAACTATTAGTTTTGTATTTTCGATCGTGAATAGTGGATTAAAATTGTAATTCTAATAACGTCTACGTTTCAATTACATTATTGTCAATTAAGTATCTACTACCACTATCCAGAATCTACTAGTAAATAGCAGTAAAAACTAGGTCCTCCTTTTTGATACCGATTTGTACGAGGATTTGTACATCCAAAATGCGGAACACGATTTCACCATTGTTATATCTTAGATTTATTAAAACTATCCAATAAAACTAATTAATACACAATTCACTATTATAACCTCATTGTCGTCAACAGTTATTACACAATTTCATTAGATAAAATAAAAGTAAATAGCCAAACAACTAATCACAACTAAATAACAAAGCACTAAAGAAGTTTACTATATTAAAATATTGCTATTTTCTTTTGGAAACAACATAATATGATAGATTACAGTAACATGTACTCTTATAGCTAGAACGATGTTTTGCCCCTTGTCAGCTGTTTCATATGTTGGAGTCAATGAAAATCCCTGACGCGCTGTCCATGTATGTATATATAATATCAATGATACTGTCAGTATCAGGACATTTTTCACAATATACAGTGTGAACTATTTTATAGTTTATTACGCTATTTTATTTTTGGAAAACTGGCCCATTTTTGGAACGGCCAACCGGACAATAGCCTGACCACACTCTGTCTGGGCTGAAAGTAATGCAAAAAAATCCGAAGTTGGAAATTTACTGTTATTTTGTCAATGTCACTGTTTGTCAATGATTATTTTGACATTAGCTTATTCTAATATGTGTAAGTCTGACATATTGGTCTCTGGCAAAACTGTATCAGAGGCTGTGTCTAAATGGTAATTAAATTCAAACGTTAAATTTGAAGTATATTCGCAAAATACTGCCTGTTATATATGAAAATCACAAATGTGTTTTATTAAGCCCGATAGATGTATATTTTACGGTGCGTAAAACTCGGTAACACTTTTTGGCTTTGATGAATTTACACAAAGCTTGATTGCTCTCATTCCTTCATTAAAAACATACACTCTCGTATTCATTAAGTCTACATTTTAATTAAACTCTTGCAAAAGCATTCCATGGAATAATCTCCATTGAAACAGTTTGTGCTATTTTCATATACCGAGCCAATTAATTTCCCAAGAAATATAAAATTTTCATATAATTGTTGATCAAATGATCAGAATAACTTTTTCGTCAAGAACCTATGATTCGATATGAACCATATAAATTTACAAATAGCATAAATTTTAGCTTAAATTTAAGTATTAAACGATTCATAAATCATTCAGCAGAGAACACAGTAACCAATTCACTTGCATAAGTATCAGCCTTTTTTTATGTGGTCAGCTTGTATGTGTTCGAAGTAGCTCTATTATTTTTGATGAATGCGCAAATAGGAATAATTTAGAATTCCTTTCACCTATTAATTGTTAAAAAGAACACGAAGACTTGAAATATCTATAACACTGGCTACAACACCACAATAATAAGCCATAATTTCTGCTGAAATGTTTGCAGCAAATTCCACTTCGAATATCGCTATCATCGATAACCCGCGATAACCATAAGCCTGAAATTGTCTTTCCTCAGCACAGGATTATTTGCATTCTCCTTCATCTCAATACCAAAAAGGTTATAGGGCCTGACGGAATTCTACTACCTATTATTCTCGATAAATACGCCCCAGAATCAACTCCAGTTCTTAGTTCCTGTAATAATATTGTATAGAATGTTTTAATGTCATGAGCGATCAAAACAGTTTCTTATCAAAATTTTCCGATGAGCATCTACCAGAGAAATGTCTATGGAAAAGGGGGCAAACCTCATTTATTTATTTCTTATATAACGATATATAAAAATTATATATTATACACCCTTACCGAATTCATATTATAAACGAAATACGTTTCATCCAATTGTGTCACTTATGATTAATGCCAGTAATAAGGGAAAAGATGCATCAATTTCTTCCTACATCTAATTTTATTTGCAAAATGGTCGACAAAACATAATCGACATATCGAAGCTTATTTATAATAAGGATATAATGATTTAATTAACGAAACGCTTCCATATGGTTCTTTACAATATGCTGCAAAAGAAATGGCAGTATTAGCAATGGAATAGGTCGATAACCAATTATATTTAATGCCCGGTGTATGTTGTTCTGAATAAATAAGTGCAGCGTTTTGTGTTTTACGGAAAGGCGTGCGCGTTATTACTTCCAGTAAATTAATATTTATTATAGACTTCAGTGAGCACGTGCCATTTTCAACATTGTCCCTCTCCAGTTAAATGCACAACTAAACTTATGGAACTTTTCGGATCTGAAAAATCATGGTGAAGGCATGGCTGTCGACATATAACTACATTTCAAAACAAAATATGAAATACGACGTTTATTTATGGGGCTTATTTCTAATACATCATTACGGCTGCACTTTTGGCAAGTCACAGGGGCTGATGGTGAAGCTTTTGGAAAAGCGTTAAGCATACAGCTCGCCGTAAATGGGTTTAGAAGAACTGGGATCTGGCTTTTCAATGATGATGTATTCCAAGACTGGAAATTTGATGCCTCGAAAACCACGGAACATGGATGATTATGAAAATATCGAGAATATAAATCCAACAGAGGGAAGTATGGGATCAACCACATCTACCGTAGATGCAAATCTAAACGAAGATCCCACTCCTTCTACGTCAAGGGAACATATTATTTTGCCCACTCTAGTGAAACATCTGAGCAGCGCTATCCACTTTCCAAACTAAGAGGGAAATGGAAACATTTCCAATAAACTTTTCCCCCGTAAAGTAAAAATGATTGATATCAGTTCTCCACTAAAGGCAAAAGAAAAACAATAGAAGGCATCTTCTAGAAAGTCTTTAAAATGTACGATTCTGGCAGAATCACCTTACAAAAACGAATAAGAGGTTTTGCAGCTCCCAAAATACACGAAAAATGCCAAAGCAATTAAGAAACCAACTGCTCTCGAATACAAAAAGAATCAAGGTGCAAAAAATTCAAATTGCAATCAGAATGAGCCTAACATCAGTGCGACAGTTGATGACGCAAATGGCAGCGTCTGCGGAGAAATATACGAGAAGAGTGAGGAGGACTGGTACAACTGTGATGGGTGCTTAGAGTGGGTCATGGATGAGGATGAGCTGTATTTTCCTTGTGCCGATTGCGGAGTGTGATGCTCCTTATTAGATAACTCATCGACCCATCTTAAGAGACTGGTTTCCCAAGATGAGCAATTTCCATTTTTTTTAAATATAGAAATTAAGAGTTTCTGTTTATTTATACCGGGATATCAAAAATTATCTTGGTCAAGGGTAGTTGTGGAATCTAAAACGTGTGTCTTACTTTACGTTTGAAATAATTATGTCACTGTCACACTGACATCAATAACCTACAAATTTCATACCTATTTATTTCAATTTCAAAACAATAATGAACTACAAATTAAAAATTATCTTGGTCAAGGGTGGTTGTGGAATGTAAAACGAAATGTTAACTTTGAACCTTTTAAAGGTCGCAATAGCCACAAACGGGGTCCAAAACTGTTTTAAATTGGTTAACTTCCGATAAATCGAATGACGTTCACGTGAGGAGCGCGTAGCTCGCGAGTTAGAAAAGTGCAAATCTTCGGAACATAGAACGTCTTTACGAGGACTTTTCGCGTGCGGTTTTCGCTCCATGTCGTTAGTTTATGAACGGGGCCAACTAAATAGCATAGTCTCGGGCCCCAAAATGTCGTTTAAATAGGAAAATTTATTTAAAATAGAAACAGGTCCTCTCAGGTCTCAGCTACGCGCGTCTAACGTGCGACGTACCAAAGGGAATTTTCTAGCTACTGAAATATACCCAAAAGAGGTTAAAAGCTAGCGGCCTATAGCCGAAAACACTTTATTACAACTGGCGCCGGCCGCACGGGGCATAAAACGGCCCCGAATTAACAAGATCGAGGTAAAAAGTATAAACACTAACTGACGCGTAGCGAGCTCCTCGAGGCATATGTCAAAATGATTACGTTCGTAGCTAATTACATAGGACGTCTGGCGTTCATGCAATTGTGTTTTTATACAATTCGAACCTTCTAATTTCGATAGGCCACGTGAAAATCCCGGAGTCTAAAGCGCTAGAGACTTCTGAGTGTTATAACATTCGTATAAAATTGCGAAATTTCTCACTTTTAGAAACTTCAAATTAATTAATTTGACACAAGTTTTGATAACGAAAAGTAAGACACGTTTTAGATTCCACAACCACCCTTGACCAAGATAATTTTTGATATCGCGGTATTTCAATTTATCACCAAAAGTAGCTTCTGTTTGAAATAAATATTAATTTTCCTATGATAAAGTTTTTTTCCAATAATTAGTTTTTGAAATTATGATTTTTAGTTGATAATGGTAATTATTTCGAACTTATTAGTGAATATAGTTATGTACTTATGTTTATAGTAAATAAACTTCCTCACCTTGTTTGCGTAAGTTATTAGTCAGGGAAACATTTAGTCATATCCCCAAGTATAATAAAGAAAAGTTTCATGTTCATTACTGTTGAAGTTTGAGGTAATTTTTTTGTCAATACTTCGTAACTCATTGTGATATCGTAGAAAAGTATTTTTACTTGACAACTTTTCTTCTTTATAATAGGTTTTTGGTTTGATACATTGAATAAAATCGGTCCTGCTCGATGGCACAACGTATTAAGTTGTAACGAGAGAAGATAAAAAGCACCAAGAAGAGTAGACGTTTTTAACACTGCCACTTGTAGCTAACCATTAAACTTATAATGAAGCGGATCCCCAATTTGTACAGAATTCATGATCGTCGTTCGTAGAAAAAAAAACGTTACTGTTATTGTGATGAATTCGTATACAATTACACTCATTAGATCACAGACAGAATTATCTCAAATTTGCACAATTCAAGATTTCCTTTTATTCATTTTGCAACATTTTATCTCTTTTTATGTATAAATAGCTAGTAATACCATTGTAAGTTTAAGTATGATTGTTCACATGAAGAAGCCAATAGGTGACGTCTATTTTTGGGAATTTTATACAATGTATTGCTCGTCTTATGCAGGGTACTGTGCTTTTGTAATATAATAAGTATATTGTAAACATTTTCCCGACTGTGTAAACCTCGAAAACTTGTTCAAGATTGCGTACCTACTATTCTTCCGAATCGACTTTCCCATTTGTCAAAAAAGTTCCAATCAAACGTAAATACCCTGAAGAAAGACGATTAACCCTTGAACATCATGATCATATTGATTTACAAACCTGGCTCCTAGAAAGTATTTAAAATTATAATGACTTTATTTCAAAATTTAAAAACAAGAATTTGAGTGAATTATTTCATCAAACTTCCCAAAACAGCATTTGTTTTTCTTTTAATTCTTTTTGATAAAATATGAATGATGTCGCAAAGATTGTTTCAGCTTTTAGTATCGACCGCAATTTAAAGATTTTTTTCCAGCAATGGCGGCTGGTGATACATGAGTATGGGGGTGCGCATAAATATAAAAATGTGTGTTTTTCAAGGTCAAACACCATGAAAGTAGAAATGGAAAATTCGCAGAGCAAAAATATTTACTTGAAGAAATAGGATTCGTTGGCTAAATAACCCTTTTTCTGATGCGATTGACCGTGATCTCGATAAAAATTAAATAACATTTAAATAGGTATTTAATATTTAAATATCAAAAAATTATAGGTACACGTCCTCAGATCTTCAACTTCTAAGATAGAAAAAGTAAAGCTACCCTAGAATCCCTAGATATATCCAAGGTTAATTGTTTAGAAAATCCATTCGTCTATTTTTGGAATTTGCAAAAACTTCAACTACACAATTATTAAAACCTGAATCGCTACAATTAGTGTTTTCTCTATACTTATCATGCCAAGTGAATTCGAGGTGAATTTAGTCTGTTTTGCGCCATTGTATTTCTCAAAAAGGTTTTAAACTCTTTTAAGCGTTGAAAAATAGGATTCACTCTCAACACTCATCGATATGGCCTAAATCAATTTTAATAATAATACAGTTTCACTAAAACAGGCCAGTGAGGTTTCGAGCTATAAATAATTGCAGAACTGCTAAGCAACTTGCTGTTTCACGAAAATCTTTCCGCTGTATATAACCGTTAATTCAATTTTCAGTTTGATTTTGTCCAAAAAGCAATTATTTCTACAAGAGTTTGGAAATGTTGTGCCGGCGTTATTATTTAGTTACTTATTTTGGGTTACAGGAATGTAGGTTGCAGGTTGCAGATTCAATAACAATAATTTTAAATGTTTTAACATACTAAATTAAGTATATTGATGTTAGTTTCGATTATTAGGTTATTGTCGATATAGTTTACCTAATTTTTAAGGGAGTACACTGCAAAAATATATTTATAGTAAAACCGCCACAGCTTGTAGAAACAGTTTTTTGGGATGCACACGATAGATTCGACGCCAATTTGAAGCGAAAGCGGCCGCATTTGGCAAAGAAAAAGTGCTCTTCCACCAGGACAACTCACCGGAGCACAGGTCCGCAGCCGCAATGGCAAAATTGAATGAATTGCGCTACAAATTGGTTCGTCATCCACCATATCCTCCAGATTTCGCCTCCTGCGACATTTATCTATTACCAAACTTGAAGAAATTGCTCGGCGAGAAGAGATTTGGCTCTAACGATGATATCATCGCTGAAAGAAACGCCTACTTTGAAGGATTGCCGAAATCGTATCATTTGGAAGGGATCGAAAAATTAGAAAAACGTTGGACGAAGTGGATCGGGCTAAAAGGAGATTATGTTGAGAAATAAAATAAGTTTTGACCTAATAAAATTATTTCTTGTTTAATTTTTCAAAGACTTTTCACTTTGCCCTCTTATCTCGATTGTTATAAACCATGCATTCTTCTGCTCCCATTTGTTGTTTCTTTTCTACATAGGATAGCTTCCAAACTCCTCGTCTTTAAAGCATGAGACATTTGAATGGAAACTACGGAATATGAATAACAATTGATCAATTATGGCGTGTTTCAGATCATTCAATAAAAAACGTTTTTATCGAGACATGTAAAGATATGGGTAGTATAAAATCCCTTGACATCGTATTTATCAATGTCTGTCGTTTCGCATATAAAAAGGAAAGGCAGAAAAAACTGAAATTGCCTTTCCTTGTTGACTTTTCTGCATGACTTATAATGTAATTTTAAATTTATTATGGAGGAACGTTAAATTATGAGATAATTCGTTGCGATGTTAGGAACAGTATAATTTATTGCCATCTTCTTGAAAATATGAAACCTAATCAATCTCCGGTTGAATGAAAAGTAGCCGCTTTTATCTCAATATTCAGTCAAATACGCTACTACAAAAATGTGATTGAAATCTGTAAACTTTCCTTTCAAGTTTAATTCGATACGTTTGAAGAGAAATTTCTGTCACAAACTGTGGGATGACATATTTTGAACAAGTTCCGTTTATATTAGAATTTAAATCATTAATTTGTCAACGGCTTAGGTCATTTACTGACCATTGAAAGAAACGCGTATCCTCAAATAAAAATGCCAAAATTCCAATGACGATAAATTAGCCGAATACTGTAATTATTTAATACACACTTATATTGACGAAAATGCATGGTCAAGTATTACTGCCAGTATGGATAGGACTAGAAATTGCTGTGAATCCTTCTACGCGAAATTTAATAGGAATTTTTATAAAACCCACCCATCTTTATATATATTTAGAAATGTTTTAAATTAAATTCAAACTGAAACATTATTATCATTATTATTATTTAAGGAGTGGGGCATCGTCCCCGTGCAGACGAGCAGATATAAATTACAAGATATAAAATGTTTGGGGAGTTTTTATGAATGATAAGTATTTTATCTTGTATTTGTATAAATATTAATAACATTTTTCAATTTTACTTTTCTCTTACTTTTTCTCTATCCTATGTCCTATAATTTCAAGAATCATCTGGTGCACAATTTATGTACTTTGCATTTGGAACCTCTTGTGTAAAGTACCCAGTTCATGCTAAAAAGATTCGTCAACGTTCATTTCACTCATTTCACTACCATCATATAATTGAAATGCTTTCATCAAGACATAGGTAGCTTGTACTCATCGACTTTTGTGCTCCCGAGGCTTACGCTTATCCAACCACTAGCGTCCCATTTCAGAAAATCTAAGTTTCATCTAGAAATATGGGCTCATTTCCTTCGAAAACTTGTTTATATTTCCTCAAGAACCGAATTCTTAGTGTAGATATATTTGATAACCTCATGAGACCTCTACGAGGATCGGCTTCTTGCACAATGTTCTCACTCAATAATTTTCTTGTAAAATCTGCAGCGTTATGTGTTTATCAATGAAACACATAAAATGTGTTTGTATGAATTTCGAACATGTCTTAAACCTCATTCCTTATTGCTACCCAAGTGACTACCTCATTAAAATTAATTATATTATTGTATCATATTTTGGTGCTGTTATGTGAATTGTCAAAATCATTGGCACAATCAACTTTACTTTCATGATACCACAGAGTAATTAATTCAATGTAACTATGTGTTGTAACACTTTGATGAGGTAAGTGTCATTCAAAACTTAAAATAAGGTTTTCGAACACTTCTGTGTTCGTTTAGGATCGGTTTCTTCGGGGAAAATAAGATTTTTTCTCCTATGAGCATGTATCCTAGCCTTTTCGTTTTCGAGATACTGGTTAAGTTTTTACAAAATAAGTGTTTAATTAATTACTCAAAAATCTTTAGGCCTATTTTGATAAAATTTGGCATGCTTATTTGTTGTAATGAGGGGCTTCTTCCAATGTAATTAGAATAAAATTATTAATTCCAGTCACCAGAAAAACACTGTTGTAATAATGGTTCGATAAAATACTACAGTACCATTTGAAAAACTGAATGTGTGACAAAAGTACCGACTTGCAATACTGTTCCTATTTTCACCACTCAAAAGAGATTTGTAAACTTTCATATCCCAACAACCAATAGGAACGAGGCAATCATCTTCACAGTACTACGCTACGTACACACGCACATTTTTGATTAGACCAATTACAATACTTCCCTTAATACAAGAAAATGGATAATATTATGTCCTACTATTGAGAAATGATTTTCAGAACGGTTCATTTAGTTTAGAGCATTTCTCTTTTATGAAACTATTCTTGGAATAAACGTTGTGCTGTGATCGTTCTTGCTAAAAACAACATACACAAAGTAAACATACGTAATTGTGACGATCGCAATCTTTGCTGCAGCGATATTTGAGTTCCAGTAGGTTATGATTATTGATTACCAAACTCATATATGAAATGGAAACTCAGTATTCGAAGGGTAAAAAATTTATTTGTGGAGGGTAAAGCGTCTTTTACTTCTTCGGTTCTAGAAGTATGCTCGATGGAGATAGAAATCAATACAAGACAAATAAAGGCGTTGTTACTTGCTTATCTAGTCGCGATTTAAAGAGATACAGGTTCATTCATGTCAGTTTTATAAATCTAGAGTTTCTCCGTTTACTAAGTACATAAAACACAAATTTACAGTTCAATAGCAATTCTTGATTTTCAACGTCTACCTCATCATCCAAATTGAATATTTTGTTATTAAAATATAAATTGTGCTTCCATTATTTCATGAAATCAATGACATTGCTGAGTAATAATGGGTAGGTATGTGGAATTTATTATAAATAAATGGAAACAAATGAAAGAGATTAATTGAAATGAAGAATATTAAAATTGTTGAACTTATTCATCTGTATCAGCACAGTATACTCATCTGAAATCTGTTTTCCTTCTAACATTATCCCCAAATATCTTAAAAACGAGAATGCTGGAGCATTCTTAAGAGAGATGTAAAACCACCGTTACATAAGCGTCACAAAATCAATTGAATTGAGTTGTCAGATGATAAATTATTTCAAACAGTAACTCTTGGTTACAATAATTTTAATATTGAACATTTCATTTCAAGACAAGAAAATTTCGAACGTTGCCGAAGGTGATACAGTGTTAATCTGATAACACTGTTTCACCTTAGCTAGCACAGACCACACTGATATGCATAAATAAAAGTGATGTCCTTCGAACTATGGCATGTTATTATTCATTAGAAATGGTAGATGTGTTAATATTGCAGCACAGGTATTCAATGAAATGGATCCAGATAAACATGTTAATCGAAAATACATAATTGAGCTGGTAGCAAAATTTAGGGAGACAGGATCAGTGACAAACCGAAAACCAATTCCTCCAAATCGCAGAATAGTGGAAAACGAAACAGTGGAAGTTGCTGTTTTGGGCCCGTCAATATGGACCCTACATTAAGCACCAGGCAACTACCTGTAATGTGTGGCAAATCTCGTACGAGTATTCGCAGAATTTTGAAGACACATAAATTTCACCCCTACGAAATTCATCTTATACAACAATTAAATGAAGATGACTTTGACAGACGTTTGGAATTTTGCGAGATTATGACTGAACGAATAATAAATAATCGGAATTTAGGATTCAACATTTGTTTTTCCGATGAGTGTTCGTTTTTTCCAAATGGGACTGTTAATCGTCACAATTGTCGATATTGGTCTGACGAAAATCCACATTTATTCCACGAGGTTCACACCCAATATCATGAGAAGTTAACTTATTATTTTCTCAAAAACGGCTGCATCATATTTATAAAACTAAGATGCGTTGAACAGAGAATTCGATTACCTTCAATATAAGTTAGCACTCGACCCCTATTCCCATTTCCCCCGCGAGAGGGTGGAAGTTACAAGGTTGGTGACATAGGCAGAATCTTTCCACCGGGAAATAAAAATAGACAGGTCCGAGCGATTTTTGACGTGACAACGTCTTATAATTCGATGGAGCCGGCTGCACGCACGAGAAAACATGACACATGCGGCGTTACCTCGCTCTGAGGCGTTCCATTTAAGCATTCGGCGTTACCTCACTCTGAGACGTTCCATTTAAGGCTTGAAGTGCAAGCGAGAGCGTCTCCTACTTGAGTGAGCGATGCGTCCGCGTGGACAGCTGCTATACAATATTTCGTCAAGTATGAAGTGCAGTGAAAAGTGAATGTGGTGTCAATTGTTTATAGCAACGATAATTGCGGCGATAAAGGTAATGATTCTTTCGATATTGAATATATGTTCAGTGATATATTGTCGAATATTCGTGCATTCATCATTAAAATAAATAGCATCGGTCCGCTAGTGCAGAGATTGTAGGTTATGCTATAATTGACAAAACTATAACAATAAGTTAACAGAACTATTTCACGATGAGTAAAAAATCAATTGCTTTACTATTCGATCGAAATAATTATCGAGCGTAGCTATGATTTCAAAAAATTAAAACATGAGTGTTAAATCTTCCACATATCATAACAACGTGTCTGAAATGACAGGTTGGACCAGCCAGCCGTCAAAGGGAACAATTTTCTCCTATATCAAACACACTGAGGCGGGCTTTTTAAAAGCTAGAGTTACAAAAATTTTAATGATGTTTCCAAATTTTAAATTTTAAATTTAAGATTTATGAACAATAATTTAATCACAGTTTATTCTTATAATAAATTATTCAAAATTATTACTTTTTTACAACAAATTACAATTAAATTTGCAAAAATAATTAAGTAATTAATTGAACAACAACTTTTATTCAGTTTACTTGCTGAAAGTAATAATGTCAATACAAAATTTATTATTATAAAATAATAAAATCAAAAATTAAATTTTAACAGTCGAGTAGAAATTCAAACAATAAATTTTATTCAAGTATTTTGTAAATTTAAAATGATTTTCTGAACGAAGAATTTTATGAACAAATTTTCTAAATTGTTATGACGTTGTCACGTTCAACTATCGTCAGTAAACCGACTTTACAGACAACCGATTTTTTTTTAAACCAACGATATTTGAGATATCGGCCGTGTTTCGTTTTGATTGGCCCACCCCGTATATTCATTTATTTATAATTCACTTACACTAATAAATTAGATATTTATATTATATTTTGATCGTGTTGTTAACTTAGGCACCCAATATCAATCCAAATTGTCAGTTCGCATACCGCATTTTAATGCATTGGATTAGAGAATTCTCTAAATAACGAGGTAAATGAGTTATGAAGAAGAAAGAGAACTTTGAGAACTCGCGGCCGCAATAAAGTTTGTCATTTTTCTTTTGCTACATAGTTAGAATCGCGACCCAAATCATATTTACAAGAAAATTAAGTAGAAACTTTCTCAGACGTTCGAATTAGCTGTAACATAAAACGATATAATTAAACTGTCAGAATAACAGAATGAGTAGTAAGCTTTGTTAAATTCAATTCAATTCCACTGGAACTCGCTCTGATAACAGCTTACCAGTATAATATTTCAATTCATGGGTGAGCGATTTCAAAACAAAAAGTAGGTAATCTTTTATAAATATAGAGATCATCGTAATAATATCCAAACGCATAGAATTAATTTCAATGAGAATTAAAATTGTAAGTGAGTTCTTGCCTCCATTTTGCGCAGAAATATTTCAGAAAGTACAAAGGAGGAGATTTACATCAAAACATATCTGTGAAATATTTTAAATAATTCTACTTGAATGCTAATCAATAAACTATAAAATAGTTCACACTTCATGTAGGTACCACTGTTAATGCAATGAATAAACTTATTATTATTATTACCTAGATATTTGTTATTGCTGTGTTTCAAGAGTGTGGAACGTGTTTGAGAAATGACCGTATTTAAAATATGTTCGGCTAAAGCTGGTTTTTCTCCATTACTTTTTTATATGTACACTATGTTTTTTAAACCGAGTCAGAATGTTCCTTCTAGCTTAGCCCACATAGCATTTTGGACACAACTCACAATCGATTTTGTAAAACCCGAATTTGACGACGCCGGAAACTTTATCAAAGACGTTGCCTGAACGGGTTTTTAGCTTGTCCTTATATTTATAAACAGGTTGTATTGTAAATTTAGAATATTATGTTCTACAACAAGCGGAAAGTCTGTAGTTTGGGAGTAAGGCGAGGACTACGGTCCGCGAGCGTGGAATATGCATTCCAAACGTGTTAGTAGACGATATTTTCTCTAACAAGCTTTTATCAATTAATAATGATAGTTTTGTCAAACTTACTGTTCCGCAAACAGTGCAAACTGTTACTTGAAACGATTAACTTAAACGCGAAGGGTGTGAATATCAAAATGTAACCATTGCAACCGGTACAAAGGTAGTCATATGAACGCTGTTCAACAACAAGGCGTAGATCAAGATAATTAATTGGTTCAAATAAGTAGCGAAGCCGTCTCCGATTGGTCGAAACCTGATACAGAATATATATCCCGATGCAGTCTGTTAAAATGATATAGAGATTCTGAAAGCATGATGGAGAAAGTAAATTATGCATGTCAGACAATATTCGCAGTAGCAGCAGACTGTTCAAATGCTTTGGTATTTTGCAGACTGAAAGTTTCAATTACAAAACAACAGTTTGAAGTACGAAAAAGTACACAACAGAAATGTATGCTGCAATAACCTTCAAAAAGTGTCAATAAATCTGGCAATCGGCAACTTCGCAAATGCTACGATCTGCATAACGACAATAAAAGGGCGCGAAATATGAATTTCATCCAAGTATTTGATTAGATTTTTTGTATAAACTGTAGGTATATTGGAGTCAGCATTGGGAGAATAGTTCATCCAAGTTAAAGTTGAGTTATTCCGTCCAACCAGCTTTACAATTTTCACAATGCAGTCATTAGATCGATTTTAGTTGTACTTTCACAAAAGTGAGAAGTAAGTAAAAAAATTCCCTAAGTAACTAGTGAATAAAATAGATCCGTGATCGCGATGTTCTGGATAATTTTTGCAACCTTTCCCAATAAAAATCTATTACATACCCAGATTTTATTATTAAATTGTTATAAATTTAGATCAAGTTCCGAAACTTAATCTAAAACATGAATTTCGTAGCTATGCGGCTTTTGAATAGATTCAAACTTTCTACAGGTATTCTATTCTATTCATAAGTGATTCTAAGCTATGTCATTTACTAACTCTAGATTCGATCAAAACTAAGTAGGTAAGAATGTCTAGAGAATTCTATAGAACATTATTTCACCATAGTCACAGCCAACGCATAAAGGGAGATAATTAAATCTTACGAAACTTGTCGAAACTTGAATCTAGTGAGTGCTTTGCTAACTCACGATTGTAACATCTACCTCATGATGTATAATTAATGTGTTTATACTTTTGGGACCATTTTATTTGCGGAAAAGGAACTTAGATCGATGAACAGTAAACTTCACTTAGGTTTGAGAACTTTGTTTCTCATTACATGCCTTAATAATTATACATTTACGTGTAAGCTCCAGTCCCTTCCTCTGATCTGATAAATTTGATCCATTATAATGTATACTGGTTGACGGTCATGGTCAGTTTTAATCTGGTTCTTGCAAGGGCAACTTTGGTTGGTTTCTGTATGTATTATTTTATCGCATACATAATTTGAAAATGCAGTTTTTTATGCTATGATATACCGAGAATGTGTTCCATTCGGTTCAACTTAAGGTTCTAAGTAACAAAAATGCATAACATATTTCTGGGTTTCTGATTCTGTAACGTATTCTTCAAATGAGCCCAATCTTTGAAATGCTACATGAAGATGGAAAATAAAACTGTGTTAATAAAGGATGTGGCCATCAAACTAGACTGTATCGCTTGTAGTAATGTTAGCGTTTCATGTTATTGATGCAGAAAGTTGATTAAGAAAGTGCTTGGAATAGTTGTCACTCAGATTACCATTCACATAATAGTAATCTAGTTCGGAATCTACTAATGATAGTAGGTCATTACTTCGGACAACGCGCCATTAGAAAGGCTTCACTGGAGAGGAAGAATATACACCAAATCTCATACAGATATAAGGGGAAATTCAATGGACCAGAAGAGCTGAGATGAAGGTGACAGATAATAACATCCAAGTAAATACAACAAAGGGATGCCCTCAAGAAGATATTATCACCACACATTAGATTAGATTTGTATGGGGCTTATGGGCTAGGAACTTCACCACCGCGACCTTTATGTTAGAGTTTGTGGATTTTCCTTTCCTGTCGTTGAGAACGTTAGTCTTGTTAGGCCTTCGCAGTAGCATAGTATGTGTACTGAGGTCTCCTCGTCTTCTTGGCAGAACCTGCATAAGCTTGTATCTGCCAGTCTGATGTTGTTAATGTGTTTATTGAGTCTACAATGCCCTGTGAGGAGCCCAATCATGATTCTAGTTGGTCTTTTATTCTGGCTTAGTAGGTACGCCTTGAATTTTGGCGATGATTGCTTAATGAACTCGTTGGCCTGTCTCATTCTCAGCGCCTTGTTGCACCATTCTCGAGATTGATTTTTAACCAAGTACTGTTATATGATTTGCGCAGCACTTTCGCTTTACCACAGAAGGGTTCCGGACCAATTAGAGCCCTACGTGCTCCTTCTCGGGCCAGTGAATCAGCCTCTTCGTTGCCTTTGTAGCCTGTGTGGCCTGGTACCCAGGCTAAAGACAGTCTGTTTTGACTAACTCTTGTAGGGTTTCTAAGCAGTCCCAGACAAGTTTGGAATTAACCTGTAAGGAACTGAATGCTTTCATAGCCGCTTGGCTATCAGAGTATATGGCGATGGTTTTCCTCTGAAACTCTACAGGGATGTATTACAACAACCTGTCTGGAACTATAAGTTTGTGACGTTACCGTTCATATATTCATTTATTTCTCATTCTCTTACACAAATTTTGACCCCCTTGGTACAAATATCATCGATTTTACAATTTATTTTTTTATGTTCGTTTGTTACCTCCTTAAAACTTTTCCATATTTTTTTATAGCTGCATTCAGCCTGATTCAATTTTTGTTTATATTATTATATGTGATAATTTTTTTCTTGCAGAATTGGAGCTGAAATCGTGGATAAGGCATTATGAGCCAGCATATTACGATCCTCATGTTCTGAGGATACAATTTAATCGTGCCAAAAGGAGTTTGCCCTCACGAACGCCTTATATCCAGTTAAATATCAGAGGACATGGGCGGTAAGTTTGATCAAATAATTAAAATTGGTAGGTCGAAATATTGATAATATATTGAGAACCATGAAAAATTCACCAATCAAGATGTAGGAAAAGGTATTATAAGATCAGATACGGAAATAAATATGTAAACTGATTAAATCCAAATAGAGTATTTGGATGTGACAATACTTTCTAAAATAACTGTTATCGATCACAATAAATTTGTATATTTATCGTACTATTGTGGCAGTCTGTATATTTACGATTCAAATACCTACATCGAAGAACGCTCTGATCGAAACAAGTCAAACATTATGACGAATAAAGTTGAATAGGTACTTAGGATTACATGATACGTTCGCAAGTAACCGTAGTAGTAGTAGGTAACATGTAGAACCCTCGTTATGTGATAGGATATGTTTTAGAATTGGATACTCTTTTACATGTTATTATCAATTTATTTGATGTTAGTAAGATCAATACTTTCGATAAACAAATGATTCTAAGGAAACTGAAACTAGTTTCATGATGACGGATGTATTACATTTTCAATGTTGATAGAATGTAAACACGGCTTCTCCTGGCAGAACGTGCAATTGATTTTTAGAAGTACGTAGGTTATTGTTAAACTCCCTCGGAATCGTCAATACCCGGTTGAGACACAATGAAACTCAAAGTTTGCAGTTCGTATTAGATTGAACATTCATTTTAATAATCACAAATGTGTATGTAACCTGTTTGTGTGTGTGCAGTCTTTGGAAATCAAAATATACTGGATATATGTCCAATTGAACAATAGACTGGCCTCGTTCGATCAAAAGCTGACGCTCAATTTCATCAGAATCTGTAACTACATTTTATCAACGTTCTATTCAAATTCGTAAATATTAAAATTTAATAACTAGATACAACTATGACTAACAACAACTAACTAATTCCTTGAATAACTTGGCATAGATTTGATATTAGGGACTGGGGTGGGCCTTCTATAGTACAAGGCCTTTGGGCTGAGTACAAAAGTTGCTTAGATAATGAACTACGGAAACAATGAATATCGGCTGTCCCTGTTAAAGATTTCATGGTAACAACAATAACAATTAGACCAAATTCGTGCAAAATACTAAAGGTACAGCTATTAGCATATCAGGTAATTTGTGCACAACACTAAATTTGCAACAAATTATTTTGAATTAACCTTTCTGTTTTGGGACATGCCTCATCACTTCTTGAATGCTTTGCCAGCTTTGTATTAAGCCAACACGAAAACATTTTTCTTTCGAAACGCCAAAACACCAAATATTTTCAATTGGGAACTAAAATATGTACTAAACTAGCACTATTTTCTAATATATCTTAGAAGTAATTTTTGCCACTTTGCTTTGTCAGTTCAAGGGAGCTTCTTGTGAGTTGGAGCGTTGTTTTGCATCACATGATGCAACAAGTAAAACCGAGTAAAACGCTTCCAAGTAATTAGAAGGTTGGACCTGGTCATGTCTAGGTGCGATGCGCTTGCTTCCCTTGTACAAATGTAGGCAGACGGAAGTATTTATTCATTTTCAAAGGTAATTCATTTCATAATATAATGAAATATAAATTCAAATCGGCATTCTTTCGCGATGAATGGAAATTTAAGACAGTATTATTACTCGAAAACAGGATTTTATTGGGGTTTTAAACTGGGAGATGATCAGAATTCAGGGTCTCGTGGTCTATACAATTCAATGAGGAATCACATGTTTTCCATTCTTTAAATTTATTCTGAAGATGTTTAGAACAATACTGATATGACTTTTACGTGTATTATTTCTCAAAAACATGATATTATTGGGGTTTTAAACTAGGAGATGACTAGAATTCAACATTGGAATCGAATTCCTCATCGTTGCAGACCTACTATAACGCAGTCTCATCCAATTCAATGAGGTTGACCAAAATCACATTTTTTCCATTCCCCCTTGGAAATTTGGCAAAAGGATACCGCACACTTTAGTAGGGAAAGTGGCCCCCTGTCGAATTGGCTGAATTTTTGATATGTTATAGTCCAAGTCATTCCGAACAAAAAGTTCAATGAGCACAACTTTTTCTATAGGCTGGTTTTGGCGCTAGAGGCCAATGAATACTTTTATTTGTTCTTCATTGTTAAACAACACGAAACGTTATCCTGGATAATAATCACTTTTCTGAATAATCAAGATCTAAACAGTTATTAATATGACTGACGTTAAGATGATAGATTTAGAAAGAAAATCTTTTTGAGGCCATTTTATAGACAGACTTGTAATATTTCTCATTCTTTTTCATGGCCTAAAATTATTCAGGATGGTCGAACAATATTTTTCAGTAGGTACGGAACTTTTCGAATATAACTTTCGATTTCTTTTAAAAGGAACACTCCTTATATTTTTCGACTATGTGATGTAGAATACGGTGTAGAATAGGATTCATAAACATTTTTTCATTGTAGATCCCTAAGACGAGTTGTAACCATTTTCGAATTATTGCACTTTAAAAATTGTAAGTAGCTGGAACACACTGTATAATTGACCAAATGTAACAACACCAAAGAAAAATACTTTTAACAGTATGTCATAGTAATGACTGTTTAGATCTTGATTATTCAGAAAAGTGATTATTATGAAGGATAACGTTTCGTGTTGTTTAACAATGAAAAACAAATGAAAGTTTTCATTGGCCTCTAGCGCCAAAACCAGCCTATAGAAAAAGTTGTGCCCATTGAACTTTTTGTTCGGAATGACTTGGACTATAACATATCAAAAATTCAGCCAATTCGACAGGGGGGCACTTTCCCTACTAAAGTGTGCGGTATCCTTTCAAAATATAAATAAATTTGAATAATTGTTGGAATTCATTCTGTAGAAGCTTAGAACAATACTGATATAACTTTTAAGCGTATTATTCCTCAGAAACATGATTTTATTTGGGTTTTAAACTAAGAGATGACCAGAATTCAGGGTCTCGAAACGCTGTAACACGGTTAGCCATTATATGAGGTCAAAACTAACGTTGGAATCGAATTCATCGTTGCAGACGTATTATAACGCAGTTTTATCCAATTCAATGACGTTGACCAAAATCACATATTTCCATACTGTTACATCTCTCAATACATTGGTCTCTTAAACTCAAACTCGACTTATCGTATAACTTATGGCTAAATCATCAATGATCAAACATGATTTCATAAGCTAGCTCATGGAAGTCCGTAGGAGCGCTTTGAATTTTCATTTTACAAAAACTGATGTAAAAGTAGTTCATTCAAACTTCAACAAATTGGAAGCTGTAAACATCGTTTTATCATCAATCAGGATATGCGTTGTATATTCATGGAGTTATTCTGTATACCAGATTTTTAATTTAGACAAACATATCTATCCTACTATATACTTATACCTACCAGAAGAAATGTCCAGTAATAAAAATGTTAACGAAATTACTACTATTCGGCATTAAGAAAAAACCTACTCAGCGATTGAAACAGGGACTAGAAATTCGTTGGACATGTTTGTTTGTTTTTTTACAGGATTCCTCGGTAGGTGATTAATGATCATTAATATTGCAATATCCAAGTAGTAATTGATGAAATCGGAAGCAATCATTTATCTTCAATTATAGCTCTCAATATGTATTTTTGAATAAATTAATCACAAAGATGTACATGTTATCAGAAAGTTTGAAATCATTAGAGAATGTTGAAAATTATTATGCGTATTACATACATTTCTCTGATTTACTGCAAACCGTGTTGTGTTTCCCAACATGCAAAATCGGTTAAAATCAGCAAACGGAACTGATTGTTGTAAGTAGGTACTACAGGTGATTACTAAATCAGTTTTCTCTTTTGTTTAAATATTCATATTTTCTAACAATATTACATATTTTGAAACATATTTACCCAATTATCTAACTTCCATGATCACTAATTATTTCAACCAGAACAGGTTTCTTTAGAGTATTACATTTGAATTAATAGTTATTACTTGATCTACATATCATGATCCTTCAATTTTTATTGTCATTGTCATTCCATGACATGATGATTAATAGATAAATATTGATTGTTGATAAGATTCATTTGAGTTTACTCTTCTTAAGAAAATAGAACTTGATGCATTGCCCGTTGGGAAAAACAACAGTAAAACGCATTTCACGGTCGTAAGCTTACCAGGAGGACTTGTGAAGAGAAGACATATTTTATTACTACTTCACTGGAGAACATTAAAAAGAAATTCATTATTTAGCCTTTATATGGTTTATAGCTAAGCTACTAACTGTGAAGGACCAACACTATAAATAAGGAACAATCACCCTTATCCTCTAAAAGACCTTTCAGCTACCGAGAAGCCATCATCAGAGTACAATCTACTTCTCATTTGCAGTGTTACAGTGTATCCACCATGTGAACTCTTCTATAGTTTACTATAAAATACGAATCTAAACCGAATTAACTAGTAATTAGTCACAGGTGTCAAATTGGAAATTTGCCCAGCCCCTTTTTTACTAACTTTTGTGTTGGTGTTGTCTTAAATGATCATGATGAACATCGTTTGATATTCACAAAACTAGTTCAATTACATTACATAATCTTTGAAAGAAAGGATAATCACTTATCTGAGGTTTTTTTCTATTAAATATTCATCATTCTCAACTGGATGCTGCGCCGTAAGCACCCTATTCTCAAGACCGGCCATCCTTATCTTACCTATGTTCAATGTACCGTGGCTATAAGCTTTTCAATGCATTACCATCTGAAATAAAAGATACTAGTAGTAAACGTATTTTTATAAAATGTCTAAAAAAATCACTGAGTATAAATTCTTGTTACTACATTGAAGAATTCCAGTATGTTCTTGATAATAATAAATACTGAACTTTGCAAGTTACCTTCAATTTCTTTGAGTTTATCAGTATATAATATTTAAGCCTTGATTTTATCATTTATGTTCTCAATTTTTACTAATGTATTTGTATTCTATTGTATATTCATTTTTATTGTATTATTGTAATATTATGACTTACCTTAATTTTACTTTTATGTATGTATATGAGGTGCAAATAAATTTCAATTTCATTTTCAATTTCAATATGAACGAAAGGTCTGAAGGATGACAATGTAGAGTGTAGCAACAATTAGTATTATAGTTTTTTCTGTTTCTTGTAGTTTGTACTAAGCATAAGAAGCAGCCAACCAAGCAGCTGGTATGCTCCGCGATGTGAATCCCAAGTTTCAAGACTTAATAAGCATATTTAAAATTAGTTGGAACAGCTGAATGCCTGGAGAGACCTGAAATTATACTATATGTCATGTAAAAGCTTAATTGTATTGACAGCGATATCTATGTTATGGAATGGTCTGCCACGGACATTATGTGACTGTCAATATATCAGCTGTCTGTCACGTAAACGTTACCTGTCTTGATGTGTTGTGTTGACTGCCATAGCATAGACAGTCTGAACTGTGATAATTATTCATTATTCTATGGAGCCGTCTGTCATATAAATTATACGTGATTATATAAGCTGTCGAAAATGTCAAAATATATCGAATCCCTTTTGCCACGTTTGGGATTGAGTTTCGAAAATGCTGTTCTTATGGGGTGCCTTGGTCGTATAAGGAACCTATATGCCAAGTACTATATTATTTGGCGTCGAATCGATCCAACAGCTCTGCACAATATACGCTGGTGATCGTTTTGTCCTTTTCAAAGTAATCGATATGGACGATACCGTGTGCATTCCAGAAAACTGTCGCCAATACTTTGTTGACCGATAAACCCACTTTGGCCTTTTTCGGCTTTTATTCGCCAGGATAAGTCCACTGTTTCGACTGTTCTTTGATCTCTGGTGTGTTGTGATGGATCCATGTTTCTTCCACGGTTACGAAACGGCGGAAAAAAGTCCTTCTTATCGCGGTTGAACATCGTCAAACACTCCTTTGAATTTGTCATACTGTCGCGCTTGTTGTCAACAGAAAGCAAATGCGGCACCCATCTGGCAGATAGCTATGTCATATCCAAGAATTTATGCAAAATGTTCCGTACCCGTTCAGTTGAGATGCCCATAGCCTCAGCAATCTAATGCACTTCAACTCGCCGATCGTCGAATATCATACCACGGATTTTATCGACGATTTCTGGCGTTGTAACCTCCTCAATTGGACGACCAGAACGTTCAGCGTCCTTTGTGGTCATACTACCATAACGAAAAACAGTAAACCACTTGTGAATCGTTCCAATCGATGGTGAATGAGTGAATGAAAGTGATGAGCGATGCTTTGGTTTGCGTAGTTTTTAGCACCCAAGAAAAATTGTTTATTCAAGACGTGAAATTAACTTTTTTCCGTGTTTTCAAAAATTTTCTAGGTTGCTTGCTTTCGATGGGTGTCAAAACAGATCTGAATGACATATCAGTCTCTAAAATTTAATGCGTTCTAGTTAAATATGGTACATCACAAATGTCACATGTGATTCTCGATTATGGCGCCATCTGTTTTATTTTTCATGGACTTTTTACCTTCGTAGATGATCGTTTTGTTGGAGTTAACAAATTAGATTGATCAGTGCAGGTTGCTCTATTATTCTCAGCGGTAATCGCCATCCTAACTGGCCATTATTTATGTTAAGCATACTTGAGGAGGCAGAACAAATGGTAATAAAATATTTCTCACATCTGTTTTGAAACGAATAACAAGAGTTTATATGTACAATTGTGTGAATCCAATTAGCTTTATTCTGAGAAATATTACAAACAATGTAGTATACTAATTCAAAGAAGTAACGTATCTGTGACTTTCCAATTCACCTTAAATGATTTCACACCTGAAAATTTGTTGAATTGATCAATACATTCTTTTTGATTCGATAGATAATACGAGAAGGACACGGTGCCAGTGAACAACAATAAGTCTTCCTTAGAAAGTGCTTCGAAGCGTATGTTGAGACAACATAATTTCTGGGGGGACTCATACCTCATTATCAAATTGCAATTATACTATTTTAGCAATGTATATCCCCAACCAGAACCTCACTTGTTACCTGTGTTTTATGTTGTACCATAAATAACCAACATTATTCATATTTTCATACATTAGTATCGTTTGAAGATGACACGCTAGTGTTGAAACTATAGTCACGATTTGTTACTAATGGGTGGGCAATCTAAAGGAATCTTTTTAAAATCTTAATAAAACACAGGCTAGATGGAATTTCATGATCTTGCATTTATTTTGTAGCCAAGAGAATCCGGTTATACATGGAATATGACATCAGACAAATGGCTGGCGTTACAATAGTCCATTCTCTCGACCCAATTTTTCAGAACTTTTTTCAACGTTCTGTAACGGCACACCAGAGATAAAAGTTCATGGGAGTCAAATCGCAGCTCCTTGCTGGCCAATTCACATCTCCAAGACGGCTGATTACACGATTTTCGAACTTTGACCTCAATAAGTCGATAGTTTCGTTGCTAGTGTGGCATGTCGCCCCATCTTGTTGGAACCAGATGTTGCTCACATACAAACCAGCAATTAGCTCCCAAAAAAAAATTTGTTATCATAGTCCTATAGAGGTTTCCGTTGACCGTTTCGCCAGATTCAAAGAAAAATGGGCCGATGATGGCGCCGGCACCATACAGTCACTCGTTCGGGATGCATTGGCTGCTCAACGATCACGTGTGGGTTTTCCGATGCCCAAATCCTGCGGTTTTGCTTGTTTACATAGTCCCCGAGGTGAAAATGCGCTTCATCGGAAAAGATAATTTTTCGCCAAAATTAACCATCCGCTTCCAGCTGATCTAAGGCTCAATTAGCGAAGTTGTATCGAGGTGGATGGTCAAATCTCTTCAACTGCTGTGTTATTTGGACCTTATCCTTATAGGCGAATAAACCGATGTCTTTATGCAAAATACGCCTCATGGTAGTGCGTCTAATGTTCAATTGCTGAGAGCGATGACGAGTCGATGTTCTCGGGTTGGCTTGCACACTACGGGCTACAGCAGCAACATTCTCGGGTGTACGAACCGGACGAGCGTGTGAAACTTTAGCACTGTCCACCAGCATACCAGTTTCACGAACTTTATGCACACATTTCTTCAGAACACTTGCATTTGGTGTATATTCGCGACCGAATTTTGTACGCAATGTTCGCACTGATTCTGCAATACACGAATTACATTCAAAGTAAATTTTTAACATTTCCCAACGTTCAGCAAGCGTATAGCGTGCCATTTCGTTAACCGGGTGTTGTATACTGAAGAACTCTCATACATCAGATGTTAAATAAATATCATGAAAGTACAAATAAAGTGGTAGTTCAAAAATATTCCAAGAGATGGCCCACCCTTTATAATATATGTGTTGAAAAACCAAGTAAAAGTGTTTTATTTTATTGTATTTGGTAAATACACATCTTGGATGATTACTCTTCACGGGATACTCATTGATTTTGCAATATCGGAATGAACTGCAGTGAACTAACAATCAAGTTATACTTGTAGTTTCGGATGATTAAGTTAGTTATCATTGTCACTATGTAATTGTATGCATTAATTTGATGTGAAGGATATTTTGTTGTCTTTACCAGTAAAACCCAGACTATCAATTATTGTAGAATGTTTAGAATTGAATAGAATAATTATTATATGTGTATCACTACCGTTGCAGATGATTCACGATTTCCACCTCCAGGTGACCATGATCAAACCGGTGACTGACACTTCAACCTTCAAACGTATTTTCCTATCTGCGTGTAAATAGTTCTCACATCATAATATGATGACTACTTCTTGTTATATGCGTATTATATTTACCAGTATTCCCTTCGTTTCATTATTCTAAAGAGTTTCATATTTAAATACCTACATAGTTTCTTTTTTTCTGCAGTCTGTTTACGACTATGTGAGCACTTCTACTAGTTAGTGCCGATTTGGTCATTATCGATTTTGTATTCTAAAAAAATTGACAGTCACTAGGACCGATTCAATATTATTAGCAATAACAGCGCCCCTTCCCCAAAAGCGATTTTTATCTAATTATATAATATTGAGTACTGAACTGAAAAATATATAAAGCTCTAAAAATTGACATAATAGTCATTGTTTTCAGGGATTACGACAATATTTCCATATTGCCAGAAGATTACCTGACTCCCCTTTTTTGTACAGCCCCCAAAGTGATGTTTTTTTCGTGGAAACAATGAGTTGTATACATTATCAGATGTAATATCCCTGAAAGTATTGCTTTAAATGGAAAATAAAGTTTTTTTGGGGTCATGGGTGACGTAAAAATCGGTTGTCTGTAAAGTCGGTTTACTGACGATAGTTGAACGTGACAACGTCATAAGAAAATACTGATGGAATGGTTTCATTTTTCAAAAGAAAATTTTAATTTTATTTGTTTGATAGATATTTTGTATGGATATAGAGAAGGAGGTAAATGGAAATCACAATTGCATTGATCAAGTTACATTTATTTGTACGCATAAATACAATTATGTCAATTTAGCTTTTAAAAAGCCCGCCTCAATGTGTTTGATTTAGGAGAAAATTGTTCCCTTTGACGGCTGGCTGGTCCTACCTGTTATTTCAGACACGTTGTTATGATATGTGGAAGATTTAACATTTATGTTTTAATTTTTTGAAATCATAGCTACGCTCGATAATTATTTCGATCGAATAGTAAAGCATTTGATTTTTTACTCATCGTGAAACAGTTCTGTTAACTTATTGTTATAGTTTTGTCAATTATAGCATAACCTACAATCGCTGCACTAGCGGACCGATACTATTTATTTTAATGATGAAAGCACGAATATTCGACAATATATCACTGAACATATATTTAATATCGAAAGAATCATTAACTTTATCGCCGCAATTATCGTTGCTATAAACAATTGAAACCACATTCACTTTTCACTGCACTTACGAAAACATGTAAATGTATTATTGTATAGCAGCTGTCCACGCGCATCGCATCGGTCACTCAAGTAGGAGAGTTCGCTTGCACTTCAAGCCTTAAATGGAACGCCTCAGAGCGAGGTAACGCACAGCCGGTCAGAGCGAGGTAACGGCAAATGAGTCATGTTTTCTCGTGCGTGCAGCCGGCTCCATCGAATTATAAGACGTTGTCACGTCAAAAAATCGACAAATTTTCAGCTCTTCATATTTAAGGAAACAAGTTCAATATCTACTTCAATAGACGTTCAAATGTGATGAAAATAGTTACTCTGGGTTTTTTGTGGGTCTAATCAAGTATCGAAAGTATCGGCAAACTTTTAATCCTGGATAGTTGAATAAATAAAGTTCAATAGTTAAAATGAAACGAAAATAGTTACAAGTACTTAACGCGTACATAAATATATGTTAAACTTGTTTATTCAACTATGAAGGATTGAAAATTTGTCGACACGTTTTGCGTGATCAGTAACCTCCAAAATATAACCTTCTCTCCCACTTAAAGTGACAATATCAGAGATATTTTAGATTTGTTAATGTAACTATCATCACGAAAAATCACAACTTAAGCGGGTTGTACAAACAATAGAAAGGGGTAGGTAATCTTCTGCTCAAATGCAAATATTGTTATGATCCATGAAAACAACAATTATGCCAATTTTTAGCTTTTTTGGTGGTCTTGAACGTTGATAATATGAAATCGGTCATGGCTTTTCTGCTAATTTTTTTTCAGACAATTCAATCGATAATCAACAAATCGTGACCAACTGGAAGTGTTCACAGAGCGAGTCGAATATCACTCCTCCATTTGTCATGTTATTACCGATGAGGACAGGTTCGCTGTTCTGCCAATTTCAGTAGTTTTTGATGGTAATACAAAATGTTCTAACGGGAAAAGTCACAATACAAGCGGAATTTTAATTTGGAACATTTGGACGTAAAAAGCGAACATGGACCGGTGAGGCAACTTAAATACAAGCTACGCTTTATTTCAAGCATGCCGCTTCGAAGGCAAATATACCAGAAAGGTACGAAACACATTGTGTTTCATAACTACTAACATGGGAACAGTGATTAAATTTGAAAGAACCTAACTTCCTGGTTAATACTTCGACAGATATTGAACCACGAAGAATAATAAATGCTCTTACCTTCAAAAGTCCCAGTGAAGAAAGCTAAAGGGGTTAGCAACTTCCGCATTTAGTGGAAAATCCCATGTGACATTTGCGATGTACCATCTTTAACTTGAACGCATCAACATTTTCAGACTGATATGTCATTCAGTTCTGTTTTGACACCCATCGAAAGCAAGCAACCTTGAACATTCTTGTAAACGTGGAAGAAAGTGAAATTCGCGTCTTGATTAAATATTATTACTTGCGTGGAAAAAACATTACGCAAACCAAAGCATCGTTTGTCAAAAAATATGACCACAAAGGACGCCAAACGTTCTGGTCGTCCAAATGAGGAGGTTACAACGTCAGAAAGCGTCGATAAAACCCATGATATTCGACGATCGGTGAGTTAAAGTGCACTAGATTGCTGAGGCTAAGGGCATCTAAACTGAACGGGTACGTAACGTTTTGCATACATTTCTGCATATGACAAACCTATCTCCGATCTACCAGATGAGTTTTGCATTTACTCTCTGTTGACAATATTCGCGACCGTGTCACAACTTCAAAGAAGTGTTTGGCGATGTTCAAGCGCGATAAATCATTTCTTCTACCATTTTTCAGGGACTTTTCACCTTGCCCTCGTAATTAACCCTGCTGCAGCAATTGTGTTCATACATCGAGCAATACAAATGAAAATTAGTTTATCGCTCACTAATAATTGCCATAAAGGTTCCACAAAGATGGGCGTAATTTATAGATTTATGACGCGCCTGTTATCAGTACCTTATCTACTGTTTACTAGACGATGCACTCGATTAGATTGATTCATTTCACTTGAAGCGTTTGTGGTAAGCATAAATAATCTCAAAAATGGTTCTAGAACTAGAAAAATACAAATAAAATAGAATGACGGTGGATATTGTGAATAATTTATTTATTATCAACTTATATTCGAAATATAAATGTTTTTAGTTTGCTTCTTCGAACAGATATTACAAAATACTCTCCCAGTTGCAAATGCAGTAAAAATGAAAACTTCCAACGTTCACATAATGCAAGCGGCGCATAATAGAAATCCTAAAGTTCAATCCTCTATAATAACAATAAATTTTCCCTCATAAAATAATAGACTGTCGGTGTGTGTTCAATCTGTCATGACATTTCGGATTCAATGTGAATCATTCCTTAGAATAACTTAAAAAGCGTATTAACACGTTTGTGAATATTGGACATTTTTCCTTACATGAATTACGTGAAATACGTATAATATTCAGAGTGTTTTATTATAAATAGGACCGCGTTGAAAGCGGATCTCGTGTAGCGTTACAACTATTTTCGTTAGATAGAACTGCAAAAATTAGGTTTATTATCATATATTAGCATCTCGTGATTTATACATTACGAGGTTCCGTTTTTTAATCATTATTCAACCAACATAACGTTCGCCTATATTATATTCCATTGAACTGAGCCGTAAACAATAGATGTTCATTCAAATTAATTTAGTTTTATCTATACAGTATGAATGTAGCTCAAATGTGTAAATCTATTACAAAATTAGGTTAAATTCACAGCAAATGGAACTGATTGATGTACATACCGGTAATTTTACAATTATATACAATTAAATATATTGAAACACATTTACACAATCATAACCACTGCTTTAATATTATCCGCAAACACTTGCGTATCTGGTAAAAGTACAATTGTGAAAATACCAGTGGTTATATTAATTATGTGATGACCATAGTCCAGTCATTAATCATTAATCAATGGCCCAGTCAGAAACGTAGTGAAGACATTTTGCACCCGAGAGCAGTTTATTAATTGCCCCCTCACACCAGTATTTGTCGACCAAAAAAAAACAGTAATACGACTAGGCAAAGAAATCTTTGAAACGTTTCTGCAAATCTTACACGTTTGATTTCGCTGAATTTTAGGAAAATTCAAAATGCACCAAATTTCACCTCGGCCAGAACCGCTGATGTAAGTTGAACATTGTATTCGGCATATCAACAGTTAATCCGATCGTAACTAGGAGCATATATCAACTATAATTTCAATTTATTCTTTTATAAAACCACAGCACAAAGACATACAGTATTTTATCAAACTAGTCAGTAACAATCAAACAATTAAAAAGCAATTGAATTAAGAATTGTATACATATATTAATTATGCATCAAGCACAGAGTGTATAGATAATGATCATGAAACATTTGCACAATTAAATATAAATATGAGAACACGAATTAAAAAACATTCAATTTGGAATGCATTAATATTAGGACACGAAGTATAAAACATTCAATTTACAATGTAAATTGGAAATTAGATACTGAGGTACTCCTTAACGGAATAGAATGCATGCTTTAGTAATTATGTGCATAGTACATTTTTTAATTTTTTCTATGGATGATTGCCATATTTATCCATAAAATAATTATACCTGATTATACTGATTAATATGACAATTTTGTCCAACCGATAAACGTGTGAATGGCACGTGATTATTGTCAGTTATACGGGTTCCATATCTGTGAAATATATTATTTCCAATGTGAGTGTGTTTCTGAGTTTTAATATTCAGCACCAGTTGAGAGATGTTCATACATGGAAGAGTCCAAATTTGGAGTTTTATATAAAGTGTTTACCATTCAACATACATCGGACAATATTCATCTGAACAATGTTTCCATGTCGGAAGAATTACCCCAGAATAGAAGACCGTAATTTAAAACGGAATGAATGAGACCGTAGTATAACATATTCAACACTTTCGATGAGACCGTGTTTCTTAGCATTCTTATCATATAACATTTGCTACTCAGTTTGCCTACGATGCTGTTACATTGTGTTTCCAATATCAATTTTTGGTCTATGATGATTCCAAGGAATTTAATTTAATTTATCTCCTCAATGGTTGTATGATTTATCCTGATAAGTGGACTTAAATTATGGGTTATGTTCTCCTGTTTGAAAAGCATGATGAAGGTTTTATTTTTATTAACTTTTAATTCATTGTTCAGACACCAGCGATGGAAACTATTAGCACAGCTATTTGTTGTCGCCATAAAGCTGTTTAATTTTTCTTCGGCAGTAATTTGGCTTGTATCATCGGCATATATTATAGTTCTGTATGCATCATTACTTGACTGTTCCAGATCAGGCTTAAAAACTATAAACAATGTTGGTCCCAATATTGACCCTTGTGGCACACCTGTATTCATCTCCGATGGATTATATTTATATCAGTCATATACTACAATTTGTTGCCTATCTATTAAGTTGGATCCAGGCCTTGGGAACACCTCTTATTCCATAGGAGTGCTATACATTTAGTTATAATTTATGATTAACTAAATCAAAAGCTCGGGTTAAATCAAAATATAAAGCAACTGAAATTGCTAAGATTATCATTAAAGTTATATTAGGTAGCTCTTAGTACTTTGTAATATTTGTTTGAAGAAGCTACGGAAATTATAGTTACATTTGTTTATTAAATTAATGAAAAACAAATTTTTAATAGTTATTTTATCTAAGTTAAGAATAGATTTTCATCATGTAATGGGTTATTCTATTCAATTTTCAAATGGAAGCAGTTTCAATAAAAGCGACCCGTACCGACCCGTCTCAAGTGGACGCTTAGCTTCCAATATTTTTTAGATAAGGGTTACATTATAAGATCACAACTTTGGGAGTAGAAAGAAGTAAAATATTAACCCATATTGGTCTTATGAATCTCTATCCAATTCTGAGAGGTCCGTATGTTGCATACGTTATGTATTAAATATTCAAGTTTGAGGGGATCTATCGGAAAAGGTTTACTGGATATTGATAGAATGAAATTCGTGATGAAGTTTCCACTTGGATTTCCATCACGCTTCATTTAGACGCCTGCCATGCCTGACGTGTCTGATTAAATAACATGGGATGTACCCTTTCCAGAATCAAGCTTATGACCTAACTAGAACTAACAGCGTTTTATTTATTGAATAAATTAGCAATTTACATCTGAAAGGGAGGCTGTTTCGTAAATATTGCCATAAACTCGACTAAACATATCTTGCGACAAACGTAATACCAATATAACTGTACAACACATATAAAAACGTCACGGGAAGAACGATCCAAGTCACATCTTAGGTAATTTGAGCAAACTCAAATTAAAAGTTCCAACACTCGCATTGTAACGTACCTCTGAGTATTTCTTTGATGGTTTATATATCTTGGTGGGTTCATTGTTCAAATTTTCTTGTTTCCGTTCGGAATGAAAATGATAATTTCTTCAATAGGTCCGGTTACGAAGGCGCGTATTTTTTTGTAATATTTTATATTTTCGAAATACCTACCGATTGCAGCGTTGTAGCTTCTAGCGGATGCCCGACCACTTTGTCTTCTTATTTTCAAGGGAAATTAAAACTCGTAGCGCTACTCGTAAAGGATGAGATTTTTCAACATACTGTAGAAATTTTCAAGAAATCCCGCATCCATCAACAAAGCGACAAAGCTGTAGAGCTAGTCATCTTTGTGGCGTTGTAAAGTGGTGCCACTTCCACAGAAACGACATAAAGTAAAGTTAATTACCACCTTAACCTGATGCTTAGAATCTCCATAGCCGAATAGTCTATTCACATGTTGTAACGTTTTGGACGTTAATGATTATATTCAATGGTCATTTATTATTCCGATAACTTGAGTGTGACTTTTGACAAGGTAAGATCGATAAAAATCATTTTCGTTATTTCACAGTAATTCTTTAACTTTGAAGTTTATATAGATGTGATATTCGCTATTCAAACTTTCAGATTTCATATTTTACATTTTACATTTTACATTTTACATTTCACATTTTACATTTTACATTTTACATTTTACATTTTACATTATACATTTTATATTTTATATCTTATATCTTATAGCTTATATTTTATATTTTATATTTTATATTTGATATGTTCGTTGCCCATAGAGGATTTCACTTTCGAATAAAGCCGGATATCTTATCTATCTATCTATATGGTTTGCTTGAAATTTTCTACCGCTCCAACTGCTGAAAGCTTGATAAGTTTCGAGATTGACCTTGGGATGAGAAGAATGTGAACTAGTAAGATGAAGAAACATAAAGAACCTAAGAGTAGCTCATTGAACACTATATAAATAACAAACTTTACCAAGACCTGTATTCGGAAACATTATACCGACAAGCGAATGTATACCACAAGTGATAAATAATGAGGGAATCCCATGTTACATGATTAATATGCTACTGTTATGTCAATATTTACGACACCGTTCTACAGTAAATAAGATGATTGAGGATACTAGTAATTAATGAGTTTCAACTGAACAATAACTGACATTACCTGGTACTAAATGACATTAGCTAGTAATAATCTGCATTAATGACCATAATGGACGGGAAACAATAATTGCATTAGTAGATGGCGATGAATGGACTATAACTTGAGAATTGAATTAGCATCACGATCAAAATTTAGATTCAGTTTGATATCTTTACTGTCTGTGAACCATAGTGCATTATGTGGTTTGTAAAGTACATCTTGTCAAGAAACATTTCAGATTCAGGATTGTGACAATTGAGTCTTTCTCAAAAAAGCTGTTATCAATTGATCACGGGACTTCCTTCACTTTTGTTAGCAAAATAGCTTTCGGGGACTCTTGCGGGTCAAATATAAATGATGTAGGAACAGAAAATTTAATGGAAATGATATAAACCTCTTATTAAATGAATGGCAAATTAAACTCTGTTACATTAAATAAATAAATATTTCTTTATTGCTATTATAAAAATTTTTGACAAAACAACATTTTTTTGAGCAAACGTCAGAACACAATGTTAAATTTAGACATATAAAAGTAAAGACAATTAAATATAGACATATCTACGTAAATAAGGACTTAGAATTAAGAAATTCGTTCACCGTGTAAAAGAAATGTTTTAACAGTTCTCCCTTGATTTTATGTTTAAAAAGTTTTATGTCCGAAATAGATCTAACAGAAACTGGCAAATGATTGTACAATTTAAATGGCATAATTAAATGACTATTACTTGTAATGGATAAGTTGTGATGAGGAAGTAAGATTTTATCTTTATCTCTTAAATTATAATCAATGCTTCTATTTGAATAAGTAATAGAATTACTCAAATATGATTTTATGTAAGTTAAACAAGATAATATATATAAAGATGGTATTGTCAATATATTTAAATATTTAAAAAGACTTGTACAAGAATCCGTAGGTTTTTTATGAAGCATAGTTCTGATTATTTTCTTTTGTACAACAAATAAATATCGAGCATTAGGTGAGTTACCCCAACAAATAATGCCATAGTTCAATATAGACTGTATATGTCCAAAGTAATAAACTTTTAATGTGGCAAGACTGACATATTGTCTAAGTTGGCATGTAACGTAACATGCGGTAGATAGCTTCCTACTTAAAAACTCAGCATGGTTGTTCCATTTTAAGTGATTGTCGATGTTTAAACCGAGAAATTTAATACACTTAGAAGGTTGAATAGTTTTTTGATTTATTCGAATCAAAATGCTAAAGTTGATTTCACTAGCTGAAAATAGTACACATTCAGTTTTAAGAGGATTTAGAATCAACCTGTTGTCGGAACAATAAGCTTGCATCGTATCTAGACACATACTAATTTTAGGTGAGAGATTATTCATGTTGCTATCACTAGTTCCAGCGGAAGTATCATCGACAAATTGAGTTAAACAGTATTTTTGAAGGTGAAGAGGTGAATCGTTAATAAACAATAAAAATATAATAGGTCCTAGTGTACTACCTTGAGGTACTCCCATTTTTATTATCTTATGGTCCGTTTTATATTCAACATTATTGCGTCTTATTAGGACATGTTGCGAACGATCAGATAAGTAGGAAGCAATCCAATCCAACGCTACACCTCTGATACCATAAAGGGAGAGTTTTTGCACATTGACATTTTATCCACATGTTACACAAATGTATTTCATAACTTGTTTTCTATTGACACCTGCCATTTGCCATAGAGTAAACACATAAAATAGACTATGACACTTGAAGGTTTGTAGGGAATTATTACTGATTTTTAGTTCAATAATTAAATAAATAAAGAGAATAAATTAATTATTTAATATTGTAATATTCATTTGAAATTTATTAATTTGTAAGGAATTCAATTTATTTAATTATTCTTCAAATATTTGTAGGAAATTTTTTAAAGTTATTTTATTTTTATAAGAGTAATTCTCTTTTGGAATTTTTTTTTTTAAGATGAACGTTGGAATAAAGGAAAACGTTGGCAGAAACTCTTTGGAATTGATATTAGTATTAGTGCTCAATTCTCACAATACATATTTTTTGTAGATTCGTACTACCAAGTTTCGAGGTCAATTAGTACACCTCATCCTCAGGTATATATAAAGCAAGGATTCAATATATAAAACTATTTATAATCATATGACTGATGATATAATATACATGTTAAACAGGAAGTTACCTGATTCTTCTTGAAGGTTTGGAGTTTTTGGGCATAAGGAAAGATCTCATTACTCAAAGAATTTCACAGCTTCACCGTTAAATAGAAAAATGAAGTTTGGTAGAAAGAAGTGCGGCAGGTCTCGAGCTTGACAATGAAGAGGTGACTAGCTGGAGCTCGTCTAGTCCACCTATCTGGAATCTCTCGTGGTAGAATAACAGACCAGATTTCTAATGAACACCGACCATGAAAATATCCATTGAAAAGTGAGATCGCCCACCTTTCTACGATGTTCTAGAGAGGTCAACGAATTCGTAAGTGTGATACCATCAATCAGACTAATAGCTCTGTTCGAGATAGAATCCAAGAGCTTCAGCGTATGTTTGTGAGCCGAACGCCAAACATGTGAACAGTACTCCAGGACAGGTCGAATCTGTGCTTTATAGATTATGAGGAGCTGCTGAGATGTAAAGTACCTTCTGGCACGATGCAATGGAGGATACTCCGCCAACCACCACATTGGGGGATCTATAGGGATGTTGAGGCGGCAAACCATATGACGAAAGTTTCCCAAGACTTGGTCAAATGCTTTGGAGATATCCAATCCTACAGCTAGAGATTCCCCTTACTTTTCAATAGTTGGGAGATGGGTCTTACTGAACATCTCACATCTAATTCTTTCCCTAGCTAGGCATTGAGAAAAATCTTAATATCACAGTAATGTAATGAATAAAGTACCAATAACTGCCTCCAAGTAATGTGAAATACTAGAATGAATGAGGATGCCCATGGCCTCCACAACGGTTAATGAGTCACTGCTCAAGGACGGAACAAAAACATTGGACACTGCAGATATTACGGCTAAACATTTTTTTTCGCAAGTAGGGTTGCACAAGTCAATTTTGCTCCTTATTTCCGTATTTTCTCCTAAGCTATCATTACATTTTCCAATAGAATTAAAATTACCACTACACCTGAACGGTTAACTTGATTGGTATGCTGACCCGAACACATTATATTGACCACAACAACACACTTGATTGCTCACTACCAGTTCAGCACATGTTTGACATATTTACCGTTGTTCTCTTAAAATAATTTTACTGAATGAAATTGATACGAATTTTTCGAAAACTAGTTTGCAAAATTAATATATTTGTTTCGAAAATGATTTAATTTTGTGTGAAGTGCGATCATTTCTTTCAGATAAATGTCAGGAAGCTTATTCACTTCATCTGTATGAAGTTCCTGTATGGCACATTAAATTTATTATAGGCTCTGAGTTGTAGAGACATTTTACGACCTTCGATTGTAATAAAATACCAAATACCATTTGTATGTTCCTTTGTTTCGTTGCAGGAAACAACCACTTCGATATGAAATTATAAGCGGTGAATGACCGACACTTCCATTGTGGCTTAATATCTAATGTACATTATTCCATACCCCAAAACATATTTCATATAAGATTTACCCAAATGTACCTTGTTAAATTAAGACAAATTTGGATAATTGTCAATTTCATTACAACAGCATGTTGTTGTTATAAATGAACAATTTGAAGAAAATAAAAACTATAGTGCTGGAGCTGTGGAAGCTCGAATTATTAGTGATATAATTATAAATAGTTGACGAATGTATAGTAAAATGTTCTTTTTTTGAATTTCTTTGAATTTGGGATAATTTCTATGATTTCCTTTTTCAAAGTGATACTAACAGTCAGTTTTTCAACCTGGTTATTGTATCTACAGGACGACTCATTTTCAGCTTGCTCTATAAACATCTATGAACGGGTTTTATTGCAAATTTGGGAAACAAATTATCGAATGTAATGATTACTGAATCATGTTTAGGGAAACTTTTGAATTTCAGTTACATATTAGAAAGTAATGGCTCTAATTTGGTAAGTTGATTGTGTTCCATTTTCCTTTTTTGTTTAGAAATTAACTTATCTATCAGAGATTTTTCCGTTACGGCTTTACAAAATGCTATGTGGGTCAGACTAGAAGGGGCATTATAACTTGTAAGCAAGAACATTCTGCCTATATGAAGAAGAATAATAGGTCATAAAATCAGCATTAGCAGAACATATTTTAATTAGGTTACACCATTTCTCCAGTTTCTCACTTTTAAAACACAATACGGGCCAATATCTAGGTAATCTAGAATGGATGGAAATATATAAGCGGAGAAGCAATTTATATAATTCGGATTTATCTCCACCCAAATAGTATTTAAACATTTTTGTTTTCTAATTTAATTTACTCGCAATTGTGAACTCTTTTAGTGTATTAATAAACTGAATTATCCTTCACTGGGATATTCCATTTGTGGATAAAACAGAATCACTCCGTCAAATGTCACTGCTTCTATTGGGAGATATGCATTCGAATTTTCCTTGAATGTTTGAAGGCTACAGGCATAGGGATCTGGTTTATTAGTGAGGAAAAAGCGTATTGGCACAATGATGATAATGGTTGTTATCAGGGATCCGTGTTGGTTCATTAATTAATGGCTTGAGACCATAGGTAATGGCGTAGGCCTCAGCTTATCGCCCTGCGTCATCCGTCTTGTTTGAGTACTTGAGCCAAGCGGAGTTGTGAACGTTGGAATCCCCCATGATGATAATTTGAGCTGCTGGATAGTTCTGCTGAATGAGGTCAAGTTTCATCGAGAGAAATTCAAAGAGTTCACCATTAGCTTCATTTGGTGATAAATGGAGACAACAGAGACATTTTGTCAGTTTGTGATTATCAAGCCCGAACCACATTACATCGACTGTTTGTGGCTATCCTCTCGGTGGCATGAGAGATCATTTCTGGAATATAGACAGATACCTCCTTTGAATATGAAACGACTGTGGAGCTCGTAGCCAGGGCAGAGCATATAGGTCGTGTTGGTGAATTGATTGACCTGCGTCCCAGTTAAGGCCAGTATGTCTGGTTTGACTGTCTGCGGGTGGTAATGAACATCATTCATGTTTCTGCTCGGATGTTACAGAGGGATATCTTCAAGTTTATATCTTTCAATGTTGAACCCCCTCACGAGGTCGCCCTGAAATCCGAATGGAGAGGTATTTTTCTTTTGGAGTATTTTACTCTTGGAGGCCGCATCATTAGTACTTTCATGATTAAACTGGAATGCATAAAATATCGGTTTGTGTAGGGAGACCAGAAAATGGATATGAGGGTTAGACCGGAAGCATCGACCAAACACTGAAACATGGTTCTTACCACTTCATGGTGTTTACCACTTCACGGCATCTTTGTCGAAGTGGTGGTGTTTCACTGGGCGATGAGGAAAACATTTACCACCTATGGTTATCCTTTTAGTCGCGTTTTACGACAGGCACGCAGTGACATTTAACATACTAGTTTGGCTTTATTCGTCCAGAATATAATAGTCGCGCAATGAGTACTGCGACAATTTTCCCATTCTGGCAGGTTTCTCGTGGAACTTCTCATTGTTCGTTTACCGGCGTACGATACCATATGATGCGTTAAATTGTATTCAAGACAACATCCCACTTGAATATGCACCGTTCTCCATTTACAGTTAAATGTTTTCCAAGAATTGTTTTACAAACAACAATGTGTGAACTTACGAACCGAATATATTATGCAATTTAGTTATACAACATGCTGTTGTTGATTACATATGTAACTGTATGTGGTCTACGTTTGTAGTTTATGCGGGACACACTTACACGTTTGCTTAGATACCGAAGAGGAATTAGACTGAACTACAGCTTCAAAGTTGTTGTAAGCTATAGGCGCTTTGATATAAAACTGATTATCTGCATCATATACTTCGTAGTACCTAATTACTGATGAGGAATAATTAAGTAATTTCATTATTCTCACGGGATTTCACCGTTCTCATTTCTAGTTCCTGGCACTAGAACTCGAATAATGAGAACCAATCGAATATTTTCAATAACTGAAGACGGTTTGCTTCTGTATAATATCATAAACAATGTAAAACATAATAAACAACAATGTAATTAGAATAGAAGTGTAAACAAGAACTTCAGTGAAAGTGAATAAACGTACAGTGTTACGAAGGCAGAAATCATAATTAAAATGATTACAAAAACTATCATGAGATAGCACAAACTATTGAAAAATGTTATAGATATAAGTTAGGATTAGTAAATTTGAGTTATATAATGTTAAACAAATGTTATTGATATGTTATATTATGTATTAGTTTTTAAGAATGACAACTGCCAAATTTATAATAATTATTGGAATAATCATATTAATAATAACCTAATCATAGGTTATCTTATACCAAAGTGTGTGGAAAAATGTAGGCAATATGAATTTAAAAAGAAGGAATCATCATCATTTAAAATAAGTTGAAAATCTCCAATAATTCAAAATTTATAGAATACTAAATTCTGATTGGTCGAGGCGATTTTATAAACGTCAGACTAGTAACAATGTAAACTTATGTCAGTTTTCAACAATCATCAAAGCATTCTTGATGGGTAAACTAAGCACCTCATTGGTTATTTTTGAAAATACTTGGCGTCCTTTTTGAAGGCCTATAAAATGCATCTGAAGACAAGCCAAGTTAGTTAGCAATTATATCTAGAGAGTGAAGGTACTCCATGCAACTCACAAAATTTTCCATAACCTCAGATTATTGGATAAACAAGTGTTCCAGTAGCTTCGTAAGGTTGAAAGTAACCGAAGCAAATAAATAATTTCTACAAGTCAAGTAGTGTTCCAAGTCTCCGAACAAAGTTTAAAGGTTACAATAACCTACAATTCATAAGTAACATCGAACGATAGCCAGCCTTCGATAAAATTCCAAACATCATTAAAGAGTTTTGTATCTTTAATAAAAAGAATAAAACTAAGTTAACAATTTTCAACAGTTCCTGATTTCAGAAGAAGTACCATAGTTTACCTGTGTTTATTGTGTATAGCAAAGAAATTGTGTACGGTTAAAGTGAATTATCAAATTAAATAAGAAGATCAAGCCAATTGAACATTGCCTACATTTTAAAACATATTCTTGGATATAAACTAAACGTAAGTTTATTTATTATTTCTCCATTGTATTATTATCTGTCTGTAAATCTAAAAGAAAGATTGTAGATTATAACATTGTACACAAATATTAATAGTAAATAATTTTGAGGTTAGATCATAGATCTATATATGAACATGACATTAAAAATTGATACCAGAGATAAAATAGAGTCATAGAAATTTAAATATAAAAGTTTTTAACATTCAAAGAACATTGTGTTTAATTCCATAGATATAAAATAAAAAGGTACAAGTTCATTATTCAAATCATACAATCATTAATAAGATTCAAAATACAATAAGAAAGCTAGCCGGTAGAATTAATAATAATTCATAATTAAATAATAAACTCATAAGAAAATAGTTAATAATTGTCACCACAACGTGGGGCAAAATGAATCAAAACAGTTTAGTTAACAGTATTTTGACGCGCTGAAGACGATGATGTTGTTTAAATTTGGATTAACTCTGTGCTCGAAAAACTATGGCCATTCTTAGGACCCAGAATATGTCCATTTTTCGTTTTGAAAGAAAACTATGAGTTGTATGAAAAAATGTTCGAAACAAAAGTTGTTGGAAAAATTAATACGCAATTTTTGGCTCTGGTCCGAGGTCGATTCGAGATCTTGGGCCCAAGGTAGGGCTCATTTAGTGTGTTTTCTAGCACATTGAAAAATTGAGTATATGTCAGAGAGTTTTTGTTTTTTCATATTCTGTTGAAAAGATAGTTTTTTATATTATTTTTTTTTGGATTTTGGTATTTCGACCTATCTCATTTTTTAACGCGATAATCGGCCATTTTGGAAAATCTGTATATTGGCTTAAAGACATAACTTTGGCGCCATTTTGAAAATGTTGACCACATTTTTTTATTAAAAAAATTACGCCACTGGATTCAAAGTGCCGCCAAATAAATGTGACCAAAATTCCATAAAAACATATTTCTTAATAACAAAGTTACGACAACTTATAATTCGAAAACTCACTAAGCTAACAGTCACAAATGAACATCCTGTATCAATAAATAGTCTTGGGAATTACTTCATTAATTGTAATAATAAACCATCACTGGATGAACAAAATGTTTAAAACATCATAAATATTTAATGATAGTAACGGAAATACATTTAATTTTACACGCAATTAACTATTAATAAAATTGAATAATTTAACAAACTCAAATTAATAAATATTAATATATTTGAATTTTGTACAAGAGTTAATTTTAATTTAGATCCTAGTTACCTCTACTAATCCACCATCTTCTGCATGTCTTGCATTAAATACTCTATAAACCTCTCTGGCGTCTATCATCATCTCCCAAAAGAGGTACAATTTCACACTTACTTTTGCAGCAATGACACAAAATAATTGAAAGAACTGTGAGTAAATATTCTTGCCGATAGTATGCATAAATTTACATTGACACTGAGATCTATCACAAACAGTAACACCATTTCATGGTAAGTAAGATTTAAATTGAATTAGGTCTAATTATTAGTTAATTGCATATACAGTTATTTTCGTTACTTTCATTAAATTATTATGCTATTTCAAACATTTTGTTCATCTAGTAGGTAGTGGTTTATTGTTACAATTAATTTAAAAAAAAATATCATGGCAGTCTGTTATACAGGATGTTCTTTTGTGACTGTTAGCTTAGTGAGTTTTCAAATTTTAAGTTGTCGTAACTTTGTTATTAATGAACATATTTTCATGAAATATCGGTAACAGTTATTTGAAAGCACTATGAATCCAGTGGCGTAGTAATTTTCTTAATAAAACATTGCTTATACTAATTCTCCATTTTCGACTACAAAAAAGTGTTTGTCCCGTAGTGGATCTTTCATTACTTGACAATTAAAAAAAAAATTGGTTAAAAACGGTTAATAACTTAAAATTTTACAAGGGTGTTTGTTTCCAATCTACATGGGTCACACTGTATAAACAATTACCCCAATTTTTTTGATGTGAATATGCCGCACAAAACCTGCATGGTGAATTGTTGGAAAAAGAGAACTTATTCGTGGTCTGAATCAGTAGCCAACGAGTAATTAAAATTACAATTCACATTCTGAATATTGTTGAGAACAATAAAATGATTTAATATGGTAGGGTAAAACCCCAGCAGGGAATTAAGCTCGCCATTAATGTTTTATCATTTTAGGCAGCATAGAATAAATAACAGCATCACAACCGTAAAGTCTGAAAATAAAAGGTAATTCAATCATTGTTTGTAACTCTCACTCCGTAACTTTCATTAGAATTACGTTTGAGCAGAATTGAACATTCAAATTTGACCATCTATCGTTTCAACGTACGGTTTTTTGTGTTCAACGTTTTTGGTGAAGATTGTGGTCGAGATAATTCGTGCTATAACGCACTATGATTATTGCAATTGATAGAGCTTTTACTATCCACAATTTAAATCTAGTCTATGAAATATTCAGTTTCAGCTTTTGACGATGCTTTCAAGATCATACTTTTTGCATTTTTTAACAAGATTAATATCTTGAATTTGTTCTAAGATATTTAGAATTTTAACAAGGCAATATTATATTTGATAATTCAACATTATGGTCATTATGTTTTACGTTTCAATGTATATCTAAAGCCTGTTCACGATAAGAAAGTAGTATGTGATACAATACTTTTAAATACAACTAACATTCGATTATTCGTGGTTCTGTTCGTTTCGGCGACGTGGGCATTTTTGATTGAAATTGGTGGGGTATGGACGCTTTGTGCTATAATTAATTTAAAAAAACCCTTTTTGACATAATAAGTCTTCTGATGATGGTCGTGACACCGAAACGTACGTAAAGACGGAAATATAAAACAAAGTGTTAATGTGAGCTATTTCCCGAGAATTTTTATATATAATACAACTAACCTGAAATTTTCTACAAAAGCTAAATGCCCAGTATAATTCTAACAGTGATTAAAGTAAACATTTTTCGGAGACGTTTTAACTTTCATTGACGGACCAAAAAAAAATTTTAATTGAAACGAAATAAACCTTAACATGTAACGATAAACGGCAAGAAACTGTCAGAAACTGAATTTAAAAAAATCAGTTCCACTGTTTTTTTAAATTTCGTTAGAACAATTTTTTCTTCCAATTTTTTTTCTGCACTTTGACTACACGAGAGGGAAATCTAGGTTGGGAGGTAGTGGCACAACAGACGAGATTCCTGATCTACACTGACCATGGATATAGCTATAGAAAAGGGAGAGATCGCCCACCTTTCTACGATGTTCTAGAGAGATAGAATTCGTAAGTTTGACATAATCAATCAGATTAATAGCTCTCTTCTGGATATGATCCAAGAGCTTCAGATTATGTTTGGGAGCCAAACTTCAAACATGTGGACAGTACTCCAGGACAGGTCGAATCTGTGCTTAGTAGATTATGAGGAATTGCTGGGATGTAAAGTAGCTCTTGGCACGGAATAGAAAAACAAGTTTTTGTGAAGCAATTTTCCCAATGGACATCACATAATCATCACATGAGAGGGTGCTGTTGGTGGTGATCCCTAGCATGGATATGGAAGACTTCGTAGGAATAGATGAGATCCACCTTCCTGGAGGAGATGCAAACTTGAGTTTTGGTTGCATTAAACTCTACTAGGTTATCATTTTAAAATCATTGCCCGATCTCCATTAATTGAATCAACCTGTCTCTGTCTCACTTCTCTGTCTTCATTGGATGATATAGGGGCTGTAGATGAGAAATCGGTATGAAGGGCATCTGCAAAGCTGCGGACGAGACAGGTGGTCTCTTCTAGCAGATATTTGATACGAAGCAGAAACAATGTTGGTGCCAAGACAAATCCCTGGGGAACGCCATGTTCTAAGAACATCGTGTCAGTCACCGGTTGAATAACATCAAAATATTTCGAGAAGATTTGCAGGCTATAACCACAAGGAAAAACCTCATCAGCAAAATAGTTCCACAACTTTACCCTTCGAAGAAAAATGAAGTCTGGTAGGAAGAAGTTCGGCAGGTTTCGAGCTTGACAATGAAGGTGACTACCTGGAACTCGTATACTCCGCCTACCTGGAATCTCTCGTGGTGGGATAACAGGCGAGATTTCTGACGAACACCTACAACGGAAATATCTATAGAAAAATGAGATATCGCTCACTTCTATGCGATGTTCTATAGAGATTAATGAATTCGTAAGTGCGATAACATCAATCAGACGAGTAGCTTCTTCTGGATAGAAACCTTCAGCATATGTTTGGGAAGCGAACTCCAAACATGTTATCAGTACTCCAGAATAGGTCCAATCTGTGCTTTGTAGATTATGAGGAGCTGCTGGGATGTAAATTAGCTCACGGCACGGAATAGAAAACGAAGGTTCTATGAAGCAGTTTTCGCAATGGACTTCACTTGATCATCCCACAGGATGGTGCTGTTGGTGGTGATCCCTAGCATAGATATGGAAGACTTACTAGGAATAGTTGTACCTGACATCATCATATTAGGGATTTAGGGATCCGCCTTTTTGGACAAGCTTTAGTTTTACTGTCAGTTTTGTCTGAAAATAATTAGTATGTTTTGGGCCCTAAATAATGGTACGAGAGCGCCTTCACATTATAGCATACTGCATATTAAAAGAGTATTATTTCTGAATAGCTGCCATTTGTTTTCAATATTGATATTTGATAAACAACTTGACAACTGAAACCTGAAAAATGCGAAACACTTTAATTTTTATTTGAACTTTAAATGAATGAATAGAACATGTAACTCAGATTCTTAGTTCCAGTATCGTACAATGTCTCTCACGTTTGTGAAATACAATAGCAATAAATCTTGTCTACCAGGAACATAATAAGATTTATGAAATCAGTGAAAGATTTCCCAAAAGGGTTAGGTATTATTCATGTGGAGTGTATAAGTTATATAGAAAGGTTTATGTCAAAGCGAAAGAAAAATAACGACATGTAACATAAAGACCAGACGCGCCTTGAATGCCGTTCCAAATACCGAGGAAGCCCTTCCCCCAGGAAAATGTCAAATTGGCCTAGTTTCCTTTTGTGATCATCATTCGATGCTTATAGAATAGGTATGCGATCTGGCGCTTAGCTGAAATCTTAAGTCAACATCAATCGAGGATAACGGCACTCTTTTATTATTTGATGTGGGCTTCATCTGGCTTGCATCTGTCAGTATACTAGATTAATCACTGAATAATTTGACATTATCGATTGAGCATTTCGCTACGCTTTTCACGATCCCTTCACTGAAAATGTTTCTGAAAAATCTCCCTTTCAGTTGTTATAAATCAGATAATAGAATTTTGTTGGAATAAAGTTTGAGAGGGTAACTATGTACGAATAATTTTATTACGAAAATTAAAATGTTACATTTTGAAGTACAAGCTTTTATTTGCAACAAACCGAGCATTAGACTCATCGGAGACCCTTAATCTTACGAGACATTTCTCATTCATTATAATTATTATGATGAAAAATTTACCATTTTCTATTGAATATCAGACACCCTGCTATGCAAAAATCTGCCCTGTCCATACTAATATCTGATTTAGGAGCAAAACAAAAATGTTTTTGTTGATAATTATATGTTTTATTTCATTGTAAATATATAGTATTTTTTGGTTTACAAATGAGATATGTTTTCGTAATTGATTATTAAAATATAAGCATTCAGTGCTGCTGCTATGGACATTACGTACAAGAACTTCTAACACATTATTTTATGACTAAACACGTTTTAGTTGCAAGTTCTTTGGTTTGAGTTGACATACAGTACGTCAATAATAGAGCAATGCCCATATACTTTTTTCTCAACCAGGATGAACCTAGGGGATCGCAACTAAATGAACTGAATTGGATGTATTATTGAACTTGAACTTGAATAAAAAGAACAACAAGCTTTGATCGAAACTCTAAAACAACTCTGATTTAGCGAAATCCACCCGAAAAACACTCTGAAGAAACTATAAGTTAAATTAATGGAAATTGATAAAGTGCCACGTGATTTCTAAAGAGGATAATCCAAGTTAGAAAATATTTATAAGGCGTTCTCTTTCTCAAAAACCAATCTAGAATTAGGGGAACGATCCCGCAATTGCTTAACCTATAAGCAGTGAGATGGTTCTCTTCTCTACCTCTCTTGAGGCCTCTAATTCAGAGTGTTTTCAGTGGTAATTTCTATACATATCTGTCCTTTTCTAAATATCAATAACTGATTCCTTCTCTACTAATTATTTCAAGTATAATCAAGACTATATTTAATTACAATTTTGATGATTATATACTACGTCACGTCCAGATTTATTTGTGATACACTTTGATTAATTAGGTAATTTATGAAAGAAATACGTTTAATAGTTTTTCATAATATGATCAACAACGGTTCTGGAACAATCCTACCTAAGCATATTCAGATGATTAACATTAACATTTATCATACCTTGGCATTCGTTTTCGTCCTATATGGGTTTATGATTTCCTTTAAGACAAAAAACTTGTGTGAAATTATTGAAACCATCTTGACCATGCCAGTCGTGGTATCGTATCACCATCCTTGAAGCGGGTGTTATTTGTCTTATATTTATTTTAGAAATTCTTTTACTTTTCTCATGCGACATTTTCTGTTGCTACAGAAGGCAACCCCTAGATATTCTTGTAACTTTGCTTTTAAATATTTTAATTTTACATGAAATTTTAATTTTGTAAAACTGATTTTGTTTTGGATACCACACTAGTGCGGTAAAGTAAAATTAATTGGCACTCATGTCGATACAGTTATACCAAACTGATGTGAACGCGTCAAAATTGACAGTTCGCAAAATAAATCAACAATGAGCGCAACGCTTGCTTGTTACATGATTCTAATATCATTAATTTCAGGAATATTGACTAATTTTGAGTAAATAATTAACATTATTGGTAGTAGGTAAAATAATGTACTATATTCGTATCGTAAATTCATATTACGATATTCAATGGGTTTCCCATCTCATTTCGTAATATGAATCTTTACGACACTTATATCGTAAATATCTATTACATTGGTAGATGAAGTCGTAATACACAAATTAGGTATAAGGAACATTTTCGATGTTTTAGACTCAATAAAACAAATTATTTCATAAAGGGTTTACAAAATCGTTTGTGAGTCAAATTGATTTGTGGGTCAAACTAGAAGAAGGAACATTTCAATTCGGTATAAAGAACATTTTGCCCATATAAAGAAAAATAGTGAAATAGTGAAATATCATTGTTAAACGAACATATTTCTAATGCAAGTCACACTATTTCGTTAGAAAGTTTATCACTTAAAGAACACAGTATGGATATAGGGTATAAACTAAAGAGCAATTTATTAAATTCTGATTTATATCCAGCTGAAGGCAATCCATTATTTGCTTTATATTTCCCAAATAGTATTTAAACAGGCACATTGTCATGATTTAGTTTACACTGAAAGCTGATTGTCCTCAGTACTTAACAGTATTTTTAGTGGATAAAGGCGATTGCTTCTTATTGTTATAGTGTATTCACAGTGTGAACTCTTTTATTGCTTATTAGATCCATCTTGCTCCATCTAATACTATTTCAGAAACAGGTCACACTTTTCTGAATTTAGATGAAGTGAAAATTATGAATAATCAAAATATACGTTTCAAATTGAACACCCTAGAATCAGTAGAACTATTCATGGGTATAAAAAACAACTTCTGTAAAATTTTAACCTATCAATTAGACCTCGAAAAGAATACTGTACATTATTTTCGATGTCTTGGTAACATAAAATTTATCCGTATTCTGCTCACAGGTTACCCACTTTCCTAGTACGTTTCCGCATTAAAATTCCCTAATTACCTCATTAACTTTATCACATTAATCTTTTCTAATTATCCAATCCGAGCAATGTATATTATCCCCAAATTCAAACCTCCACCTGTTAACTTGTAGGTTGTATTTTGACTATAAATATCATAGAATCTTTCCAGTGTATTCATGCATTTGTATCGTTATGGATGTAACACGCTAGTTAGTGTTTCTATAATATAAGTGATGAACAACGTAGTAATCAATATTAGTAATCACAAATTTATAACAAGTACTATTTTATGAATTGATTCACACATAATGCAGGCTCTGTGTCTTGAACGGTAACGATTTAATTATGAATCTATTACATATTTCGCTTTTGCCTCATTAGCAGGGTAGCTTGTTTTTTCATAATTAATCATTTGATCATGTACTAGCATCACAATTTTTAAAATGTTTTCTGTATAGATTTTTTTTCTCCATGGAATTTGAAATTCTGTGAGGGGAGCCTAAAATTCCACACTCTAAGTTTAGAAAGGGAGAGTAACAGCTCAGACGTGTTTTGCATAATACTTTGTTCATATTAGGAATTCATAATATATTCATGAGTTTCAAATTGCTGGCTGAAATATGCATCAACTCAACTTCATCATCTACTGCTTGTAGCTTATGCAGCTATGAAAAGAAAATGCGTAGGTGGTCCACTTTCACTCTTCCAAGAGATTTTGATTTATTTTTAATTATATTTTCATGTATAAAGACTCTATAGCTCAAAAGAATAATTATGATATTCAATACGAGCCTTCTTGATACGAATCAATTTTGTAATATAATTCAAAAAACTCAACAGTTTCGCTTAGAAAATTATAACTTAATTTTTGTATGACCCTCCCATTCCGAATTGAGGACATTGGGATATGTACATTTGCAGGGTAGATATTCATGATTATGAATAAATTACTAAATTACAATATTGTCTTCGGTAAACTCTCTATACCGTTCTTGATACTTGATATACTATAAACAACTTAACAAAGGAAATGGTACCGCATAATTTGTTTAAATATATAACAATCTACGAGGGCAAGGTGAAAAGTTCCTGAAGAATAAAACAGATGGCGCCACAATCGAAAATACCATGTGACATTTTGTGATGTACCATCTTTAATTAGGACGCATTAAAATTTTCAGACTGATATGTCATTCAGTTCTGTTTTGACACCCACCGAAAGCAAGCAACCTTGAAGATTTTTCTCAACATGGAAATGAGTCAACTTCGCGCCTTGATTAAACATCTACCACCTCCATGTGCGGTTTTGTTAAAAATAATGAATTATATAATATTATGAAAGGATCTACCCCTTATACACTGATCACAAACGGTTTCGAGAAAAAATTCAAAATATAAACTTTAATTCTTGCTACTAATAAATTCATGAATATAGTTGAAAATTTAGTGAACTAATGCAAAATATACAATAAACCTCAAACTATAAAAAGAAAATCTTGGATTACTTCGAGTTTGATAAATTCAATCAATAAACGTAATGTTTTGTACAAAAAGTTGGAAAATTGATAAAAATAATTTCATTGCTTAAAATGAGTTTAAAATCTATAAAAACAAACTAAATATCTTGCTTAAAAATACGAAAAGAAAATTTTACAAAGATGTTATTAATAAAAATCTTCGGAATATCATATAATAATAATAATAATAATATAGCTTTATTTTTGAAATTGTTACTTGTAGTAAATTTACATAAATCTACTTACGAAACCAGAGCAGAAAAATGAGAAATAATAACAAGAAAGAATAAGAATGTATACAATTCAAAAATCTCAAGGTGAAGTTCAAGCAGATAGTTTCCTATCCCTCGTTCTACCACTTAAACCTTGTGTTACATACTACAAATATAAATAGTAAAAGGTTGCCTAAGTTAAGCTTAATCTAAATTCTATAACATATTGACTGTAACATGATAAGTGTTTTATTTTCAAAATTTTTAATCTTTTATCCTTTTTCTGCGCCAAAAAGAAGAGAGGAAAATTGTTGAAAGTTGTTGTTTAAAGTAATGCTCGAAGATTTGTTTTTTAAAATGGGGATATGTACAATTTTTAATCTGAATGGGAAGTTCATTATAAAATTTGGATATGCAGTAAGTGAAAGATTGCTGGTATAGTGAAGTATAATGTAGAGGTGGAGTAATAGTACTTTTATGTCTTAGATTAAGATGATGCACGTCAGTTCTGAAGCAAATTTTTTTAAATAAATACGGTGGTGTTTTATTTAGAATAATATTATGATATAAACAATTAGACTGCAATAAGAAACGATTCTTCATATTAAGCCAGCCTAGCTCTTTCAATTTGTGAGTTACATGTTGATATTTTCTTATTCCGAACACATACCTTATGCATGAGTTTTGTATTTTTTGAATTCTATTATGATTAACACTATCTAAGCCATGTGAATAAACCGGAGAACAGTAATTGAAATGTGACAAGACCAAACTTTCACAGAGCATAGTTTTGATATTGATTGGAAAATAATTTCTATGCGGATATAGCAATTTTAAAGCCATTACTGAATTTCTAACGTAATGTGATACTTGTAATTTATATCTAAAAGTATTATCTAAAATTAAACCAAGATTTTTTGAGTGTTCTACTATGGGGATTTCTATATTATTAATGTGTATATTAAATTGTTGCGCTTTTAAATTGTTTACATCTGGTTTTCGACCGAATATTATAATTTTAGATTTGGAAGGATTTAAAAATAAGCTGTGTTTTCTTGCCATAGAGTCGACGGAAGCCAGGTCAGAGTTGATATTAGAAATTGCTGAATTCAGTTGCTTAAGGTAGAAAGAAAGGTACATTTGCGTGTCATCTGCGTATCTGTGTGATTTGCAGTGTTCTATGTAGCTCTGAAACATGCAGGTATATATGTTGAAAAGCATTGGCCCTATAATAGATCCTTGGGGAACTCCTGCGGCAACGCTTTGTGATGTAGAGATTTGATCATCGAGCTTAACTTTTTGAGTTCTTCCCGTTAAATAATTCTTAACCAATTCAACCGAGTTTTCATCAAGTCCTATGTGATGGAGTATGGCACATAATAGTTCATGGCAGATGGTATCGAAAGCCTTGGTGAAATCCAACAAAACTAATACAGTTACCATACCACGATCTCTAGCTTCCAAAATGTCATCCACAACGTTTAGAAGTGCCGATGTGCAGCTAAAATTCTTTCGAAAACCTGATTGATTAGTTGGAAGTATATCATATTTAATCAAATGGGTGCTAAGCTGCATACTTATAATTTTTTCCAGAACCTTAGATAAGGTCGGAAGTATACTAATAGGCCTCAAATCTTTGAAAGTTTTTGGCTCTGATACTTTCGGAAATGGCGTTATCAGTGCTTGTTTCCATATATCAGGGACCGTATTTGTTAAAATGCAACTGTTCACTACGTGTGTAATAAATGGGATAATACTAGAACCACAATATTTTAACATAACGATATTTATGCCATCGACTCCCTCAGCATTAGATTTCATATCATTTAAGATATTACCTACAGTTTCACAGTCTACCAGCTCGAAATGGAATTTAGTATTGAATTCTTTTATAGTGTCATTTTTATAAAAATGTAGCAGTTCAGTATTATTAATTTGCTGGTTTGGTATACAATTTACAAAAAAATTATTTATTTCATTCAAGTTTCTTAAGGAGTTTGGTAATGTGAATTTTTTAACTTTTGTTATATGAAGAGATTTTAAATTCTTCCAAATTTGTTTGGAACACTTAGAGCGGGATATAAATTGAAAGTAGGCTCGTTTTTCATTTTTGATGGCTATTTCAGTGTAATTTCGCAACTGTTTAAAGTATTCCCAATGTCTAGGATTTTTTGAAATTTTGTATCTTATTTTGGCTTTATTTCTGAGTTTAATTAATAGTTTTACTGTATCAGTGATCCAGGGTGATCTTGGTTTACAATGAGTATACTTTGTTTTTAATGGTGCATGTATATCAAAAGCATCTGATATATATTTATTGAAGTACTTAATTTTCAAATTTATATCGTTAATTTTATATATATAGTGAAAAGGAAAAGTTTTAAGAAAAGACTGAAATTCATTAATGTCAAAGTGTTCAAAATCGCGATAGGTATAAAAAAGTTTAGTTTGGGGAATATTTACTTTAATATTACAAAAAATAAGAGAGTGGTCTGTGAAATCATATTCTAAAACACCAGAGTTCAAAATGATAGATGGATCGGATGTAATTATAAGATCAATTAGTGTGTGAGATGTGCTAGTACTCCTAGTGGGTTGAGTGATTATCTGTGTCAATTCCAGCGAGCTAAGTAGATCATTCAAGTAAGTTGTACCACTATTTTCAAATTTTAACATGTCAATGTTAAAATCGCCTAGACAGAAAATATTATCGGAAATAGATGAGCAATACATAATTGTATCTTCGAAATGTTCTAGGAATTGTTTATAATTGCACGTGGGTGGCTTATACGCAACTCCAAATATGAATCTTTCCTTAGATATACTTGCACATATCCAAAGTTGTTCAATGAAATCATTACACTCAACTATTTTAAATTGGATTGTGTTGCAGATGTATAATGCCACTCCACCGCCCCTGTCTTGTCTGTCCTTACGTATTAGTTTATAGCCGTCAATTTGCAATCTATCTTCTAAATTATCTTGTGACAGCCAAGTTTCGCTTAAGGCTAAAATGTGAAAGTGCTTTTCTTCAAGCATTTGCTTAATTTTTGAAATTTTTGGTATTAAAGACCTAATATTTAAATGTGCAATTGATAATGCGTTTTTCATGATGATTCGTTCATATTATATTTACTAGCTGGAAAACAGGAAATCCACTTCAGGTTTTATAGCAGAATTGAAAAAGATAAAGATAAAAATAAAGAAATGTACAATCGATTTTACACGTTTTTTACTTTTAGATAAAGAATATGAATTAATTTATGGTTTCTTAGCAAGTATTAGTACAAGAGAGTAGATTCTAAGGTGAACTCATCACTCCTTTTGTAATTTCAATTTGGACATGTGAAAGTCATTTAAAGTTTTAAATTTATGTAGTTTATTATTAGTTTTGAACATTATCGTACCTCCATTCGACCACACGTTCTTAATCCCATATTGCTCACCGACAGTTTTTAAAACACCAATCCTTCTTGAAGTTAGGTCTTCACGGCATACAAGTCTAGTTCCTTTGAATTTGCTTTTATTTGCGAAAATCTTTTGCTTTGTAGTTAACTTACAGAATCTGGCAATAATTGGTTGGCAAGTACCTTCTTTACTTGCTAGTCTATGACAAAAGTCGATATCATCTGTTGAAATTTTGATACCCAGTTTAGATTTGCACAAGTTTATTATAGTTTCTTCCGTATTTTCATTTTCATTCTTCGGAACTCCATAAAATCTTAGATTATTACGTCTTGAATATTGTTCTAATTCATCATGAGCTGATACTAATTCATTTTCTAATGACACAACCTTACTTTCTATAACCTTGATTTCCTTTTGCACTTGAATGTTAATTTTGTTCCATATTTTGTCTACTAAATTTTGTAGAAAATTTTCAGATGAAAGTACTTTTTCGACAATCCTTTGGATGAGTTCATCATCTTCACGTGATTTAGATCTTGTATTTTCCGGGGGTGGCATAGTGGATGTTAATTTTAATTCAAAACTACAGATTGATAATGATAATTAAGGAGTAACAGATGGCACGTCTACTCGACACGACAACACATTATAGAATCATCATATGTCTCCACAAGAAAAACTAAAGCAAATAAAAGAAACATATGGTATTGTAATGTTGGGAAAAACCTAGCAAACAATATAAACAATTCCAATGTAAATAGTAATACATTGATTAACAAAAGCAAAATCAAAAATTATATTCATTTACATAATACATTTGAACAAGAAATAAAGGATGTAATACAAAAATTGAGAAACTTAAATAAACGATTACGATGGAATAACAGCAGAGCTTCTTAATACATCGTTGGATTATATAGCTCCACCACTAACTCATATAATGAACATATCCCGAAACACCGTAGATTTTAAAAGAAGTGTGATGCAACCATTGTTTAAGGGAGGTGATAAGACCGAACGCATCAACTGTAGACAGATATCTCTGATAACATTTTCTTGTGTGGAAAAAAATTACGCAAATCAAAGCATCGCTTGTTATACATTATGGGGACTCTTCACTATCGATTGGAACGATTCACAAGCGGTTTACTGATTTTCGTTGTGTTAGTACGAGCACAAAGGACCCCGAACGGTCTGGTCGTCCAATTGAGGTTACAACGCCAGAAATCGCCGTTAAAGTCCATGGTATGATATTGGACGATCGGCGAGATTGCTGAGAATATGGACATCTCAACCGAACTGGTCAGAAACATTTTGCATACATTTTTGAATATGAGAAAGCTATCTGCCGGATGGGTGCCGCATTTTCTCTCTGTTGACAACAAGCGCGAACGTATGACAACTTCAAAGGAGTGTTTGGCGATGTTCAAGCGCGATAAGAAAGACGTTTCGTAACCATGAATGAAACATGTGTCCATCACAACACATCAGAGACCAAAGAACAGTCGCAACAGTGGCCTTGTTCTGGCGAATGAAGCCGAACAGGGCCAAAGTGGGTTAACCGGACAACAACGTTATGGTGACAGTTTTTTGGGATGCGCACAAAATCGTCAATATCGAAAAGGGCAAAACTATCACCGGGGTATATTATGTAGAGCTGTTGGATCGATTCGACGCCGATTTGAAGCGAAAGCGGCCACATTTGGCAAAGAAAAGAATGCTCTTCCACCAGGATAACGCACCGGGACAGGTCCGCAATCGCAATGGCAAAATTGCATGAATTGTGCTACGAATTGGTTCTTTATCCACTATATTCTCCAGATTTGGCCCTCTGCGATCTATTTCCACACTTATGACGTCATGGATGAAACAGATGCCTATTTTGAAGGATTGCCGAAATCGTATTATTTGGAAAGGATCGAAAAATTAGAAAAATGTTGCGACGACGAGAGGAGATTATGTTGAGAAATAATATAAATTCTTACCAAATAAATCATTTCTGGTTGAATTTTCACCTTGCCCTCGTATGGTACAAAAGCCTTCAATGATTGACATAGTGAATCAGATACCAGTAAGTTTCATTTATTTCTTATTATAATGAAGTAATTTATGTTTCTGCTCTTGCCAAAATGTAATATTCCAGTTTCTCAATCGAGGCAACAGTTTCGTACTTGTCACGTATAAGATTTGTTCAAACTTACATTTCTTCTATACAAATCAAAACCACTAGGATAATAGAGATTCAATCAAATTACAAGAAATCCAACGGTAATATCCAATAACGCTCATCCCCTTTGTCAGGGGAAACGACGCATTACAATCTTCCTCTGGGACAACTGATGCTACCTTTTTTCGATCGATTACAACATTATTTTGCACAATTGAAAACACGGAACAGTGATCCTAATGAAAAAGCGGTCGCATTCTTGAGGTTCTTAGACAAGATTTTAAGTCCTTTGTGCGAAGGACAGTAAAGCATATTAGTACTTTGGTCAGATATACCAGTTGATCTAAGTCAGCGGTTCTCAACCTTTTGACTTCTAGGCACCTCCACTATTGGAACGATTTGAACGTCGAAATAATACTCAAAAATATACACAAATTACGAAATATTTTATTTAATTTGCGAACGAAAACATACATAGGAATTGGAACAATCGAGCGCTCTCTACGATAATTCAGGATAATCCTTTTGTACCTACAGCCGAAAAAGTCTTCAGAACAGGGAATTGGAGTTTTAGTAGAGTCAATAGAGCCATTCTCTTGTGTTGCTGTTAATCTCGTAAATTTTTCAATATTTACATTAAATGGATCTTTTACTCTCTTCAGGAAGTAGAAAATACTCGCCAAAACTGTATTGCAGATCTTACAGAGGCTGGGTACGGATTTCGTTGGATAATTCTCCATCAGCATACTCTACGAAGGTCCGCAAATTTTGAAAAATATTCTTTTTGATAAGCGACGAGCCCACAATCGTGATCGACAGTTTAAGAACCTCTATTCACATCGATAAATTTTGAATATTGTGTTCATAGTCATATATGCAGAATCATATTGCGAAGGCTTTATATTACAATAATTTCGTTTCTAACAATCTTGAATAATATATTCAATATTATCATATAATATTGAATATTGTCTGGCACATCCACCATTTTTAAACTACCAACTAAACATGTACATTGCGAAAACCTCCATTTCGGCTTGAAGTTAGAAAATGTAAACTGGATAGCACTGTCTATTCTACAGAGTTTAACGAACACGGCTCACAATTGATTTTGTAAATCCCAAATTTGTCGAAATCGGAAACTTTATCAAAGGTGTTGCCCAAACGGTGTTTTAGCTTGTTCTTTCATCTATAAACTGGTCGTATTTAGAAAGCAAAATATGCAATTTATTAATAACTGAAGAATGATAAGTGAAACTTTTGAATTTTATTCAAGTATTCGAAGGTAATGGCTCTAATTTGGTTAGTTGGCTACGTTCCAATTTCCTTTTTTGTTTAGAAATTAAATTAGTCTTCAAAAAGCCATGTAGAACAAAATCTTTACTTATAGACTCAAAAATGTCAACATGTCTATACCAAAGTCTTGGAAAACTCAAAATTGCGTTGGACAATGGTTACCACAAATCATTGATCAATAATTTAATTTCTAAATAAAAAAGGAAATTGGGACATAGCCAACTAACCAAATTAGAGCCATTACCCTTCAAATACTTCAATCAAATTCAAAAGTTTCACTCGTCATTCATCAGTAATTAATAAATTCCATAGTTAATTTTCTAAATTTGCAATACAACCAGTTTGTAGATGTAAGAATAAGCTAAAACGCCGTTTAGGCAACATCTTTGACAAAGTTTCCGATTTCGACAAATCCGGGATTTACAAAATCAATTGTGAGTCGTGTTCAAAACGCTATGTGAGTCAAACTAGAAGGAACATTTTAACTCGTTATAAGGAACATTTTGCCTATATGAAGAAAAATAATGGTGAAAAATCAGCGGTAGCCGAAAATATTTTGAATACAGGTCAAACCATTTCTCTATAAAGTTTATCACTTTTAAAACACAGTATAGACAAATATCTGAGTAATTTAGAGGGGATGGAAATGTATAAATGAAAAATCAATTTACTAAATTCCGATTCATCTCCAGCTGAGGGTAACCCTTTGTTTATATTATTATCCCCAAATAGTATTTAAACAGGCACATTTCGATTTTTAATTTGGATTACTCTGATGATGGTCACTTAGTAGCCGAAAGGTCCTCAGTACTTTAATAGTATTTTTAGTGGATAAGGGTAATTATCTCTTATCAGTGGTGTACAGAGTTTAACGTCATAGCCATGGGGCGATATACAGTATCGGAAACAATTCTTCTGGGGTATAGACATAAATCTACACGTGCAAAAAGGAACGCAATGATATGATAATACCACATAAACAAGAGAGATGCACTGCTGTGCGCCCCTCCTCTTACCCTGCCCGAGGCGTACACAGCGACTCGCACATTCTCCCGACTGGTGCTGGTATGTGATACTGACGTACTACGTCCTGAGCTGACCGCCCTGAAATTGTAATGCTCTCTCAACATATAGCAAGCTATTCTTTACGCTCTCATGAAACCACCATACCCAAGATAGATACTTTCCGATACTGTATATATAGCATAATTATTGTTTTGAACTTTTATCTTCCAAATTTCCTCAATAAACAACTTACATTATGAAATATCATAATTATAAAGTTTTTACTTTCGGTAGTTGGAGAATTAAACTCAAATTGACACAAATTATTTCAACAAGCTATGTTCATTGATTTATATTTCGTAGATGTCACATCTGAATGAATAATGTGGTTTTAATTTGCAGGTGGTTCAAGCTGAGATTAGTTCCAGACAAAGATGTATTTACGGATGACGTAATCTTCGAATCTACGAAAGGAAAAATTAAATTCGATCCTGGAATTGCCTATACCGGAACTCTGGAAGGTGAGTTTCTATTATAACAGAGATTTTGAGATCGTGTACAAACCGAATTTGAATAGTTACGTTTCATTATTTATATACTGAAATATAAAAGCAAATATACCGTCAAGTTACAGTATGGAGTATTTCATTGGCATATTGTGCAAGAAAAACGGGGACGGTATAAGAGACCTGGCTGCAAGTTTTGTATATTATTGCGAAAATAGCTGTTTTTTTTTTGTGTATAGATATAAATTCAAATTGGTTTAACGATTTCCACCATAAGCAGATGTTGTTTTGATGAAAATAAATGTATTTCTTGTAATGATTTTGGCAATTATTTGTTCTCGTTTGTCGAATGTAGTTTCGATACAATTCGGAGTATCGAAAAATAGGCAAAAAAAGGTTGTGCGTGGTAACATTTGTATCAATTAAATGAGTTACCCTAATCAAAATGGTGTATAGGATTCTTCCGATTTCAACTTACCACTAATTGGCGGCGCCTAATGTTTATAATAAACCGTGGAACAGTTGCTTATCATTATTGAATATGAAAGTCAAGAATAATATATGGTTGATTTTATGGTTACTCTTTTGTTTTTGATATACATTAATCACACATTATCATCAATGCATATCGAAGTTATACTCAACTCTGCTGATACATGGGATAATTCAATTTTAGATCTCATTGGTCAGTGTTTAGTGGAAGTTTAAGATTTCTTTGCCTAATTGACCACAATTCCGTGTAAGTACATTGAGAGATTCAGTTAAATTTATTGAATTCGAGGTTCATAAAGCTGAATAAACGTGAAACATTCCTGGATGTCTGGTCCAGCGTGCTAACCAGTTGTACCACTTTGGTGCCATCTTATATTTTTGTAAATATAAACCTCTGAAAGGATAGTAATCATTGATGAACATGCGATTCGATGCCCTGCCATAGGAAGTTCAATCATTTTGAATTGCGGAGTGTAGGTATGAGTATTACTATGGTTGGCAATTACTCTGATAGTACTCATTCAATCACAGCATTCCGGTTCTTATATATTTCAATAGAATTGATTGAGAAATGTTCTGGGTAAGCATAAACAAGCTTAAGGTTCCTTTGGCTAACTGGCATTGAGAGATATAGAATAAAAATTTTCAGACTATGTTAAATTATCTAAGTTATCTTCATGTATCAGAAAATTTAATAGCGTGTATTGATTTAGTCCAAGAATTTAAGCAACATATTTACCAATACATCCTGTATTAGCAAGGTTACTTGCGAACATCAATAAATCTAAATTATATAACAAGAGTGCTAAGTATACAGTCCTTATATTCTTTTGTGAACTGCCAAATATCATCAGTATAAGTAGAGTATTCAGACAGCCAATAAAACATTTAGAAAAACCCAAAAACTTATTTAAGATTGAGTATTAAATATATAGAATTATGTACAGGATTTTAAATTTTGATTTTGATATTGAAGTTTATTTTTGTTGCTTTCCTTTATAGTAAAAAGATTGTCATCTGGCTTTTGTATTTAATTTGTAAGTAAGGTTCTCAGATTACGCCGAACTGCGTTCGAAAATAATATATACCCCAGCAGGACAAATGAATACTCTGCAATTATAACTGAAAGAACGATTACTTTGTTTTTATGCCAGTTTTAATAATGAAATGAAAATATTACTATAGTATGATGCTATTATTTAAAGTGGTATGAGAACAAATCAATTGTTCTAAATGAAAGAACATTTATTGGTTTTTCATACCACTTTTAATAATAAAGATTCATCTTGTATCTGCTTGATAATGGCACTTCAATGTTGAAACTATAGTAACGTTTTCATGTTAGGTATTAGTAAAGTGGTATAAAAACTTGTTCTTCCAATTAATCATAAAGAGAAATAACCATAGAGCAACGGCTTCTACCATCGATTTTTTGCTATTATAATTGTTAAATAAATGAAATAAATTTCATCTAGATGAGGTGAATATTTCCACGTCACTGTTTACCTAATTTATAATTGTGTTCCTGCATGAACGAAGTAATACTTTTTATTATGTTCTGGAAGTAAGTCTCATAAATATAAATTTGTGCAAGTTCCGCTGGCTCCGTCACCACCTCGAAATGTTGCTTCATACTTCCAGATGTCGATTGCACTTCCCAGATATACAAATAAAATGCGACGGCCTTCTGGGAAATTCACTGAAATATTATTTATTACAACTCGAAAGAAAAGTTTTTCGATTACCCACTGTCATTATAAATATTGGAAAATTAAACCTCTGGGAGAGATAATGTTAAAAATGTAGCAAACTGCTTCTAACTGTTCGTAACGAGTTCTTTTAGTGATTAAACCGAGTTCATATTTTAATGAGTTTCAGGCTTCCTATCGGATTTAGGAATGAAGTGGAATTCTACTCATAATCTCCATTTCTACAGCGAAAATAACCGTTCAATATTCCCTATAGTACAATAATTCAACTAAGTGAAATAACGAAGAAATGTATCTCACCAAGTCTAATGATATGCGTATATTCGGTTCCATATTATACACTCTGAGGAATCTTCAATTTATAACTGTATGTATGCAAGGTTGCTGAAGAGTTCTGACGAGACCGAGCAGGTCGAAATAAACTTTTTAGCACATCTTTGTTTGATTTCAGTTGAACATGTTCATATTTGTCTATTTTCTTCATGAATATGAGGGCAATATGAAAAGTCTCTGAAAAATAAAACAGATGGATCTTTTACGAGAACGCATTAAAATTTTCTGACTGATGTATCATTCAATTCTGTTTTGACATCCATCAAAAACAAGCAACCTTGCAGATTTTTGTAAACATGGAAAAAAGTTAATTTCGCGTCTTGATTAATCATTATTCCTTGCATGGAAAAAATTACGCCAACCAAAGCATCGCTTGTTAAACATTATGGGGACTCTTCACCATGGATTGAATTCACAAGTAGTTTACTGATTTTCGTTGTGGTAGTATGAACACAAAGGACCCAGAAGGTTCTGGTCGTCCAAATGAGGTTACAACGCCAGAAATCGTTCATAAAATCCATAGTATGATATTACACGATCGGGAAGTTATGTGCACGAGACTGCTGAGGCTATGGGCATCTCAACCGAACGGGTAGGGAGCATTTTGTAACGTGTAAATTCCACTTAACGGCTTAGAAATGGTCGCTGTAGAACAATCGGTTAACTCCTGTGACGTCAGCTAGGCTGGACCGTATATTCTAAGAGTCATGGACCGTGTATTATAAGGGTCGTGGTTGTTCGGTGTCAGATCCGTTTCTATTTAGAGGGTGTTCTGTGAGACAACGAGGAAGCCGGAAAGGCGAGAAAATGGCGACACCTCTGGTCAATTCGTTCGAGTGAGAAGTGCGTCGCTAGGTTATTTTTCAACAGGGAGGTGATATCAAGCTTGTTGTTTGGAACCAAATTCTGGGAATATTCTTCCGTTGAAAACAAAGACATCAATTACTAATTTGAATTGGAATAATTGTGATTAATTGACTAATTCATATACCTTAGGGGATCTAAACCTAGTTTCGACGTATCTGTTTGTGAACGGAAATACGTTTTCTTATTTGAAGGAAAACCCTATCGTGATAGAGGTAAATATCTTTGTAATTCCATTTGATTTATCCACTAACTTCAGGAATTAATTAATCTACCTTCATAGGTGGTATCTGACAGAACATAGCCTAGTCCTAAATTGTTCAACATTTGTTATGTATTTTGTTCATGTCTGTCTTTTGACGACAATAGAACAATAGAGGTTTGAACATTTCGTGATTTCAGGGTTCTTCTTCTTCTTCTTCTTCCTATTTTTGTGTCTATGTTGTGGAAAATTCAACAAGAAGTGTATTGAGAATTGTTTGAGTCTGCTGTGGAAAGATTATTTAGGAGTCGTTGTGTCTACTGTGATGTACAATCGTGGAAACGGTATTACAATTGTAGCAGGGTCCCCTACATGAAGTAAAAGTAATTACTCATGACCAAGAAAGTACAACATCCAACTCTCACCAGGTCAGGGTATCGATTGTGGTTTTATGTAACAATTTAAATAATCATTGAGTATTGTATATTATGTAAATTCAACCAACTGTTCACTTGTTTAAATGATTTAAGTAACTTATTTCATCCATATTTTCAATTCATTCGCTTCATATCTCATTAATATAAGCTATGTCATAAATTATATCAATATTAGTATTTCAAAGTAAATTTCAATCATTCTGGGTACAGGTCTTTTATTTTCTTTTCTTTCAGGGTAATTTAACCTAGGGACTTGAGTATTTGCATCCCCTAGTTGTATACATAATTCATTGGTTGGTTAAAATACTCTGGCGCCCGAATTCTTAACATCTAAAATTATAACCTACGACCATTTTCACTATAGCTGTCGGCAACCAAGTGATAAAATAGAACTTTTAGTTTATCCTTTAGTAAGAGTAAATTGTAACCCTTACAATTTGCTCTCTATTGACAACAAGCGTGACCGTGTGACAAGTTCCAAGGAGTGTTTGGCGATGTTCAAACGCAATAAAAGGATAATTTGCGCCGTTTCGTAACCGTGGACGAAACATGGATCCATCACAATACACCATGGACCAAAGAATAGTCGAAACAGTGGAGTTGTCCTGGTGAATCGAAGCCGAAAAAAGCCAAAGTGGGTTTATCGGCCAACAAAGTCATGGCACAGTTTTTTGGAATGCACATGGTATCGTCCATATCGATTACCTTGAAAAGGGCAAAACGATCACCGTCGTATATTATGCAGAGCTGATGGATCGATTCGACGCCGATTTGAAGCGAAAGCGACCGCATTTGGCAAAGAACAAAGTGCTCCACCATATTTTTCAGTTTTGGCTTCCTGTGATTTTGATCTTTTTCTAAACTTGAAGAAATGATTTCAACAAACGCCTATTTTGAAGGACTGCCGAAATCGTATTATTTGAAAGGATCGAAAAGTTAGGAAAACGTGGGACGAAGTGTATCGGGATACAAGGAGATTATGTTGAGAAATAAAATAAGTTTTGCCCAAATAAATAATTTTTCAGGCACTGTTCATCTTGCCCTCGTATATTCTTTGTAATTCAATAACCGTCGAAATAATGTTAGGGTGAAACTCCTGCATTTTCCCCAAAAATGCATCATTGTGGTCAATTTTAAGAAGACGATCCTGATCGTTCCCGGAAAGAAGCGCTACTAAGGAGGTACTCAACGCGATTCGCACTGTTTCACGCGTTGTTCGGTGCACTAACTACCTGGGCGATTGTAGAGAGAAATAAAACAACACGCTCGTTGTCCTTCGCATCTGCTGCTACGGCATCCGACAAAGAGCTAGCGCTAGCAGACAGACTACTTTGAATCCTGGTAATCGAATCCGTATAACTGAAGTCCGGCGTTGATTTGAAAGAGTTACACTTCCCTACTAATCCAGTTAATCTGTATTTTTTATCCTTCAATACTTTGTAGTATAGAAATCTTCCATCCCTATACGAGATTACCTAAAATCCCTCAATTAGCAAATACAACCTTATTCCTATTATTAAATACATATAATCCATATGTTTGTAAATGCATAAGAAATACATAAACAATATGTTTAGTGTTATGATCACCTTGTGATAATATAAACATATTGTTTAGTATAAGCTACACAACAAGGGACCCTGACATCCCGAGCGTGGGTACCTTAGAGTCAAGGTCATTATTGAAAGACTGATAGATACACTAGGATTATTATTAGAACAGAAAGGATTATTATAGTTATGGAGCATTAAGATTATTATTGAGGATGGATTGATTGTATTGTTGTGTGGAGTAAGACATTAAGTCGTTATGACGTCGAGCTCTAAGTTCAGTAAAGTGCAACCTTTTTAGGACGTTATGTTTTAATCCCTGTGCCCCAAAGGACCACCGATCAGCTTATCGCAAACAGTTATTAAGAGCTGATCACCACAACTTCGATATTACACATAATATACAATTATAAGATAAGATAAGGTTTTTAGAGTTGGAGTTCAGACGGAGTGGCGTAGTGAACAGTAAAACGAACAAATAAAATGAACATAAGAGTATGATTTTCAGTAATTTTCGGCTTACTCACTCCCTCCGTCTCAACCCTTTGGACATATTCGCAGCGTACTGACCAACCTCCTAGTCAAGATGATTTGCCAAAGATTTTGAAATGGGGATCTGATAATCTAGTAGAGTTTAATGCTACCAACACTCAAGCTTGCGTCGTCTCCAGGAAGGCGGATCCCACAATCCCTAATATGATGATGTCAGCTACAACTATTCCTATGAAGACTTCTATAAAAATGCTCAGGATTACTACCAATATTACTCTCTCATGGGACGATCACGTGAGGTCCATTGAGAGAACCCTCCTGGAGTACTGTCCACATGTTTGCAGTTTGGCTCTCAAACATACGCTGAAGCTATCCGTTAGATTGATGACGTCACACTTACGAGTTCCTTGACGTTTCTGGAACATCGTAGAAAGATGGGAGATCTCTCCCTTTTCTATAGATATTTCCATGGTAGGTGTTCATCAGAAATCTCGTCTGTTGTTCCACCACGGGAAATTCCAGATAGGCGAACTAGATGAGCTCAAACTAGTCACTCTTTCATTGTCAACCTCGAGACCTGCCGAACTTTTTTTTTTATCGAACAGTGAAGTTGTGGAACTCTTTCCATAGTGAGGGTTTCCCCTATGCCTATAATCTCCAAATCTTCAAGAAAAATACGAATCCCTATCTCCTCTCTCTACATTCCACTGCTGGCTTACACGATGTTTGTCGAACATTGTAAGTTTCCGTCTCTTATAAAAAAAAAGTTTGTGAATCACATTTATGATAATTTGTATTATTTAATATAATATGTAAAGAGTTCCTAATTTTATTTTCATTGAATTTTAGTTTATTGAATCGAATGTTTAGTTGTATTTAAAAACATTGTAAACCTGGTTAATCTGACTATTATATATCACCTTCACCCTTGACGTAATTTCTTTTGGCGAACGGACATACGAGTATCTTAATTACGTAAATACGTAAGTTGACTTAAATGAAGTTTCCAGCATTCAGGAAATTTTGGCAGAAACCAAGAAATTATTAATGTGTGCATTTGTGAATTCAGTTTTGCCTAACGAAACATTTGAGGTTCGAAACTTTCAAAATCGATGAATTGCAAACACCCACGGTCACATAAATTTAAAGCGATATTATTCATATTTCTGAAAGCCAAGATTGCAGCTCTAATTAGAGCTGAATGAAGCCTTCTCGAATTTCCCACATTTCGTTATTGTATTTACAAATTACCTCCTCAAGAAGTTTGTAGAAAACGTCATCAAGTTTCATAAGAAACTTTCACAGTAAGTATTTAATGCGGATCCTTATTATGTACAGTTCCAGAAATATTAAGTAAATAAAACCTGACATTTACCAAATTGAAAAAGCAAAAAATTCTGACATATATATCCAATGATTGAAACACATAGGTCCACATGAATGAATGATTAGAATATTGACAAGGAGAGAATAAAGTTGGTGTAAACTTATATAAATTATGTATGGGAAAGTTGCTCTATCCTATGAATAAGCCTTGTTTCTCATGATTGACGTTAAGTTTGAAGTTTATACCAACTCAAACAGAGATAGACGTCTCTCGATTATCCTGCAGCTAAAACATGAGCTCTTATTTAACCACACATTCATCATGTAAAACTCACAATAAACTTAAAGAAAGTAAACAATGTTGCTGCTAAGAGTTGACACCTACTCCGACTTTGCCGGGTGTCTTTAGAGCTTCGCGGCAACCATTGGTGTTTTAACTACATAACAGTATAACTCACTCATGGGAGCGTACGTGTCATGACATTGTATGAAACTCGTTGGATTTTAAAAGATTTGAAGGGAGGGTCTCCTCAGATATTTGACGAGTAACGTCAAAAAGCTGAAAACAGTTGTCATTTTCCCTTGTCACATAATTTTGTGTGATCTGAATCTTTGTCTATTCATGAATATGCTGTTTGTGATTCAATTTCCCTCGAGATATTAGCTAGGGAGAAAGTCGTTCAAGAATTATTTACTGTTTCTGAGAGACTAGAAGCCCATAGCTTCGAAAAAGCATATAATGATAAAATAAGATCACAGCTTATCGAATGCACTCCCGTTCGTTTTGGAGTTTCACCAAAGCAATTGGTAGAAATTTCACTTCCAGTTCATTCCCTCCCCCAACCAAAGAGGATGGCACGCTGGATACTTAACCACAAGAAAACGACATCCTTCCAACTGGAAGACAACTAGAGTCCAACCATTTCAAAAGAGGGAAGAAGACCCTTCCTAATAATAGTAATAATTATAGACCCAAAACTCAGGCTGGCATCTTCTCCATGAAGGCGGATCTCACCTGATGTCAGGTACAACTATTCCTATGAACTCTTCCATATCTATGCAAGTGATCACCACCAACAGCACCCTCTCTGGGGTGATCATATGCAGATCCTCATAATGTACAAAGCACAAATTAGACCTCTCCTGGAGTACTGTTCACACGTTTGGAGTTTGGCTCCCAAACGCTGTAGCTCTTGGGTCATATCCAGAAGAGAGCTATTCGTCTGGTTGATGATGTCACACTTACGAATTCATTGACCTGTACAGAACATCGTAGAAAGGTGGGTGATTTCTCTCTCCTCTATAGCTATATCCATGGTCAGTGTACATTAAAAAGTTAATACTAATAATAATGTGGGCTGTGGATTTGGAATGCTCTATATCTGTATAACATATTCATTAAATCCCTTATGATCCAATTTAATATTTTGACGTTTGCAAATTTGTAGAATAGAATGCTCCCAAATTCAATGAATATCCAAATTTATCATGTTCTAGTTGATGCATTTTTTTGAAACATAAAACTCGGCTCCCGAGTCAAAGTTGGGATACTGCATAATTTGATTAGGTTTTGAATGTTGCCAATTATTTCTTATACATTTGACAATGTGAACCGAATCGAATAGATAAAATAATGAACTTGAATTATCAATTGGATGATGTTACTCGATACTAAACTGGTTATGTTGAGAAAAATTGTTCGTGGCCTAGACCAAGTTGACTGATTTTTGTATTAATTTTTCCTTAATAAATCATTCACTTACAGTTAATGTTATTGCATCTAAAAAGAAACTTACAAGTAACCTACTAATCCGATAACCGATAAGGAAAGACATTGAAAAAGAATTTGTTGGCAGGTGATGGTGTTCAATTATATGAATTCAACAATTGTGGATCTAAAACAACAATATATGTATTTGAAAAAATGAATTTTGAAATAGCAGGAAAAATCTCATTCCTGATTTTAAAATTATTATTAAGTTAGTCCTGCTTTTAAGTCTGTTTTTACTTGCATATTTTCCATAATACCCGATTGGGCTCAATCTCGAACGATCGTCAATAGAGCTCTTGTTGAGACCAAATTGAACAGATTGCGTAATGAGTATAAATAAATATATATTAGACTCGAGTCCTTTTGCCAGTTGAGTTGTGATTTAGGATCTTTCAAAAACTCCACCGAAGGAGGATTAAACTCATTATACGAATACTCAATTAAATCGAAACTAATGCAATATATTCCATATTGTTTAAGAATAGCACTGCATCCCGAATTTTGATTAAACTCTTATAAATTCCCCTGTTGATTAATTAGATTGGCTACCGTTAATTTCAACATTACATGACTTACGTAACATTAATGTCGGTTACAGATGATGAATTGTCATAAAGTGTGTACATACAAGGACTAGTATAAAGGAGACGGTCAGACTTTGGTCTGCACAGTTTTGATTTATCTTCGCAGTGGGATAGTTTTGTAGCAAAATAGTTTCCGGTTGAAGAGATATCTATTATTTCACATTGGTTTGAAAAATGAAACATGAACCCAATAAAACAATACATTAATCCTTGAAGCGACACCATTCAAACGCAAAACGTACCGGCAAAACCAAGTGGATGTGGGATGATATTGAAATACTACCATAGAATTTTTAAAATACATTATAAAAATTAACTGATAATTGGAACGCTTACTTCCCTTAACCCCTGTTTTTTGAGTTGTTGGGTGAGTAGCCGATTCTTTCACAGTTTCCTCAAGAATACAGAAAATTATCCTAACTAAGTAGATTTCAGTAACAGAGAAAAAATGGATCTAGAAATATTTACCCATGTAAATACTTACACAAATATATGATATATCATATCAATCATTGTAATTTGATAATAAGGCATTTATCTTCAATATATTCTAAGTCAAGTGAATCCGAAAAGATCACTCTATTTTATTTAATTATTCCTATGTTATGGCAACAAGTGATATAATAAGGTAGAACAAACATGTTAGTATTAAACATTATGTTTAGGATAGCTTATTCAGCAAGGTTACACTATAATGATACATCGTGTGAATGTCAGCCTAGACCTTATTGAGTTGCATAGAATGGATTATCAACAATGTGCAACAATATGTAATCTCTCTGTAGGAAGAAGAGGTATTTATAAATTAGAATAGAGTATTATTAGATAGTCTAACAGCTATTCTTTGTTAGTCTAATAATGAGTATTAGTACTCTAATGATTAGTCTTAGCAAGGCAGAATCAGTTATTATACAGTTGATCTACGTTAGTTTACACTCACTGTGTAAGTAAATCAAATAAAACAATAAATTCCATCCCACCAAATCACACCAACCACGAACATCCAGAACCTTGACAATTCACACCTTATTATTATTATAAAGCAACCATGAATCTTGTGATTAATTATATGACGAGCATCACTACTTGTATTATACCATTTTTTTAAATCTCAAAACCAGAAAAACACTGTTTCAAATTTGCAGATTTAAATGCAGCGGTGATACACGTTAGTCCACGTTGGTCTTATAAATAAAAAATACGAGAGGCGACGTTGGTTTCACCTGTCACTCGACGCGTTCATAGTAGTATTTAATTTTGTGTGAAAATATAGAATTTCTCGAGAATTCATTTTTTAACAGTTAGGGACTTTCACCATGTTCCATTAAATGGTAGTACCTAAAATAACACGTTTTGGATGTTTTTAAAGATATCTTAATGATTATGCGTTATATGAAGAACTTGATTAATTCCATAACTTGATAATCCACACCATTCAAAAGTACAGACTTCGGGAAGGCATGTGATAGGGAAAAAGTTACTTGAATTGCATCGAGTTCTATTTTAGGTCCTTTATGATACACGGTGAGCACTAATATAGGACACACGCCACCATTCTATTACTTTTGGAAATATAATGTACAAGTGGGAGAAGGAGCATATTTTGACAACTTATTTTGTTGAGTAATATTTCCGGTTCAACCTCAAATTATGAAATGCTGTATATTTCAACCACTGGTTTTTTCCATTCCACGTGCTACAAGATGACATTTCCATTCAATATGGCGGCAGTAATAATTGTTTATTAATATATTCATCATTATTAATTGTATCATTACACAAACAACAAAACCTGTGAGACGAAGAAATTATCTTGAATGAAATTCGTCTCTCTTGTAGAACTCCCCAGTGTGCTCTAAATTCATGAGTACAAAGCTATTGATTGAATTAACACGCTAAATTTAAGTTCTATAGAAATAGGAAGTTCTGTTTAAAGTGAAGTTTGGGAAATGTGTAGGCGTCGTGCTCGATTTCCATAATACAGAAACAATTTATCGTTTGATAAGCCTTACAGGAATTTAATTTCACGAACCAAGTGTTGCTGAGAGACAGACGTCTTCAATTCGATCAATGTTTTAAAATAGGATGAATGAGTATATCAGCATAATATTGAGAACCGTCAATGTTATATTCACATTCTTTGGAAAATGTGTCATGTGCTGGAAACCATACACTTACCCGTATTAATAAATTAAAGAGTTTACATTGTGGATACATTAACACTATAAATTACAAATATTCACTCTTATCCACTAAAAATACTGTTATGGTACTGAGGACCTTTTGTCTACCATGTAGCCATCATCAGAATAAACTGAATTAAAAATCAAAATGTACATATTTGAATACTATTTGGGGATAATAATGCAGCTGGAAATGAATTGGAATTTAATAAATACATTTTTCTATTCTACATTTCCATCCCTTCTAAATCACCTAGATAAGTCGGAAACTTTATCAAAATCCGGGATTTACAAAATCCATTGTTAGTCAAAATGCTAGAAGGAACATTTGAACACGTTATACAGAGCATTTTGCCCGTATAAATAAATAATGGTGAAAAATCAGTGTTAGCCCAACATATTTTGAATACAGGTCACACCATTTCTCAAGAAAGTTTATCACTTTTAAAACACAGTACCTACAGACAAATATCTAGGTAATTTAGCAGGGATGGAAATGTATAATCGAAAAAGCAATTTATCAATTCCGATTTATCTCCAGCTGGCTCCACAATTAAGATTTTCTTTAGACCTCATGAAACTAGCTTTACTAGGTTGTCTTCTTTCTGGATAGCGATTGAAATATATTCCAGATGCAATATCACAATTGGTATTACTTCACTTTTACGATTAATTGACTTATAGTCCAGGCAATAAGCCCGGAAAAAGACCATAATAATAAAAAAAAATATAGAAAGCTAGAATTTCAAATTTTTTCTTGCATTTTGTTCCTAATACCCCATAGATCATTCATGACTATCAAGACCGCGGGGGTCGACCTTCCTACCCCCCACCCCCCAAAACGGGATATCAACCCCTCAGAGGAGTATTCTTATAAAAACAGTCCAAAATTAATGGATTAAGAGCCGAAAATGACCCCAGTAGGTTTTTTGGGTCGCTGATCACGATTCCGCAGTTAGTTTTCTCGGAAAACTCCCTCCAGATGGGAAATTTGGAAAATTTATATATAATATATAACTTATAATTTTGTTGCAAAAATGACCTCTAGTAGATTTTTTGGGTCGCTGATCATGATTCCGCTGTAATTCTAGCTTACTATATATATTTTTTTTATTTTCTGGTTCGCTGCCTGGACTATTAATTGTTATTATGACGGAAACAAAATCGTTAATATGCAATTTACTGACAAACTGATAAACACTGTCATACATAACACCAGCCTACTTGGAATAAATATAAAAAAGTTAAAAAGTAATATGGTAAAATATTATTTCCGCTATTAAAGACTTACACATCAGAAGCAATCCGACATAATATAATACATAGTTAGGCCATAACTGATCATACAGAGGAAAATGCCCGAAGAATGTAAAAGTTTTTTCGTTTCCGCCAGCGAATTTGTCTCAGAAAAAGAGAAGTGACTTCCATTTTTTTTTAATCTCCTGTATTTACCGAGTTACCCTATGGTAAAATCGAAATTTTTATTATGTACATAAATAGTGATTCTTGACCCAGGTATGAATTTTATATAAATTCAGGGAAACAGGTCACACTGTGTAGGGTAATATTTTTCAAATCTAAAACCTTTAATACCTGAAGATAAACAAACCCATATAGTATACAAATTAAATAGTTTAGATTACGATGGGATTTATACAGGAATCTCAAACAATATTTACAGAAAAGAATATTCCACCGCCCTTGCTAAACACTGTTTTGATTATAACCATCAATTCGATTACAAAATGTTAATATCTTAACTAAGGAAACCAATTATTATAAAAGATCTATTCTGGAGATGATTCACATAAAACGTGACTCCAAGTCTATAAATCATAGAACAGACATTCAGGAATTAATTCAGATTTTCACTAATTAATTACCTCATGAATCTTCAACTTCTGATTCGAAAGTGGATACCTGAGCGTTATATTTTTTGATTTCAGTCGTATACAGTCTTTGTTTGACATGAGCTCATATATTATGAGAAAATTGCTAAGCAGTCGATTCTTGATACACATTCATATACTTGAAACATTAATGTGTTACAATTTCATTTATTCGTGTTTCTGTTCGTTTCGGCGACGTGGGTATTTTCAGTTGAAATTGGTGAGGTAAGGACGCTTTGTGCTAATACAACTAGTTTTAAGAAAGCTCGTTCTAGACATTGATACGTCTTCTAATAATGGTCGTGAGACCGAAACGTACGTAAAGACGAAAACAAGCATATGTGTTAGTGTGACCTATTTCCCGAGAATTCATATGTAATTATGTACATACTTAATTGGTCTGTTAGGACTGATTATAAGAGTCTGAGTGAATATTTAGAGTATAGATATTGATTCTAACTGGGTTAATTGAACATAGTCATGTCTCAGCAAGTTCGACTAATCATATAGCATTGTTCAGTTATCTTTGCGTGCCACCTGTTTAGGGCTGATATTCATTTATCGGAAGTAATTAAGTTAACAGCTTACTTTCAATATTGTCGTCGGCCGTGAATATAGCAGTTAGTCGTGTAAACTTACGTTTCACCACCACATTCCAAAGTTTTCGCCAGGTAACAAATACTCATTTGCTTTTATTGCGAAGGCAACATTTTGCCAAACACGATTATGTGAGTTTGTGAAGTCAGGACAAAAATAAGCTCTTAGCAGAACAAGCGTGTCTGGTGTTGATGGCCATTTTGGGATTGGATATGCGAAGACAGTTCAGTATATTCCTTGCCTGAGGAAATGAGCCAAGCTGTAATTTACTGCCTTGTGCGGTTCACTTCCGGTCGATTCCCGCCTGGAAAGACGACAATTGCACATCGGTCCTTTGAAATACATTTTTCTAAATGAATGAAACGGTCGCCTCAGGTGGATCCAAACAAAGTTCATATAGTTCTCATGTTTTAATAAATCGTTTCAGTATTTTGTATCCTCCCCATTCAATGAAACATGATATTGACCATTGAACATTGAAGCCATCTTTAGTCCCCAATCATTAGGTTTGACAACATTAGTTTTCCAATTGGAAATGATCCACTAATAACTAATGATAATATATAAAATTAAAATTTGAACAGTAAAATGGAAATATAGCACAAATTTAAACAACTCCAAGACATTAACAATATTTTCACCACCCAATAGTATCCTAAGAATAAGTTATCAACTAATAATTAATCAGAATAATATAGTATATAATGGTATAATGGATTGATATGCTGTTTTTTGCATCCGATTCCTTGATGCATTCACTCCATTTGCCCACTTTTTAAATCTCATACAAATGAGAAACTGCATTTCTGTATCAGAAAAATGCATTTATTCATGTGAAATGTTTGAAAAAAATGAAAAAAATTCATTATTCGGTAATACATTTTGGAAATCGACCCAAATTTGTTACTCGGGGGTTTCTGGGATCGTTGAACACGAATGTGATGTCAGAAAAACCATATAATGTACCTGGGGACCAGGAACTCCTGGTTGTGAGGGTTATCCACGAGGTCTTCTCGAAATTTGCTCGAAAATTGAACCAAAATGTTTATTCGGGAGTTTTCGATGTCGCTGAACACGATTCTGCTATTGAAAAAATTCCTCAATGTACCTGGTTGTCTTGGTCATTTGTTGGACAGGTGGATCAGTCTTAAATGCAGAAATGCAGTTTCTCATTTGTATAAGATTTAAAAAGTGGGCAAATGGAGTAAATGCATCAAGGAATCGGATGCAAAAAACCGCATCTCGATCCATCTTACTGTACAGGTTTTCGGACCTTTGGCCTATTTTTGTGTTAATTTTTCTCGACTATATAGATATGTAATCAGAGATGAAGTGGGCAGTGATGACGGGATAGCTTAGTTACGTGGTAAGTTATGCCATATAACGTTCCACGAGTGTTATCATTGATCGCACTTCAAGTAGTGACGCTTAGTCCATACTGCCAGAAGCACAACAACAATTTGATTATTGATCATAACTTTTTATTACCCGGTCATACTCACATCAAAATCCGGATGGCTGGGCTCAACTGGTTCGTCTATTGGGACAAAAGAAACCTTTCGAGGTGCCGGAATTAGAGAGAACATACTTTTCTGATTATGCTGGCTTATTTTCCAAATCGTTTAGAACATCTAGATGGAAAACTTAATGGGTTGAAAGTTTGTAGAAGAACAATCGTACAAACCAAGAAGCCCTTTATTCAAAAAAGGCATATGACAGACTGTTGACGCTCAACAGATGTTAGTTTGTAGCTTAAAAATTAACTTTGTATTGGTTTAAGTTTAACTTTCAGATGTCCTTCAGCGTTATTGCATAGTTCTGTGAACTAGTAAAATATGTATATAGAGTTGTTAACAGTTATGGAACCTGGCGTCCCAAGACCTTTTTGTATCCGTAGAGTTTAAGCAAGTGTATTTCCTTTTCACCAAGGCCAGGTAGAATGTTAGGCAGACCCTCAGTCATTATTGTGTTACTTTTAAAATAGAAAATAAGGAATAACCAGTCTAGATATAAGCTTCGTTCAGAGAACATCTTGTTCAAGTAAATTGTACAGTATAATCAATATATCATCATCAGAGCAAGTTACACGTTTAATTCCACTTCAATCAAACTCCTCAAAAAATACTTCGTCTTCTGAATTTTTATTTACAAAAATTAGGAAGAAGAGCGTAAATAGCACTCCCTATCAACACCGAGTGTTCGAAGAGTGTGAACCGCGCTCCCTACTCAACACAGACCAATTCCAATATCTTCAGAAAAGAAGCAACATCTAATGGACCTTCTTCCCTATATTTCTGAGGGAACCTGGGGTTTTTATCAAAATTCAAGTACTTCGAACGACCAAGTGGATGTCCATTCAAATTCCTCCTCAGAATTTGTATTTAAGTGTATGTATTTTGAAATTTCGTGAATAAAAGTCTGTTAAACATCAATGCCCTGTTATTTTTATTGTTGTATTGAATAGTTGTTCCTAATGATGAAAAAGGGTTTATGTCCTACAATTTCTAAATTATATTTATAGTCGAAACCAATTTCAGCAAAAGTTGGCTCGAAATATTTGAAAATCGATAATTCATTAATTTTTTCAATCGAAGTTTTCTAGAAACAATCATTTTTGACTAACCGTTTGTAGTCGCGCAACAGCAAAATGATTACCTACTAGGTTGATCCAATGTTATAGTGGCGAAAATTTAAATTTGAATTCCCAATTGGTCTGGGTGCAGGATATTAACCTATGGACAACCGAAACACAACCGTAGAAAATATTGGAGAAATTCATGTTCCCTTTTTGTTTTGAAAATATAAAAAAACAAAATCAAAAATATGGATTATTCAATGGAGTTCACCGCTTTATTTTCTGAAAGGTCAACCCGTGTTTGTTGGAAACATTTCTGTGACAGAAATTGTATTAGTACCCCGCACATATACGTTATTTACGTCAAAATATTCTTAGAAATAAATAAATAACAGTTCTCATAGTAGCCTGAATTTAGCCCTGAAGAGAACCTCTATTTTGTACTCATATTGAAGCAAAAAGATAATTATTCGTAAGCCAGACATTTTCGCGCTGTCGACCACAATTGTTCAAAATAAAAATAAAAATTGAGATTATTTTCATTGAAGTTGCGAAATTTTACCTTTAAAACCTGAAAATATCACCTCACATGGATCACTTCTTTATGTTTATTTAGACCTAAAAAGACAACTATTCCAAATATGGGGATGCGCAATTTCGACACAAGTTTTTATATCTACTCAAACCTATCTGCATCACTATTATGGCGAATGCGCCAGATAAAATATCTCATCAAACCCGAATTCACTAGCGCGCTAAATTAACACAGAAACCCGCCGTCTTTGGAGATAGAATCTGTTTGATAAATTTACTTCGAGATATACTGAAGGCTCAGATCTCGACTCTTCGTGGAAGCTTAATGGAATTTGAACGTTGACATAGACAAATATGATAGACGGATGAACTTCTTTATACGTATTTAAAATCGAGGTATTTCAAAATTCAACGTCGGGCGAAATACTGCATATTTGTAAAATACAAATTCCTGAATTTCATACTGGAAACATGTAAATTTCGTTATTGTAATACATAATTGTGATTTACATAAACTTGTAATCAGCTACAATGGTCCACATGATCTGTACAAAATGTATGTATAATGAATGTAAGTAATAATCTTTTAAAATTGTACACAATTAAAACTAAAAAAACAACATATTTAACTTAATGAAAAAATCTATAACTGTTGAACAATAATTTGATAGAAATTTCTTTATTTCAGCCATTTCTTATATATACCTGAGGATGAAGTGAAACTAAACACCTCGAAATTGGTAGTACACAAAATTTTCAATGGATTTTGAGAAAAAACCATATTAAATTCAACAATCAATATGAACTCACACTTGGGATAATATGGATATTAATCAAAAAATGTTGTATTCTTCATTGAATGAAAAATGATATTGACCATTGAACATTGAAGCCATCTTTAGTCCCCAATCATTAGAATTGAAAAAAAATTAATGTTCCAATTGCAAATGATTCGCTAATAACTAATGATAATATATAAACTCCAATAAGTTTAACAATTTTTTCACCACCTAACAGCATCCTAACAATAAGTTATCAACTAATAAGTAATCAGAATAATATAGTCTATAATGGTATAGGTTACCTACCTATCAAGGATGGAGTGGGCAGTGAAAATCCCGGGATAGCTTAATTACGTGGTTAGTTGGTATATCACGTTTCACGAATATTATCATAAGTGATAACCTACTACAGGCGAAAATTAAAATTTTCCAAAACCTGAAAATACCTCACAGGTATCACTTCTTTATGTTTATTAAGACATAAAAAACAACTATTCCAAATTCGGGGATGCAATTTCCACAAAAGTTCTTATATCTACTCAAACTTATCTGCATTATTATTATGGCGAATGCGCCAAATAAAATATCTCTTCAAACCCGAATTCACTAGCGCGCTAAATTAACACAGAAACCCGCCGTCTTTGGAGATAGAATCTGTTTGATAAATTTACTTCGAGATATACTGAAGGCTCATCTCAGATCTCGACTCTTCGTGGAAGCTTAATGGAATTTGAACGTTAACATAGACAAAAATGATAGACGGTTGAACTTCTTTATACGTATTTAAAAATCGAGGTATTTCAAAACTCAACGTGGTGCGAAACATTGTTAAATACATTCGGCAAATATTTAACTATTTAGTTTCACTCAGATATACAGATTGGAAGAGCACAGGAGATAATATTTGCCTTTAACAGAACCAAGTCTCCCGACTGGAAGCCTTCATAAAAACGCCCTGAATTATTATTGATTTTCTGGCTGGCCGTCTTACCCTCTGAAGTTTCTTTTGCGATTACCAATTTGTCGCCGAAGCTAATAAGATCTGGGTTCGTTGGTCGAAATCGAGAGGAAGAGTTAGCCTGGCTATGTATTACCGAAGTGTAACTGACCAGAATGTTGGGAGCATTCGAGGCCATTTTCAAGGTAGGTGAAGAAAATTGAGTGCCTCTATGTTCTTGAGGAGAATAGTGGATGGTCAACGGATGCAAAAACGAACGGATAGTGGCGGTTCATAGAGGGTAAAGAGGGACATGTTTACTGGAAAGGCCCGCCACAACAAGGATATAGCGCACACCACCACGACTACGTGGAAGAAGACCCAAACAAATCGGGAGCTAGAATATCACCTTTTTATGTGGCGACAATTGGGGTGGTTCCGGCATAATCGCAATTTGTGACATTTGACAGATCTTGCAGACCTCAGTATATCGTTTCACGTACCGCGACATTTTTGTCCACCATATCTTGTCTTGTGTCGACCAGCATACAAGCCGAAATGCCCTAATGCTTACCTTGCCCTGTTCTTGATCCATAGCTATACCAAAAGCTAGTGTTAGAAAATAGCCGATGGAAAATTGGCTATTAATAACACTAGCATTCTGTTCGAGCTCTGGTAAGGAAATCTAATAACTTTTATTTTTTAATGACAAATTCAAAACTGCCCAGAATGAACTCAAATAGTACAATGGTTCTACGGGAACAATTTGAAATTGTCAATAATTTATTTATTATCGTCAACTGAAGCCGTAGTATGGAGTTTTAGTCAATCATAAACCTCCTCTCCCGGTAAATGATAATATGGATATTAATTTTAAGATTGAACTGGTCTTCACTCGCTGGAAATCCATTATTATAATTAGAAATGAACAATATACTGAATAAAACACTGTAGAAAATTTCCAAAACAAAATAAAAGAAATCACGATGTTCCGTCAGTATCTTATTCAGACGAACAATGGTTTTTATACTTACAAAGCTGTAATGCCAAGGGATTGAAAAGTGAAACACCATTTACTCACGATATACAAAAAGTATATATTATAGCAAAATTCACCGAATAAGTGATACTGCTGTCCCACATTTTTTCCCAGTGACATTCTATTCAAAGTTATTGATACATTCAGCTCCAGGCTAACCTTACCGTACCTATGCGGCCTGGCTTTTCAGAACAAAACTAAAATTTGAGTGGCCATAAAATAATAGATTGTTAATGTTACGTTCTAGTTATATTTTATGTTTGATGCTTCGATAGCCTTAGAGATATCAACGACAATGCTGATGGAGCTGACCGTGATTAATTGTCATAGATTAATTATTCATAAGTTCGTGAACAACTTATTCGAGTAGAAACGATAACAGCCGTAGGTAGTGTATTTAGAATATCTGAATAATTAATTGAGCAAATACATTTGGCCGTGATATCATTGAGTTCTATGTGACTCGACTGCTGTCGACAACTTGTGTACCTAGTCCGTATCAGAACACTGTTCTTACTTTTTATCAAGAAGGTTTGAATGATAAAAAAAAGAGATAATGATGAATGGTCTATAAGTAACCCCCGGTTTTCTGTTTTTTTTGTTATCATCATTATCATGAGGAAGATTATGCAAATGTATAACATTTGTTCGATCATATCCGTGAGATATTTTAGAAACACCGGTTCCAAATGAAACTCAGTTTTCGAAATACACATTCAGGTTTATAATATTTTTTTGTGATTTTTGAGTAATTATATATATTATTAATGTAAAAATTTAGTGGTGTGAGAATATACTCCACAAAACAAACCAATGCAGAAACACTCATTCCATTGCTTTGAGGAAAATCCACGAGAAGGAAAGTGAAAAAATCAATTTGTAGCAACTCATGAAACCTGCTCCAAATCTTAGATAAAATTGCTCTCTGTGCAATCGCATATCATTTATAATAAATTTATGGTTTCTGAACCTACGGCCAACATTAAGATAGGATTTACGGTGAATGTTCATTCTGGTAATCGAAAATGAAAATTGAATTACTCGCGTATAAAATTTGAAATAGGTATTATATACGTCTCAAATTCGAAACGAAATGGCTGGTGGAATTTCATCTTCAATATAATCAAATAGAGGCAGCCACGTTCCACTGGAATACAAATGTATCCCGGAAAGTAAAACTACCAATTTACGAAAGGTTGAAGGCGTTCCTTGCGTAACGGATTTCAGATTTATATAGTTAATAGTGCCATTAGGTCCAAACTGCTAAGGCAAGACTATATACTTGGCCATAAATAGTGTTCGTCCTGTTACTCTGTAATTAAGATGCCCAGCTACAAGTGAGAAACTGTAATAATAATTATATATTATACAGGGTGTCCCAGGTTTTAGTTGTTTAACAGTCGATAGAAAATTTGATTTTGATAAAAAACTTCCTATTAACATATATGCACAGACGCTTAATTTTTGCTATAAAACAATACAAAAGCAACTAAAAGTGAACAAATCATTGAATTTGTTTCTTGTCAAAATCATGACTTTGTCTACGGCCAACTAAATTTTGTACTACAATTTTATTAAACTTGTTCTAAGAATATCAGTTATTAGTGTTTGAGAAAACATTTTTTTCCTTCGTAACCATGCGAAATACGGTATTTTCACAGGAGATACAAAATGAAGATAATGGGTAAGCTTTATTGTTGAGAAAATCTTAGAACCATATTACCACCCCTAATAAAATTTAAAAAAAAATCGAGAGAGGTGAGGGTGGTTTTACCCTTCTACAATTTCCTTTGAATTTCTTTGTTTACTGAAAGTAGGGTAAAAATTGTGTTCAATCGACTTAATTTGATCTCTACAATAAGTGGTAGTCTTATTTCCCAGCAGTTTTAGGCCACCCTGTATATCCTCAAAAAGAAAATACCGGACTTTAAGGGAAGAATCCGACGATTAGCCGAACAGTTTGACCCCACTAGTATTCTAGAATATGTTAGAGGTATTGCACACAGTATCACTTATTAAGTTATAGTTGTTTCCAATAAAAGACTTTTGTATTCATTTACCTTGTATTGCTTCACCCATTCATATTTTATAATTGTATCCTGTCTACCCTTTTGTAGTTCAATATTATTTTTCAAAGAATTGTTTCCGTAGAATTTATTAGAAACCATAGTGTTATATCCACAGTGTGAACTCTTTTAATGTTTAATAGTATTAGTAGTAATAATAGATCACAGTGCGATGTAGTGTCTAATATAATTATTGAAGATACATCACATTTTATAATCATGTATGTTTGTGTGTGATTCTTCTTGACGATCCTGGATCCTCTATATCCAAAGATAATGCCATTTGAGCAAGTCTACAAATAAACCTTCGACGTTTGTCAGTCTTTGATTATCCCAGTAGGTTAGTAGCTGTGTTGCTGGTACAAGTAACTGACCCATTTATTAAACCAATATAAAACCTCCCTTCATTACAATCAGAATTATCACGTATAATTATGAGTAATTTATGGTTTGATTATGCTTAACGAAGTATCCGACCGTGTGATGATCATAATACCTTGGACATAATTATTGATTCAAATCACCCGAGAAAAGTTTGAATACATTGAATTACACGAAATGTATTAAATTACATGTTTTGGAATTGAATTTATACAATTCATGAAATTAATATGTGGGTAATTCCAAGTGTGTTGCAATAATTAATTAAACGACGCGCGGATTAACACGTTACTACTTCTCTGTGGAATTACCATTTCAATAAACACGAACAATTAAATAAATGTTAACGGAATAATAACGAACACATATAAAGCCCAGTTAATTATGATAAAATGTTTCATCCAGTTTACTAGTTAAGAACAATTCAATCGGCAATTATTAAATGGTAGACGGTTTACACTGAAAAGAAACGGTTTCTAGCTATCGAATTAGTTTCTTAATTCTATAGATGTTACTGATCAAATGTTCACTGTTTTAAATTCGAAATTCAAATTATTTGATTGGAAGATCCAATTATGTGAAATCCGACTGACTAGAACGATTAAAACTGCAATTTATTATAACACATAGCTAATTTGATAATTGCTTAACATTGTTGTGATACCAAGTCATGGTAGATAGAAGCAAATTCGGCAACTTATTATATAATGATGAATAGATTTTAATACATGAGTCAATGCCTCTTCTGATGCATGTACATATTTTCTACTGACATTACTGACATCATTGTCTATTCTCCATAATATGAAATAACCATATGTACTCCCATAGATTTCATAGATGGCAAAGTGATTAATAGTAAATTTCAAAATTATAATTTTACTTGAAACTCCTGAATTTTCGAATTAAATATTAGGCTAGCAAGATATTAAACGTGGTACCACGGGTGTTATCAGCCCTCGATATACGTACACATTTTTTTATACTTTGACAACACATGAGCAAACGGTAGAATTTTGGGATAGTAGATAGGCTGTAAAAATTCTTCTTAAAAGTTTGAAGGTTACAGGCATAAGGAAAGAACTCCCGAAGCAAAGAGTTTTACCATTTCGCCTTCCGATAGAAAAATGTATTATTCTGCTAGCTTAACAATAAAGGGGTTATATGAGCTCGTCTAGTTCACCTACCTGGAATCTCTGGTTGTGGTGATTTTTGATGAACGAGCATGAAAATATCTATAGAGAAGGGATACATCGCCCATCTTTCTATGATGTTCTAGAGAGGTCAATGAATTCGTAAGTTTGACATCATCAACCAGACGAATAAAATCTCAGAGCTTCGGCGTATGATTGGAAGCTGAACTCCAAACATGCGAACAGTACTCAAAGGCATCAGGTCTAATCTGTGTTTTGTAGATTATGAGGACCTGTTTTTGTGAAGCCGCTCTCGCAATGGACCACACATGATTGTCACATGAGAGAATGCTATTCATGGTGTTACTGAGCATGTATATTAAGAGCTTAATAGGAACAGCACCTGTGTCATCATCATATTAGGGATTGTGGGATCCGCCTTCCTGGAGAAAATTTAAGCTTTTAAATTTTTTTGTATCAAACTTCAATCAATTATCAAATCCTCATTCAAAAATCTCTGCCAGATGTTCATTATTTTCGTCTACCTGTCTTCGTCTCTCTTCTCTGGCTTCATTGAAAGATATAGTGGCTCTAGATGGGAGAGCGTTACGAAGCAAAGCTGTGGACGGGACAGGAAGTCACTTCCAACAGATCGTTGATATGTAGCAGAAACTAAGTTGTGCCAAGGCACATCCCTGTGGAACCTCAGCGTTAATAGCTATTATATCTGAGGAGATTCCGTCAATCACCACATGCACTCTATTTGAGAGGAAACTGGATAGTAAGCGACAAAGTTGAGGCGGCAAACGATATGACGGAAGTTTCCCAAGAAGGACTTGGACTCGGTCCAATGCTTTGGAGATGTCCAATGCTACAGCTAGAGTTTGCATATTTTTCAATAGATTTCTGCCAGACATGTGTTACATAGGTACATTTCTACTTACGAAAGCATTGTTGCCTATGTCATTCACGATTCTGGAGCTCTCTAAGTATTGGATGAGCTGGAGGTTGATTGCTTTCACCATCACAGATAATAGTGCAATGGGTCTATAATTGTTGGGAAGGGTCCTCTTTCTTTCTTGTTGTGAAATTGGTTGTATTCCATCTGTTTTCCAGCTTGAAGGAAACACACCAAGTTTGTATTAAACGGCGAACAACCTGCAAAAAATTGGTGTTGATTCTGGTGGACATTCCCTGAGAACAACAGGCTGAATTCCGTCCGGCCCCATAACCTTTTTGGTATTCAGATCAAGCAGAATGCGCCTAATTCTGATCTGATGAAAGACAATCTGCATCTGCAGATAGCTATAGATGGCAACAATATTAGGAGGGTGTTTCCCTTGCGGCTCTAAAGTAGGTTGTCTTTTTCTTTTGGTTCAGTAATCAGTGTCCAATCGTCTTTGGTTAGAGGAAGTGAAACTTCTTCCAATTGCTCTGGTAAAAATCCAAAACAAACGGGAGCACTCGATAAGATTTGATCTTATTTTGGCTTTAAGAGCCTCTTTGGATGAGACCTCGGTCGACCTCGGAATTTTATTGTCCTAAAAACATCTTGATACCTCAATTACTATTTCAAAGTGGGGAAAATTTTAAATTGAACATTCATGAAACCAACTTCTCAATTTGACTATGATAACGGTGTTGTTTACGGTGGAATGCTGATCCAGACGTCGAGGTCGTAAGTATTTATAAGTTTCACTTGTTACAATACACAAGCAGACATAGTCTCTTGAAACTAATACATTCTCGTTTGATTGATAAACATCTGAGGCGGCGGAGATAGCAATAAAATGGCTTTTATCTACATTCAGACTTAGACAGTTGATATTATGCCATTCCAAGGCAACTCAAAGCTCACGTTCAGCCTCCAGATACAGTTTCGACTGGGATAAAATGTGGATTGAGTTCATGATATCTGTTTGGCTTCTCTGCTCGTTTAATTCGACTTTATAGTACACAATTCAGCATGTTCTTGTAGTAATGACACTTTAAATTACTTTATTTTCAATGCTTCAAGTTTTTGTAATTATTTTGAATACTGAGATCATTGGATGTTTTGGAAGCTTTGTATGATTCGGTTTTACGTTGGATGAGATTCTTTGATTTTCGTGAATACTAATTAGGATAGTTAGTATTATTTACTAATTTCCTAGGGTTGAAGGTATCAAGGACATAGTAAAATATATTATGAACATTTAGTACAGCAGAATTTGAATTCGAATCACCTATGCACCTTCCAATCCATAGATGAAAAAAATCGTTGGTTTGTTCATGAATAATTTTTGAAATTTCGGTTCCATGAGCCCGAAATTGGCAAATTGTAATTCCCGATGTCAACCCAAACTTTCATATCTAATGGAGGATGATGATGATCAATACGACTAATACTATAATCACTAATAATCACGATAGTTTAACATTGATTAGAGAAGATTAGATCTAGAAGAATATTGCTACAGTTTCCAACTTTATTCAATTGAAGAAGTTCTAGAAGGTGCAAATTAACAGTTTTAATTTTAGAGTTCGTTGATCCAATGTTTGTATTGTAGCAAAGCTGCCTTATTAATTATCAATCAGAATTCATTCAGATATCAAACATGTTGCTAAAATTCAAGCTGGTTCTAAGAACACCCATAAACATAAATTGAAGTAGGATATTCGGCGTTCGACGACTAGCGCGCAAAGCCTCTTAAAGCCGCTAGGGTCAGTATACGACTAGCGCGCGAGCTACCTGCGGTATACATATTTGTGCTTCCACAATAAATTCTTTTAAATCTCCGACGAATTCATAAATGTTTGGATGCGCACTGGAAAAGCATACGTTAAAGTGCGAATGAAATGATTCGCATGCATTTGTTGTTTCGCAATTCCAAATATTGTCTGTTGCCCAAATCTGTGGTGAATATTTTGCGTCGTTATAGTTATTTGTCTTCAAATAACCGTCAAATCTTTCCAATTGTGACAAATAACCAACGTACGGTTCCATGATACGATAGGCTTCTTGTACCTCGTCAGGTCGTAGAAAAGGTATGTCAAATGTCCATCTGAGCCACATTCCAATTACAGATTGGTTATTCTTGTATTCTCGAACGAGACCGAATTCATGAATTTTCCTGAACCACGCCTGGGTGAGGTGGAATAAACAGCTATGGTTTATCAACCCAGGCCAACGTGATCTCAACTAATCTTGAATTGCCTATTCAAAATCCACAATAACCTTGCATGGAAAAAAATATCCACGGATATTCCCAACATTCATCAATTATTGATTGAAATAAAATGTCATAAGTTGTTTTTGACAAACAAAACGGTATTTAGTTGTTGTTTTTTACTCCATGGATGATAAAAAGTTGCTGGAAATGTTGGACACAATAATCAAATGTGCCGTCCATATAGATCGTTCTCATTTGGCATGAAAACTGTAGACTTTGAACAGTTCCAAGCACTATTTTTTGGTTGACAGGATTGTTGATAAGGATCATACTTTCATTGTCTGGAGTAGAAATCTGATCATTCTGGATCATCCAATCAATACGTTCAGGAGTTTCTGCAATGTCACTTGGAATGTCTGGAAATTCGGATCTTCTTGTGTGAATGATTCGACGGCGACATTGCAACTTAAATATACATACCTCCTACGTTGGCCTACATTAATTGCAGGGTCTTTTCTAGATCTATAGTTATCGATCACACGTAACCCTTTCCATTTTGCACTTAACATAGATAACATGGTTGAAAATTCGAATAGATGAATTAAAATTAAATCTGAATAAAATATAAAAATGTTGACGGAAAATTGAGAAAATAAGTCCAAATTGTTATTGATGATGGGCTTTTTTAATGAAATCATTTGTTTATAATTATCAAAATAATTCCCCAAAAAAACACAAAGTAAAAATGTTGCAGAAGAATCTATCAGCCGTACCATATCTATGGTTATATTGAATACCAATGTATATTATGAGTTTGGTTCAAGTTAGAAAAAAAAATCAAAAAAGGCTAAGATCCTCTTTTTTTAAATTATTTGATGAATTAAAAAAAAAATTATTTGCAAAAAAAAGTGGTTACGGGTGCAGGTATACGGCAGGTAGGTCGCGCGCTGGTCGTATACCGACCCCGTGCGCTAGTGGTATAAGAAGGGGATTATTTTTAATGAGCTGCGCGCTAGTCGTAGATGCCCGGATATTCTTTGTTGCCTTTTATTACGGACAAGTCAAATATATGAGTTCATTTCTTAGTACGACAGTCTCATCATAAATTAATACAGTTTTTCCTTTAAATCTGTGGACGGAAACAAGATGTACATTTTCTGAATTGTTGTGAAGGAAGGGTCATTATAATTTGTGAAATATTGACAAAGTCGAACAGATTCCTCACAGTTTCAATAGGAAATCATAAATTACGTATTTAACAGAAATGGTTCTGAAGAAAACAAGTGCATTACAGTATATTGGTAGTTAAGATATTTTCTTATGATCAATTCGAAATGGCAAATGGATCACTTGCTATGATTTAAACAAAGGCTTTTTACCCTATCTTTCCCTTTGGAGCTACAATCTATAAGATCAAGATCTTGAGGGCTTATGTACTCCAATATTATGTCGAAATATTTCTTATAACATACACACACATTTTCAGCGGTTATCTCAAATTAATTTTTTTTTTGGATTTTCCAAAATTCTATGAGGAGCAGGTATAGACAATTTTCGAATTCGGTCGACTTTATCGAATCCAATGAAACTTACGAAAAACACGTTTTCGATGATGAAAAATTCAATTTTAACGTTAGTTTTTAGCTTGTTCTTATATATTGGTTGTATTACAAATTATGGAATTTATTAGTTACCGAAGGATGTTAAGTGAAACTTTCGAATTTCATTGAGGTATTTGGAGGTAATGGCCCTAATTTGGTTAGTTGGTTGCGTTCTATTTTACTTTTTTGCTTAGAAATTAAATTATTGATCAAAGGTTCGTCGTTACCATTATCCAACGCTATTTCCTGAAGTTTCTCAACTTCGTTGCTATAATTTTGCTGGCTCAAAGGGACGTTTGATAATCTATAAACAAGACTATTGAAACATGTCGTAATATTGTGACGCGGAATGTCACAGATAATTAAACTTATATTGACTGGACAAGAAATCGCAGTGTACATGTAATAAAAACAACTACACACTGTCTCCGCAGAGGAAAATGCGAAAATATGTCACTTAACAAAAGGCTTAGAAATTAAAAAGGTTTCAGTATTGTGGTATTTTTAAGCAAGATTATTGTTTTGCCTTCTACTTGAGGAACACTTTATACAATTAAAAGTCTACAATTTTAATGTAACTTACGAATATTATTTTTACGGCAAATGTGCAAAAAATGAATTCGCTCAACTGAACTAAATTTTGTTGGACTAAAAAGAACATAATTATATTTGACAATTTAGAAAGCAGTTACGCTTTATTAAAACAGACTTCAAGTTCTAACTTTACAAAATATTAACACGGCAGTGGAATTTCTTGAATAGATTAGATATTAATTATACAGTAAAGCAAGCAATATGGAAGTTGCAAGAGGAAACGCTCGAGTTTCCACCTCAAAAGAAATAAAGACAGTAACTTGCGAGCGTTATAACAAAGGCAATAATTCTACGAAACGTCAACTCAATTTGAAGGTTATATGAAGCTTATCGGGATGTGGGTTTCTCTTGCAATTACGAGCCTACCTCTATTTTGCTATAGTTGGAATTGACGTTCCCTTATTTCAGCTCCTTTGTCAGACACGATGTGTTCAAAAATTCTCAACGTAAATTATATGGAGCGAGATGAGGAGTTGAATACAGATGCAGATAAACCAATGAATTCCTTTCTATTCTACAGATTACAAAGTCTCATGGGAAAACTATAAGAGAAACAAATGATACATATGATGAACTATATTCTTCTTTGAGATAATTCATTCTTACTATACCGTTTCTTTTATGGAACTATATTGCAAATAATCTATAGAATTTGCATCATTCCGACTATTGTGTCGTGTTTTCTCGTAATGTGTTACAATAATTATAGTAATGTCCGATATTGTAGGTTGATAGATGTGTGAAAATTGAAGTGATAGCAACATATGCTTAAAAAATAATAAAATTACTGTGTTGATTGATTCACTGTCGATCTACAACTTTGTTAAAGTTTGTTCCAAGATCTGCCGTTGACATAATCACTGCTATTATTAGATTGCATATGATCAAAAAATTGTTCATTAATTTATGTTATTCGATTTATTTCTTTTATTAGTACAATTGAAAAATCTGTACTTAAATTTAATTACAGATGCAATACAGTATTGATGTCACTGTCATTTTGCTCTTCGATAATAATATAGTCCAGTCGACAAGCTGGGGAACTTTCTACAAAAAAGCAAAAGGCCGTATCAAGAAAATTCTTCTTGCATATTGTTCTGTGGCCGATTTGAATCATTCGTAAGGGTTGAGATAAGTGGACACGGCCTCCCATTCACCCCTAAACGCTTAATTATCCCTATTTTCACCCTCTTTTTTAAGATAACTCTGAATTCATGAAAAATGGGTTTTTTGGGTGGCTGAACATGAATTCGAGGTCATTTTCTCGGAAAACTTATTCAATGGGCTGAAAATCAGGGAAATTTCATCATTTTCGTACCAAATTGCCCATTTTTCACGCGATTATCGTTTTATACATAAAAGATGTTGACAGTCGCGTATTTTGATCCAAAGTAGACCAAAACTATGAAAATTTGCGGAAAACTGGAAAATCTGAAAAGAAAATCTTTCCATGTCGAAACGAAAGAAATTTTTTTAATGAAATGTTATTTTTTTGAAATGTAATTTTTTGACTGTGGTTTTGATTTGTATTTGTGTTACAATTAATTAATTACAAAAATTAAAACTAATGTAAAAAAAACAATTGTTTGAAAATTCCGGAAAATCGAAGAAATGTTTTTTTCAAATAAACAGTTACATTAAAACAAAGATGCTAGAGCATTTTTTAATGTTACTTCATTTTCCACATAATCCTAATGTTATTTTCAAACGTTTTGTCAAATTCTTAATTATGGACCACAAGAGCCCCTATAAGCGACTTATCACACGATACTTTCAATGACGTGGAAAGAATTTCTTTTCTGGTTTTCCACAGTTTTCCGCAAATTTTCCTAGTTTTGCTCTACTTTGGATCGAATAACGCGACTACCAACTTCTTTAATGTATAAAACGATAATCTCCTGAACAATGAGCAATTTTGCATGAAAATAACGACTTTTTTCTGATTTTCAGCGCATTGAATGAGTTTTCCGGGAAAATGACCTCGGATTCATGTTCAGCGACCCAAAAAACCCATTTTTTTTAAATTCAAAGTTATCTTAAAGATGAAGATAGGGTTAATTTAGCGTTTAGGGGTGAATGGGAGGCCATGTTCACTTAGCTCAACCCTAACGAATGATTCAAATCAGTCACAGAACATTATGCAAAAAGAATTTATTTGATACGACCTCTTGCTTTTTTTAGAAAGTCGGTCAAAATCCCCAGCTTATAGACTGGTAATATAATAAGATTCTTGACCCAGTATGAATTATATAAAAAATTCTCGGGAATTAGGTCACATTAACACTCTGTTATAAATGTTCGTCTTTACGTACGTTTCGGTCTCACGACCATCATCAGAAGACTTATTTTGTTAAAAAGGGGTTAACTAAAACTAATTAGCATAAGCGTCCATATCGCACAATCTTCAATCAAAAAGCTCACGCCGTCGAAACGAACAGAACCACGAATAATCGAAAATTGTATCGTTAATATTAAAGTATAGATTTTTTTGTAACAAGAAACCACTGTTAAGTAATATTCTCATAATGTACAAACGCATATTGCTATGGTCTCAAAGCAACTGAAGTTCTAAGCTATTTGTTTGTAATAACACGACCCAGATGTAGATTTATGACGTACTTGAAAAGGTTTTAGACCTGCATTGGAATTTAGTTTACTTTAAGCGTTCTTCCTAAAATATACTGGCTAATAAGGGGATCTATGTTACTATTAAAAATAACTGGGATCTTCGATTCTTCAACTTTCTACAGGAATGCTATGTATCACTTTTGAAATTTATGTTATAACACTTGAAATCGGAGAAATTATTCTTTTTCTACCATTTGATTCCACTTGATGCAACATCAGAAATAACATTGCTATTTTTGTGTGAATTTGACGTCAGAATATCTCTACTTGTGTTTCACGAACTTTTTGGTCTCATCTCATCTTCATTTAGCGAGATGATTCAATGTCAAAGATCAAAACTATGTAGATTAGACTGATTTAAAATAAGACTGAGGGTTTATGTAGGGTTTCAAAGGCAACGGTTCCTGTGTACAATCCGTGTCTAGATCTAACGTAGTTAAATGTTCAAACATTGAACAACTAGATTAATATAAACAATGGAATATGAGAGTAACATGGTAGTTACTCGATCCTACTGACACAATGAGGAAGGTAGAGGTAGACCATGTCTCTATGTTAACATATTCCTTCAGGGGTCGACTATTTGCCGATTCCATAAGTTAACTATGAAACATTTATCTGTAGTTTTAATTGCGATTGATAGTCCCAATTCGAGAGTTTATAAATACAGTCTCAGCATCTTGTATTGTTCGAAAATGAACGACATTTTACTTTAAACTGACTTGCTATTTCTAACGCTCTGTTAGTGTCGAAAATACTTAATGATATTATGGATGTACATGAAGTCGAAGACAACTTCATCAAATATCAAACAATTAGGCTCATTATAGGATTGGAATACAGTAATAGGAGGGAAGGCGTGAAACCGTATGCATACATATTCTTTCTCAGTAATGAATGTTTTTAATATTTCTGGGAGAACACATTTTTTATATGTATCTTCAAAATACATATTACTTTTTAACTTATATGTACTTCTCTATTTCGAAATCATTTATTCTGTCAAATTCTACAAGACGAAGAAACAATTAACCTATTCCTCCATTGATTGTCTCCATGATTGATGTGCGATGCGTTCCTCCCTGCAATTTTAGGTTCTGTCTTCGGTAGAAATTTGAGTAATAACTACATCAACTAAGTTCTAAGATACAACTACTTATAGCTTCACAGCTGTCCTCATACTACAGAACAATGTAGAAGGCTTTGTCGGCATTTGGAGTGAGTATGCGCGTATCGAGGGTATTGCGCAGTCGGCACTTCCAGTTGAGGATGGGAGGCCACGATGACCATCGGAATATGTAGATAATTATTAGTTATAAGGCCCAAACACCCACAACCCCAATTTCAATGTTTTATTTCTGCTTAACGCCTACAACTAAAGATTTTCTTCTGTATTGGCTTGATGATTACGAAACGAAACTTATTCTCAGTTTAGGCTGGACTATTTAAGGGAAAATGAAATATTTTGAACGTATGTTACAATATGTCTGAAGTTAATCCCAAGTTTCCACTTTCGTTTCAACTTCATCTGATTAGAATTTTAAAATTTATAGAATTTAAATGTTAATTAAAGTTGAGCGATATCTCTTATACACTCTTGCTGAAATGAAATAAACTGAACTAAACCACGAGTATGATACATATTTTAACACACAAAATGTGAGAGGAAGTTCCCAGCCTTTGTGATCATTGTAACAAACAATATGAGAGCAGTTACTCAGCCTTTTAATCGCTGTGAACATAGTTACAAAACACGCTCGTAAGTACTTATAGGCATCTCGATTGTAGGAATAAAATTCTATTCGCTTAATTACGACCACGCTTTATCATCGTTCGCGGAATGCCATTATGCAGAAACAATATTGCGTTGAAGCTTCGATCAGGTAAATTGTCCGGTTCAATGGTGATAAGGGTCAACAACTATAATAATACAGATAATTCCCGGATCTCTTTCCTCGAGAATTTCTCAAAAGTTATCAGCGAAAACCTAAAGTTTCACTCGTAATGAGTGTTTGATCGTGTCATATATATGTCATTGAACAGCGTTTATCAATAATAAATTATCAGTCCAAATATAATACATACGAAAAGCCACTTACCTTTTCAAAAGAGATTACTTGGAAAACTTGAATGTCCATAAGCTTTTAGATAAAGCGGGTGAGATAAGCACGAGATCCATTTACTTTCAAATTTGCTCTTTCCTTGAAGCCTTCAACTACTTCCATTCTATTGTACTTTAAAATTCTTTATAGATTTCATTGAAAGCTCCATTTCCATTCGACATTGTAGAGAATCGTTGTTTTATATTTTCTTGTCAATATAAGAAATAACATTGCTATTTGTGTAAATTTGACGTCAGCCTATCTCTACTCTTGTTTCCCGATATTCTTGGTCTTGTCTCGCGTCTTCATACAGCGAGATAATTCGATGTGAAAGAATCAAAACATGTAGATAAGACTGGCATAAAATATGACCGAGGGTTTATGTAGGGTCTCGAAAGACAACGATTCCTGTGTACAATACGTGTCTATATCTAACATAGTTGAATCTTCAAACACTGAACAACCAGATTATTATCCACAATGGAATATGATAGTAACATTGTAGTTACTCAATTCCACTGGAAGGTAGAAGTAGACCATGCCTCTATGTAAACATATTCCTTCAGAGGTCGACTATTTGCCAATTTCATAGGTTGACCATGAATACAGATATATGTTTTTATGGTCATGGTAGTGTTAATTGATAGTCCCAATTCTAGAATTTATAAATACAATTCGCATGTTGTATGTTCGAAAATAAACCGTCAAAATAGTGCTATTCAACAAAATAATAATTGTATATTTAAGGGAAAGTTTCAAGAATAAATAAAAACGAGATTTCACTTTAAACTGACTAGCTATTTCTAACGCTCTATCAGTGTTAAAAATACTCAATGAAATTATGGTAAAAGACCCTTGAGGCACTCCTCTCACAATTTGATTAGATTCCGAATTCATAATATGATTATTTCCTAGCAGAACTGAAATTTTTCCTCGCTTAGATTTCAGATAAGGTCATTTGAGATCAAAAGCATTATCTTGTACACCTACTACCCTGAAAATTTAAAATTGAATCGAACGCTGCCGAGAGATCAAGAAGTATTGAATTTGTTTCTTTTATTCAAATTATTTGTTCATTAGATGTATCTATATCTCGTTATGTAACCGTTTTGTTGTGAGGATATTAAATTGTTATTTACGAAAAATTCGAACGGATATGCTTATTACAAATGTTTTTGATATATTACTTAATTAGAACAGGTCTATAAGTATCAATTCCAGATCCATCACCTTTCTTTTATATAATTATGTAATAAGGGTTTAGTAAAGCTCATTTCCAATATTCAAAACAGAATCATTTTTAGAAAATTAAAATTCCATGTAAAATCAAAACATCTAAAAGAAAAGAACATCAAAAATTTTGCCAGATGATAACCCTGTTGAATTGAATAACCAATATAGGATGAAAAACGAATGCTAGCTATGATAAATGTTAATGTTAAAGATCTGGAGATGCTTAGATAGAAGTCTTAAACATCTTTCTTCCATAAGTTACATAATTAATCAACATGTATCACAGGTAAATCGGGAAGAAACGTAGTATCCAATCATCAAAATTGTAATTAAATATAGTCTTGCTTATAGTTGATATAATATGTACATTCAAATCAGTTAGTAGTATTTAGAAAAGGACAGATAAGTTTAGAAATCCCCACCGTCAACATTCTGAATGAGAGGACTCAAGAGAGAGGAAGAGAATTATAAACTATCTTTCTGCTTATTGGCTTAACTATTCTTCCAAATTTACTAGTAATATACACTAAAAGCAGGATCACTTTAAGTAAAATGATTGGTTAAACAATTCGATGATCCTTTCCTAATTGTAGTTTGGTTTTTAAGGATAAGAAATCATTATAAATATCAACCAAAATGCGAAAAACCTTCAGTCTTATTTTTTAATTTGAAATGTTTCCTTGAGAAATCATGTGACACTTAGTCAATATCAATTAACTTAACTTAACAGTTTCTTCAGAGCGTTTTTGGTAAGAAGGGTGAATTTTGCTTAATCAGAGTTGTTTCAGATTGTCAATTAAAGTTTGTTGTTCTCAGTTTTTTATTCAACTGCAAGTTTAATAATACATCCAAATCGGCTTATTTAATTTCGATCCCTTAGGTTCTTCTGGTTGGGCATCAATTGAAAAATATTAGTTTTATTTTCTGTCTTTTAGTTAATTTAGATTATCTAGGTTGGTTTTATTCAAGTTTAGGTTTTGATCTTATTTATTATTCTTATTAGTAATAAAGGGTATTCTAATATTCATTTTTTATTATCTTTAATTATCATAGACATTCTTTCATTATTATCATTATTAATATTTTTTTTAAATTAAATTTTATTGTTGTTGTTGAGTACGAGTTTATCCGAGGTATTAGCACTCACCTTCCAGTGTGTAAAACTCTTAAGTGTCTTGTGAAAGGGTAAGTATCAACGATATTCTTCACGTGTGTTCTGGGTAATCAATGATTGGGAATAATATAAATTCCTTAAAAAAAGTTTTATAGAGTTTCATAATAAGATAACCATGTTACAATTAACTATATATTTTTCAGATTTTCTGGGTGCACTCCATCAATCAAACAAAGATAGTGAAGAGCAATGTGATTCTCTACTGTCTTCAGAAATTTGTTGGATATTATATTATTGCCTATGTATATCTTTTATTTTTATAATTTTATACAGGGTAATTTATTATAACACTGCATCGGTTGAAGAACAGTTTTATATTTTCCTACTATCAAAAATGTGAGCACAGCAGCCAAATAATGGTTATAAACACACTTTGCCTTCCAACTTGGAATGCTAATCAAGAAGACAAATGTTTGTAAGTGAACCCCGTTGAACTACAAACAATTTGTTTTCGAACGGAAATAAGACATCCAGCTGATAAAGCATTTCTAGAGTTTTATTATCCAGGTTTTACGTCGTTTTCAGCTGTAGAACACATCTTATCGGTAAAAGGTTGCAGAATATGGATGGAAGCAAAACTAACAAATGGATGATTCCAACCGGATTACCTAATATCACCGTTTTCCCGGATAACTTTATTGTAAGGAATAAGCTTACTAAGTTATTAGAGAAATTAAAACATGAAGAAGCATCTGACAGCGAATCCATTAAGCAAATACACCTAACTTAGTTCTTCACGGAAATAGTTCGAAGAAACTTTTCCTAATTTGTTAGTTATACCTGTGCCATTCGAAAATTGTCCATACCTACCGCTTAGGGAATTTTGGAAAATCCAAAAAAATTTAAAAATTGAGGTAAATGCTGGAAATGTGTGTGTATGTTATAAGAAGCATTTCGACATAATATTTGAGTACATAAACCCACCAGAACATGATTTTATATGGGTCAGTGTCTGTATGAAGTGCAAGATTTAGGGCCTCGAAACACTGTACCATGGTTAATCATCATCGAATATTAAAACTAACTTTAGCATTGAATTTCTCATCATCGAAAACATGTTTGTCGTAAGTTTCGTTAAAATCGATGAAGTCGACCGAATTCGAAAATTTTCCATACCCCCTACCCCTTATAGAATTTTGGAAAATCCAAAAAATTTCAGAATTGAGGTGATCGCTGGAAATGTGTGTGTATGTTATAAGAAGCATTTCGACATAATATTTGAGTACATAAACCCTCCAGAACATGATTTTATATGGGACAGTGTCTGTATGAAGTGCAATACTTAGAGCCTCGAAACACTGTACCGTGCTTATGCATCATCAGATGTTAAAACTAACATTATATTTCCCCATCATCGAAAACGTGTTTTTCGTAAGTTTCATTAGAACCGATGAAGTCGACCGAATTCGAAAATTTTCAGCAATCTATCCAAAATATACTTTTAAAATTACGCATGTAGCAATTTGCAAGGGTTTTAATCAATTAAATTTGACTTAATGATTGAACATCTGTTCAGTATTGAAATTCATCATATAAGATCTGGTGCTTGTGTGCAATTATTTTTTTCTCATACAAAAATTGAAAAGTGGATATTTCATTTTCTAAAATTTCAATTTTGCATTCGTTATAATCAACTTGGTGAAATCTCACATAGATAATTGATATTTACTTCGAATTACTTAGATTATCATCTATACAATGGTACGAAATTGTGTACGCAATGTGTACCGTGGATTGCTATATTTGGTAATGGGTTCAGATAATCCCGTCTAATATATACTGAAAAGCTCACTTAGAATGCAATCTGATAAATCGAATCTCACAAACATCCTAACCGGATCTAGATCGGAACTGAAGGATTTCGAGGTTCCCTATGGAGGTCTTACACTGTGACCCACAGATAATGCTTTACATTCTCAATCGCTCCGCTTTTAGGTTAGATAAATAGTACGGAGTCCATTTTCTGGAGCATGTTTTATTCATTCGGCAACCATTCCGAGAACTATATTGAACTTTTCGCAATTATTATAGAGCAATGAATAGGTGTATCAAGCATTCAGTGCTTGCCAACCTACATCTTGAGTTCTCGTCTGCAATATCGTTCCACATATGCTATTAGTTTCTAAGAAGCGCATTTCTTTTGAGTTTTGTTTTCATCTAACGACGAGGCAGCACAAAAGATAGGGAATTCAATCAAAATGTACCGTCTGCGAAATCGAATGTACTTTGAAATTTTGATATCTGTTACGTTGTGATTTATATATACATTTTCGGGAAATAGGTCACACTAACACATATGCTTATTATTTTCGTCTTTACGTACGTTTCCGTCTCTTGACCATCATCAAAAGGCTTATCAAAGTCTAAAACGAGATTTCTTATTTGTATCAAGCACAAAGCGTCCTGATCGCATCAATTTCAATTAAAAATGTCCACGTCGCCGAAACGAACAGAAACAAGAGTACTCAAAATTGTAACACATTAATGTTTTAAGTATATGAATATGTATCAAGAAGTTACTGCATAGCAATCCACTTCTAATGTTCGAAGTCATCTCATGCAATGTTTGAATATGACGGAAACCAAACTGTAATACGTTCAAGTGTTCTTTTTCGAACCAGATGTTAAAGATTTATGAGGTAATAGGAAAAGGTTGTCAGGTTGTAGGAATTTGCAAGAGTTTTAACTAATTAAATTAGCATAAATTTGACTCAATCATTAAACGTCTGTTCTATGATTTACAGATTTAGTGTCACGTTTCCTATAAATCATCTCCAGGATAGATAATAATGATTTATATTAATTAGTTTTAAGTTACAATATTAACATTTTTGTAATCGAATTATAATCAAAACAATGTTTAGCAAGTGCGGTAGAATTTTCTAAGTTTTTGGTTTTAGTACTTTACTTTGACCAAAGAAATATTTTTAGAGATGTCCCATCGCAATCTAAGTAATTTAATTTATATACTGTGTGAACTTGTTTATCTTTAGGTTTTAGATTTTTAAAATATTTACAGTTACTAGGTTTATGCGCAACATTCATATCATACTTTTTCAAACATTTCTTAATTTTCTTTGAGGTCTCCGGAAAGTATGGTAATGTTATAAAATTATCTATATTAATGTTTATGTTATTTATATATGACGTACCATTATAGATTTTGTTTATTATTTCTTTAATGATGGGGTTGAAAAATGTTTTTGGGTAGCCATCCATTTCCAGTGTATTACGAACGGTCCTCTGGGTGAGACAATTTAACAGCGCGATCTGTAAGACTTTTTTTATACCTTGTTGCTGCAACTGAATTAGAGTGAAGATATCGTTAAGACCAAGGTCGTTTTATTTTTCCATCTGAATTATGCCCAATGTTCATATCTGGGAAATTTATGTTTTTGTTCACTTCTAATTCACAAGTAAATTGAAATTTACAGTGGAAATTGTTAAATTTATTAATTACATACTGAATTTCATGATTGGAAGCACATTAGGCAATCATCTACATACTGTTTAAAGAATACAGGTTGAAAATCTGATGAATTCATTACAGATTCCTCTAGGCAATCCATAACTAGGTTATCAATAGTAGCTGAAATAGAGATCTCATTGCTGTGCCGAATATTTGGCCAAAATATTGGTCACCGTATTGAAAATACGTGCATTCTAAACAAACCTTACTGCATTTATAAATTCAGATTAATCCAGAGGTGTGTGTTTTTAAATCTCTACCCAACGTTTTTTGATACTACTCAATGTCAAAACGACTGGTATATTTGTAAATAAAGAAACAACGTCCAAGGAAATTAATTGGTGATATATAGGTACGGATTTATTTTTTATAGACTCATTAAAATGCATGTAGTCCTTCACATCAAATAAATTTTTTCATATTATATTGTTGATAGATTTTGATAAAAATGTTGATAAATCGTAGGTAGGCGCTTCAATATTACTTACAATATGGGTTTTGGAGGTATATCACTTTTATGCAGTTTCGGAAGCCCATAGATATAACGAGCTTGCCCATTATAACCAATGAATTTATTTTTCAAATCAATGGAGATTATCATATTTCTGTACAATGCATTTATTTATTCATATTATGTTGTACTCATAATGTAAGGTCAGATTTAAATTTTTTATAAGTTGTTTCATCATTTTATAGATTTCCTATTTTGTTTTTCATGCATTATGACGGTTTTATTGCATTTATCCGCGTTCAAAACTAATATTTGAGGGTTAGCATCTAATAACTCTTTTGTCTTTTCAGTGTGATTTTTTGCTACGCTCATTTCTGCTTATTATGCTGTGGCCGCAGGAATAATACGTTAATATTTGTTGGAACATTACTACTAATACTCGTTGAACGCAGAATTACATACTCAACAACTGTCATCTCATGAATGTTTCATTTAGAATAGCGGTTTCCATGTTACAAACTTTTGAAATTATCTACACTGGATGTGTTGGCGAAGTCGGTGAAAATAAATATTCGTTCTTCGACGATACTTTTGGATCGAATTTAAGTGTTTCGGTACTCTTCCTACCTTTCTTCTATTTTTGACATCGCCTAGATGTATCGATACAGTGTCAACAACTTTCGGGCCGTGAGGGGAGCTTCTTCTTGATATGCCACAAGATTTCTATAGGCAATAGATCTGGACTACTGGACGTCCATTTCAAATATAAAATATATTTCCGAATATTCAATGTTTTACTTTTTTAGCTGCACAAGTGAGACCATCTTGCTGGAAGATACATTCGATGTTATTCAAACCTATTTGCTCAATTCGTAGTTCCAAATTATTTTAAAGGACGTCAATCTATCTATCTATCTATCTATAGTTCAAAACAACCAAATTTCAACTATTCTGAAGATTTATGTTCTATCTGGCATTTGATAGTGGATAACAGTATTCGAAAATCAAATCATATGAGGACCATTACCAAAACCACTTCACAAAAACTTGGTTTTTATATTACCTTTCAAGAGCTACTTTACTGTTGGGAGTTCGGCTCAAAAACATTCATTGAAGCTCTTGAATTTTATCCAGAAGAGAGCTATTCGTCTGGTTGATGATGTTACACTTACGATTTCATTGAGCCTTTTTCTATAGATATTTCCATGGTTGGTGTTCATTATAAATCTTGTCTATCACTCTACCACTAGAGATTCCATGTGGGCGGACAAGACTAGCTCAAGCTCGAGACCAGCTCTAACTTCTTCCTACCAGACTTAATTTTTCTATCTAACGGCGAAGTTGTAAAACTCTTTACCTATTGAGGTCTTTCCTTATGCCTATAACCTCCAAACTTTCAAGAAAAACTCGAATCGCAATCTCCTCTCCCATAATTCCACCGCTGTCGGCTCACACGATGTTCATCGAACATTATAGGTCTTCCTCTCGTATAATCAAAGTATAGAAATAAAAATCTGTTTCAAAAACAACCATATTTCCCGGTTGTTAAAGCAAAGGATACGTACCTAGCATTTGAAATTGCATGATTTGCTAGGGGAACAGCTATTTATTTTTATCAAATACGAAGCTAAATATATCCCTTGCTAGTTAGATCTGATGCAGTATGAAATATCGTTATTGATCATGAGAGAACTCACATTCTTTGTTCGACAATGAATTGCCATTGACGTTTGGAGCGCGTCCATGTATCAATTAGTTTAAATGTCATGTGCCTTTCTGTTTTATTGCACTGTTCTTGAAATAAGTAGCTGAAATATATATGTCGTGTTCCGAACAGAATTTCAAAACGTATATTAGTGAATACAGCCTGTCAGAAAGCCAAAGCTTCCATTGGTGAGCTTAATTGTGTATCCCAGTAAGCTCGATTTTTCACTGCTCGTCATATTTAATTCAAGTAACGTTTCTTGTCTGTTTGAAATACGTGTACTGTTTGCGGTTGAGAATCCTCTAACAGGATTCTATTTACTAGGGTGAATAATGAGTACTTTATCAGTTGAAAGTTAAAACACTGGTGCATTTAATGGTTATTCTAAATTTCGATTTCATTCCCCAACAGCCTGCCCTTCTTTCGGGCAACTATTGAGGGTTACTCCGAACTTTCAGATGCAGGTCCAGTCCTTTTAGGATTTGGATTTAGATACAAAGTGATGCCAGCTGTTCCTATCGATGGATGTGGGAAAGAAGGGTTCTTGTCATCCATTATCAGTTGGTTGAAAAGTAAATTGTGTTTTACCTCGATTTATTCAGGTTCCCTACATTAAAAATAGAAACCAAATAATTAGAAAATATCTTCGGTTGACAAGTAAAATTCGTTAAGTGCTGTATTGGGATAATGGAGATAATTGAGATTCAGTACTTTATATTCTGTCAACATTCAATTTTGAGCTGTGAGTGATTACAGCTGAATTAATAACAATTACAAGAAGCCTTTTACTTACCAACAGAGAATGTAATTTTTGCTAATTTTCTCAATAGTTAGAAGTTATTGAGAAAAAAGTAGTTATTGAGGTATACCAGCAGTATCATTTTTAGAGTGTAGGAACATAATGAACAATTTTATACAGTGCTTTCGTAAAGTACTGAATAAATTCATTTTTAGCAAAACTATCCATTTCTGAGGAATTTCGAAACAGGTCGATTTTTAATCTCAATTTGCCACATTTATAAGGGAAAATTGAATATACAGGGTGATCCACGTTTGAGTAATGTCGTCCGAGACAATTTTTTCAAATAGAACGCCCTATATATTATTCAATTTTTGGCATCTCCATGGAGCTGAATTCGAAAATATATCACACATAGGGTTTGCATACGATGCGTCGTTTAAATTCAGTGCTCTCGAAAAGAAGTGGATACATTCGTAAAAAATTGAAGGACAATTTTTTGGAAAGAACGCTCGAAGGGGTCGAATTTAATTTTCATTTGGGCATCGTTCAAATTTAATTAATACATACAGAATGATTCGTGTAGGATAAATGACGTCATCGGTATTTTTTGATGGCAACCCTATTTTATTTTCATGCGACCCATACCTACTCATGTTACCTTAGCGTATGGCAAAAAGGTTCCCTTTCACATTCCCTCTTGTAAAATGGGGTTGCCATCAAAAAATACCTATGATATCATTTCTCCTACAAGAATCATTCTGTATGTATCAATTAAATTTGAAAGAATGCCGAAATGAAAATAAAATTTGACGGCTTTGAGCGTTCTTTCCAAAAATGTTCCCTTTACGAGAGCATTGAATTTAACGGACTGTACACAAACTCTATGTGTGATATATTTTTGAATTCAACTTTCCATGGAGATTCTAAAAATTGAATAATATATAGTGTTCCATTTGAAAAAATTGTCGAGAACGACATTATGTTTAATAATTGTACAAACTGCAATAGAACTATAAATGTACCAAAATAGTTATAATAAACGTTTCATATGTGTAATAATATATTCAATAAATGTTCTTAATGTTAGTTGATTCTTTGCGTGTATTTATTTACTGTCTAAAATGTATATAAAATACCGGTAGGGACCGATTTTGACGGCCTAGGTCGGCAAACATTTTCCCTGACCGTTTGCGTCGTTGCTTAGCAACTGACTGAAATACTGGATTAGCGTATTTTGGGTTCTGAAGTTGCTACGAGAAAGTAGGCATTATTGAGCGATTTCAGAAAAAATATTTTGATAATATATAGAATATGATACATAGGATCTACAAATCAGTTAATTGTTTTAATATTTTTTTTACTACGTCTTTATTATAGTCATTATACTTAGCGCAATCTTTAACTCTCTTAGTTCAGGGTTGCATAAAATAAGATAAGGATACCCGTATAATATTGAACATTTGCCTAATTTATTCTACACTTAGTGAGATTAGGCATTAGCCTTAACGCGATTGTGTAGAATTTAATTCCAAACGTTTAGATAAGTAATCGGTTTGTCCTAGCCAGTGGTTAGTTGGGCGAGTTAGCACAATGAGCAAGGATTCAGTTATCTGTTAACAATACCCAAACAAAGGTCTCATTACACCAACGAAGTTAATGAATAAAAGATGCAATATTATAAGAACTTTGCTTCTATTATAATGAGTAAATGTATAATGTAACAGTGGGTTTTATTTTTCTTGTATTTGCTAGTGAGTTTTCCTTCAGCCTCAACTAACTATAGTAATTTTGAATAAATGAACTATAATGATCCCTTATTATAGGAATTATTGATGTAATTATTCACTCCCTAGTTGCAGTTATTTATTCTATGAAAAACCTAAAAAATTCGTATGACATTCCATGCTCTTCTACAAATTATTCAAATATGACCATATTCTGGGAAGAATATAGAGTTGGGGGTATTCAGGGTGATTTTTTCAAAAGTACCAGTGAGGTTAGATAGAAAATTGCCGAGACACTTACATTTTCATATCGAAAAAGGGATCTTTTGGCGTATAACATAAATTTATATGATCCCCCCTCCCTCAAATAACATTCCCTCATAAGTCCTAAATCGGATTACTCTTCATGTGATACCTCATTGGAGGAAATTTCACAAGCCAGTTTTTTTCACTCAAGAAATAATGTTTAATAATCAAGACACGAAATTTACTTATTTCCACGTTTACAAAAATCTTCAAAGCTGCTTCATTTCGATGGGTGTCGAAACAGAACTGAATGACATATCAGTCTGAACATTTTAATGCGTTCTAGTTAAAGATGATACATCACAATTGTCAAATGCGATTTTCGATTGTGGTGTCATCTGTTTTATTTTTCGCCTTTCACCTTGCCCTCGTAGATACATATTCACTGAAGCTACGGGCAATGTTCATTTATTAATTATTACGAAGGTTTGTGTCGCCATCTTCTGCACGAGGTTGCTAACATTTCCTTAAATTACGAGATCATTCATTTAGTCAATACTATACATTGCGTAGGGTTATCTTAGCGGTAGCAATGCAGCCTACTCGTTCCTCTGATGAGTTCGAGGAAGCGAAACGCCGGCCAAAACTATTAGCTGAAGTGTTACTGGCCTATCTAGCTACACCAACCTAATTACCTTTGTGGATAATATCTAACAAGTAATATTTTCAAGTATATAGTTCATTGGTTAATCAATTATTGTCATCAACTTTTGGACAGCAATCATGAATCTTATGAACAGAAAATATTCCTGGATAATACATAAACAAATTCAATTAGTCAATTATTGATGTAAGGGTTTTTGCTTCCTCTGTTTTAATTATCAACTTTTACTTTATGGAACCGATTCGAAAGATATGATTTAATAATGATGAAGGTTCATGAGTGTTGCTATTTTTGTTGTATAATTTGGGCAGAACGAACCGAATATATACCTAAAGCTTTCAAGTTATTATTCAATTAGTGATCAATTAAAATGCGCGCATGATTGATTAAGGCCGCAAACAGGTGCATAGAGAATACAATTAATGTCCATTAAAGCAACTTTAATTATATTTTGGAGGATAACTTCACTAATTGCGGTACAGCGTTGGTAGTGCATATATATGAAAACCGTGCAAATAGATGTGTAACTTCCTGCATGATCGATATTTTAATCCGACTTATCCTAATTGCACGCCAGTTCCCCCTGAAATGTACTAGGGGTCTAGATTGATGTAGCTTCCACTCGATAATGACTGAAGTTTTGATTTATTTAGATGTAAAATCAGAGCGGATCTTCAAAAGGCGCCTCGGACTTTTTAGAAGCCGAGTCCGTCCGGTAGTCCTACTAGCGGCACTGCTTTTCAACAAGGTACGACTCGCTTTCGTGGCAACTAACCTTAACTTTTTTTCCTTGGTTGGTTGTTTCATTAAAGGTAAATAGACATAATCCCCACTGGATAAGAACTATGTCAAATCAACATCCATGGTTAATTAATGTCTGGTTGGGTATAATCGGGGATAGACTTATTGGTCCGCATTTCTTTGAAGTGCATTTATGTGGAGAAATATGCACTAATTTTTTAAGAAACCAACTACCTCAATTATTAGACCAAAACATAAGCCTTGACATGTGGTTTCAACCGGATGAAGCTCCACCCCATTATGCAATAGAGGCCTGTAATCATTTGAATAGAATGTTTGAAAATAGGAGGATTGGTTCAGCTGGTCCGGCCAACTAGCCTGATAAGTCCCCGTATTTGACCCCCTTGATTATTTCTTTATCTTTGCCTGCTCATTAGTGAAACCTGAGATGTTGCAGTGTCTACGTACCTACTTTTTTGAGTAGATTCGAATTTTATAAAGAAATGTACATCATCTTATTCAAAAATTCAAAATAATCGCTGCCCCTCAAAACGGGGGAAAGGAAAATGTCAAAAATATGTTCAAATATTTCCCCCCCCCTCCCCCGTCTACATATTACTCCACCAAGATTTAACATCATATAATTTAGCTCCAGAAGTCTCCAAAATTAATATTTTAAAGTTTCAAAATAGACGCCATCGAAGTAGTGACGTCACAGCTACGTGTTACTCTGTGGTATCATGAAGTTATGGTTGACATAGTCATTTATGTCAATGATTTAGACAGTTTATCTCACAGAAAAATATTTTAATAATACATAGATATGGAACATAGAATAGAAGGGAAGTAAAAACTGAGCGGATTTCCAAAAGGCGCCTCGAATTCTTTAGGAGCCGAGTCCGTCCGGTAGTCTTACTCACATTGCTATTCCAGAAAGTACGACAGCCTTGTGGCAAAAAGCAATAGTATTCTTGAAGAGGTGCGAGCTACTATTTGTGGGTTGCTAGTAGCGGCTTCCAGTATATTTGCTCTCATCATTGATTTCACGCTTTTAATTAATCATAGTGTCTATTTATCCGGTAGCCGAATGAATAAGCTTATGCTTATACGACGGCTATGGGACGCATTTAGCGGTGAGCGCATTAACAGTTCATATAATGAATTCAATGTCGATGTTGCAATGGCGATTGTAGCTCAGACGGTTAAACTTCGCCTGCTTATTTTATTGCTTCCGATAGCGTAGATTCGATACTCTAAGCCGCAACGTTATCGCAGGTTAGTTAATTTTTTAAAACATTTTTCGGTTTATAAGGTTAGTAGGTTATTCGATAACTTGTTTTGTATCTGATTGATTCTCCTTGCCCTTGTACACACGCAGGTAGGTTTATTGAATTTTCATATATTTTTGGGAATGCTAGGTTATTTGAAAGTATGTTTTGTAATTCATCGATTTTCCTTTCAGTTCAAGTATCCTTTCCAATAAACCTGATGATGGCTACTTGGTAGTTGAAAGGTCTAAACTTTAGCGGTATATTTAGTGGATAAAGGTGATTATTTATAGTGTAATAAAAGCTAATTAGCCTAAACGTTAACATTGAGAAACGTGGTTAACGCGAGAAATGCTGGACCTACTACCTTAGGCACGAATAATTTTAAGCTTATTCGGCCGGTTATCGGACGAATAGCCCCACCCTTTATTAATACATACGTATTAGAGAATATTGACTTATGCTGGCACTAGTTGCGGTTAACAAGCATTCATAAATACCTACTATGCCAAAATTGGTTTGATAGAAAATGATTTGCCATGATAGATATATAGAATCATTAATGCATATTTTACTAGTGTTGTATACCAAGCCTCAACAGTATTTCTCCTCGATTACTGACCGCAAGTAACGATACGATGTCGAATTCACCGTGTGCAACGAACAGTATTCGAGAACTAATTTCTGTATTGCTCATTTATGGATCTATTTATCGGTACGACCAGTTTCTATTGCAAACTATGTCCGGCCTCGTGAATCTGGCTGTTATGTACTAATTTATTGATGTTGAACTAACTGAATCGATATACAACAAGTTTATAGACTGCACTTATATTCTGCATTAAGTTTGACAGAATACAGTTTATGAGATATTCCGCTATAACAAAATTGAGATGCTCATACTGATTTACAATTAGTAGCAGATAGATAGATATTCTTGACTTGATAATCTCTATGGTGTGATCGTTCGTGCATCTAGAAAGTTACCACAGAGACAGTTTTTAGTTCTAGTTTATCCTGGACAAATAGTTTCAGTTTGCAGTCTGTTTGTGTGACTTACATGAGCAAATATTCGCCAGCGAACAATTTGATGTAAGTTTGACCCAAGGGTGCAGTGAGGTTACCCTTGTGTACCTTTCTAACGGCTGAAACAGGACTAATGTTGAAACATTGCTCTCGAATCTGATACTTCCGTGGTTCAACTTCAAAAGTCCAATACCTCGGAGAGCGATCAATATGCAATCCTAGTAATGACTGTAAACTTTATTGGCTATCTCCCCGGAATTATTCATCAGAATTTTTGCAAATGAAATCAACATAATGGAAAATTCTATAGATGTTCGTTCGGCTTAGTTATACGGGAAAACAACTATTTCAATGGCTATTCATTGTAATATTGAAAATACGACATATACTACAGGAAATAAAGACATTATTTTGCGATTTTTTTTCCCAGACAGCTAACACAGGAAACTATCCCACATTATTCCAATTCCTAAGACTGGAGACCCCGAAACATATGCTGACTTCAGACCGATTAGTATCTTGCCAACTTTGTCTAAAATATTGGAGAACGTTGTACAGACACAAGTTTATTCGTATGTAACCCATAATAATATACTTCCGTCATGTCAGTCTAGTTTCAGAAAAGGATCTAGTACAACAACTGTTTTACTATATTCGGTCGACAATATTGTTAGAAGTCGTGACTCAGGTCTTAGTACTGCTTGATACTTCTAGACTTCTCCAAGGTCTTTGATTGTTTGGACCATGGATTGCTTTGCACAAACTTGTCCTTTCTGGGTTTCGATCAGCACGCTCAACAGTACAATCTTATGCGGACGACACGCAGATTTGTCACACTTTTGACCATAGATTCTTGGTAAATGCAGGCCAGATGTTAAATAATGACTTGGAGTCTGTTTCGGCATATGCCGCGAGACATAACTTAAGGTTAAATCCTGATAAATGTTCTGTTATGTGCTTTTGTCCTGCGAAAGCCTGAATATTTTTATCGATAGTAGACAGCTTCCGTTTGTTGGTAGCGCCAAAATACTGGATGTGGTTTTTGATAACAATCTTCCATTTCTGGGCTCACGTATCTCTTTTGGTCAAAAGATCGTATATCGCGTCAAGGTTGCTGTATCAAAACTTTCTCATAATTAACTTTAAGCTAAGAAAGAAGCTGAGCGAATTTCTAGTTTTTGTTTAATTCAGGATGAATCTCTTCGGGATCTCACATTGCATCCATTTTGGAATAACTATAAATTATCAATGAAAATTTATATAAGCACTATCACAAGATTAAAACTGTTATGTTATATTCACTTACAACAATCCATCGATAATCATTAATTTTATAATGAACCATATTCATTTTTTACTTATAATCGTAATATGTTGATGAAGTACAGTTTGATGTTGATTGAGAATTGCATAATAGTGTAAGTTTATGGAATTAAAAATATCTTCATTGCTCATTTATGTATTCATGTAGAATTCTTACAGTATGTTTTCATGATTCTATAGGCCTAAATAAATAGCTGGTTGATAAGTTGATGACGATGTAATTTACAAGTAATCACGTGAATATTCATTACCATTTAAAAGCACCTGCGCTTGTCGACTTTACTTGGATCAACGAGAATATATGAATGGCATTAATACATAACCACTTAATTTATAGATCATTCAAGGCATTTTGAACTCTTACTACTCCACTATGTCATGGAACTTCAAGTTCGATACCGAATATTTGAAGAAAAAAAAGGAGAATTACTCATTATTTATGACGTTTGACTGGTCAGTGTGCAAAGTTCATCAACACTTTCTTGTGCCTGCATTCAAAAAAGTTATATGGTGAAATATAACTCTTTTAACCTCCGGAATCATTATAACCTCCTCATAATTTCAACAACTAAAGTATTTTGTTCATTGAAACGTTCTTATTTCCTATCCTAACAGTAAGGATGATGATGATATTTCATATATTATTGAAGTTGATATTTCATGAAACATTAGAAGAAGTCTTTTATATCCTTATCTTCCAGCTCATTCAGAAATCATAGAACATAAAATTACATGCTCGACGTTCCTATTTATTCATATCCAGGAAACGACACGACACATCCTTTCTCTTTTCTCTGTATGTGGGAAGAACAGTTTTATTCATTCCCGTTACGTTCAGCAAATCGATATCGCGCGAAAAATATACCAAAACCAACAACGATTAGCCGTCTCATTTCCGCAGATATTTCATTAGTCTGAAAAGGCAAGCAAACGAGGAGCAATCGATGTTTACTGTGTAATGTTGTGTCGAGTGGCGACCGGAATGGCACCAGGTCACATAGCATGAATATTCGTAATTCCCAAACAGGAAATTCTTGATCGTTACTTCATTACTCGAATATTTGGCTCTCGAATCGTTGAACATATTGTAATAAACTTTTCGCAGTCAATAGAAATAATAAAACGGTATGCATGGGGAAACTTTTTGAACTTCGGACTACATATTTTCTATTATAGTCTTGGATTTCTTCTATTTTGCAACTTGTTTAAACGCTAATCAAATGAGACATGCAAATTCACAACGAATTGAATAATATATTGTGAATAACTACATATTTACTTACAACTAGACTCGACAATTTCAATAAACACGATGTTTTAGCATGTTTTTACATCTATAAACTGGTTGTATTGCAAATTTAGAGAACAAACTATAGACTTTATTAATTACTCAAGAATGATAAGTGAAACTTTTCAATTTTATTGAAGTATTAAAGTACTCTAATATTATGGTTAGTTGGTTACGTACCAATTTCCTTTTTGTTTCGAAATTAAAATATTGATCAAAGATTTTTAAGCTATTGCATATAGCTTTTATCGCGGGCTTTGAGCGCGGCGACCGAATCAAGAAATTCCGTAACGAAAAATAATGTAAGACCTAAACACCTAACATGTGTCAAATTAATTAATTAATTTGAAGTTTCTAAAAGTGAGAAATTTCGCTATTTTATACGAATGTTATAACACTCTAGCGCTTTAGACTCCGGGATTTTCACGTGGCCTATCGGAATTAGAAGGTTCGAATTATCTAAAAACATAATTGCATGAACTCCAGACGTCCTCTGTAATTAGCTACGAAAGAAATCATTTTGACATATGCCTCTAGTTTCAAGTCTTATAATAATCGAAGGCAAGCTTCATCGACTGCATCTTTGTTGCAAAAATTCAAAAGACTGCCTTTAAATAGTGTTCAGACGACAGCTCAAAGTGTCTTAGATTTCATTAGTAATAGAAATGGCATTTCAATAATGACTTTCAATTGCCAAAGTCTAAATAGTCACAAATACGATTCACAAGATTCAGTTACGAGACAAACAAATGTGTCACTTCTTACCGAAACTTGCATGGCGCATGATAATCCGATTGAAATACCTAATTTCAATTGTATTGTTCAATTCAAACGAGATACTGTTCCAAAAGGTGGGGTAGCTATTTACCAAAATAATAATAATGTTACTAATATTATGAATATTGAAATACATATTGCACACGTTAGCGATGTTAATGTTAGGCGCTCATTTGTTGGAGATATTTGTACGTGCTTATGCAAACTTAGAAATGGCCTACACATAGTCATGGTAGCAATTTACATTTCTTCGAATCCAAAATTGGACGAGGTAGAGCATTTTATTCATCGCACTTTACTGGAGTACACTGAAGAAGGGTCGAAAATACTTGGTACAAATGGTAATAAATTTCCACTTATCTTGACTGGCGATTTCAACATCAACTTCGCTGATGAAAAATCAGAACGGTTGACAACTTTTATTTCGGAGAAATTGAATTTGAAAATGAATAATGATCCACAAGAATCCACAACAAAATATGGGACCACCATTGACGCAGTATTTTCCAGATATTTAGAGGATATCAAGTCTCAAACTTATGTCTCTTATTTCAGTTATTCAGTTACCATAAACCTATAGTTTCAATGATAACAAATTCCTGAATAACCTACATGTATTGTAAGATAATAAAAATATTTTAAACGATATTAACTTCTCATTTATTCAATAAAAGAAAAAAATTTGTTTTCTTAACGGTCACCACGCTCAAAAGTAACTTGAATTAATATCAAAGAAGAAACTTGAATTAAAATATTAAAGAAAAAAAAATACTGCATAAATAAAAAAAAAATAATTATAATTGCATAAGTTGAAAAAAAATGCTATGCAATAGCTTTACCTTTTACCAAAGGTAGAAGGTTGGGAGAGGAATTCGAATTTTTCTTGAAAGTTTGGAGGTTGTAGGCATAGTGAAAGACCTCACTAGGTAAAGAGTTCCACATCTTTGCTGTTCGATAGAAAATTTAAGTCTGGTAGGAAGAAGTTAGGCAGATCTCGAGCTTGACAATGAAGGGGTGACTAGTTTAAGTTCGTCTAGCCCGCCTATCTGTAATCTCTCGTGGTGGAACAACAGACGAGATTATTTATGAACACCGACCATGGAAGTATCTATAGAGAAAGGGGAGATCTCCCACCTTTCAACGATGTTCTAGAGAGGTCAATGAACTCGTAAGCTCTTTTTTGTATAGAATCCAAGAGCTCTAGCGTATGTTTGGGAGCCGAACTCCAAACATCTGAACAGTACTCTAGAACAGGTGGAATCTGTGCTTTGTAAATTAGGAGGAGCTGCTGGGATGTAAAGTAGTGGTGATCCCGAACAAGAATATGATAGACTCCGTAGGAATAGTTGTACCTGACATCATCATATTAGGGATTTTGGGATCCGCCTTCCTGGAGAAGATACTAACCAGTTTTGGTTGCATTAAACTCTATACTGGATTATTAGATCCTCATTTCAAAATCTTTTCCAGATCTTCATTAACCTGTCTTTGTCTTGCTCCGCTGACTTCTTCTTAGTTCTTGATTTTTCCGAGAGACCATGTTTTAGACGGTCCACAGGAACATGCTTATAGACGTTATTGATTAAAAGTTTATATGCTTCCTGTTACCTTGAAACAACTTCTAAAGGTCCTTCAAAAGGGACTTGTAATGAAGTTTTCATTCTGTTATTTCTGACAAATACGTATTGACATTTTAATAAATCTTTGTTTGACGTATTCAGAATGCGTGTTGTCGAAGTCACTCCATACTGATGTAGCTGCTTGTAATTCTGGCAGTACCCCAGATAGGAATATTTAACTCTTTGACATAGGTGAGTGGTTAACTGTATGTTGAAGGCCGACGGCGCTATTATTAAACCGCCAGTGCCTGAGATAATAAACAAACGACTGTGGTTGCTGTTACGTGTTATATTATGTGCCATGTGTAGTTCCCCTACTGTTCATAATCCGTGACTTACACTCGCAAATGCTGTTTGCTCATACCGTAATCGTATTAAAACCCATACTACATAATTCAATCATCTGACAGTTCCGATATTGTTACCGGGTGCTACAAAATTCAACTACTTGCTATTGGTAATATTGATTCAAAAACTAATCGTATTGTGCTCTGTGATATTTCAAATGGATTGTGTTGTTCGTAAATTCTACCGATTTATTGCTTTTAGATTTACTCCATTCCAACACATTTTATTGAAAAACTGTGAATAGCATCCAATATGCTCTCGCAATGGTATCAACGGTTTCTTGGGTTAGTTGTTTTCCTCTTTTTGAGCAGCCAATGTCACTTCTTAGAGAGTGGGAGAATAGTTATTCCTGTTCAAAATGATTCATCCAACATAATCTCACAAAGTTCAACAAGATTCATTCGCCAAATATTTCTTTATTCCAATACATGTTTATTTATTTATTTAAATCCACGGTACAACCCTTTTTGTTTAAAATTACATATGAAATTTACTTAATACTAAAAAGAATTAAAAAGAAAAACAAATTTAAATATCAATACAATAAAACCAAATTCTAGTTAAGCCAGGTCTAGATGTGAATAACAAATGAGCAACTTCTTCGAATTTTTGATGATAGGATACATGTAATCGTAGATTAGTTTGCAAACGTAAAAATTGATCAGATAATCGCTTGAATCTACCGTGGCAAAAGTAATCTAAATCATAATTCTCAATTGCCAGTCGAGTGAGTGATGCACCTAAAGTATGATTGGTTCTGCAGGTTGGCAGATAGAAAATATGATTATTGCTACGCCTATAATAGGATAATTGTTATAAAAGTTCGGAACAATTAACTGACCCAGATAAAATTTCACAGACCAGTTTCAAATCATTGTCATTTCTACGTCTATCTAACGGCCCCAATCTGGACATATTCTCAATAATCTTGGTTTTTATCATTTCTATGCTGTAGTACATGAATGCATAATACTTAGAAATACTTGGTGCACCCGCTCAATATTGTTCTTGTGAGGCATAACTTGGTGACCATATATTGGCGAATAATATTCAAGATTAGAACGCACCAGTGAAACATAAAGGAACTTCAAAGCTTATAAGTTAATAAATGTTGCATCTTGAGCGGTAAGTGCTTTTTTCGACCGTGTATTCCACCTGAAAACAATTACTGTTAGAAGAAATGTATCTACCATACGTTAGTCCATTTCGTTGATTTCGGTAATTCGCAAACCTTTAGTTGGAATATCTAATCAATAAACTTGATTAAGTCAGTAATACGAGCATTGCAATAAAGTACTGTTGATACAGTCACATCGTTGACGAAACTACTCAAGTATTTATTGATTCATGACAGTGGACACGTAGGCATTTTTACTTTGTAATTTCACATGAATTTCTATCAAGTAATGGCTCTATCAATATAAGTTGATACAGATATCTTTTATTTTATTTTAATGTGATAATCCATCTTCTAGTTCATGTCTAACAGTATCTGGAAGAATGAAGTATTATTATTGCAAAATTTTGCGTTTTTAACTCTTCGGTCACTTATTTTTCAAAAAAGTATAATGTTTGAATCATTCAACGAAGTACAGAAATTGGATCATATATAAAAAAATTTCATAAAATTTTCAAGATGTCATAGAGCTCACTGAAACTGCTACACTATGTTACAGATGTAGAACTGAGGAACTAGGATGTGTTCTAATTGCAGTGAAATGATAATGTTAAATCCCAATGTTTTGAAATGATTGTTTCCCGCGGGAATAACTAGAACTGAATTTGTTTGATGTGGACTGTAATAATTATCGCGGTTGAATTAAAATGTGAACTAAATCTCAAGATCCTACCTTACAAATGATACGCACAGCCAAATCACAGTGTAGTTAGTTGTTATTCCTGCTTAAGTGCGGCAGGAAGAGTCCTTGATCCTCCGGGACTGCGTGCTGAACCGGCCGGTTTCTTCTAGGTGATTGCTGTGGTCGTGGTCACTCAAGTTTAGATTCAAAAGTTGAAAATAGCGGTTAGTAGCGGTTGTAACTTAATGGCGGGGTAGCGGTTTTAAAATTAACACAAGTCGTTCCTCTGTTAACCATTAAACGAATACTGTTGATAGATAATCGACAGAGCGGGCACATGTGATCGATAAGTTATTAAGTGTAATTATCGCGCAACGCGTGTAGCGAAGGATCTATAGATTATTTTTAAGCGGAAATGAATGATTTCAATGCGTTATCTAAAGTGCTCAATTTGAGGTAAAATAAGAAAATTATTGAATGAATTGATATCATTATTTAAATGAATTTAAAAGTACGTGGGGACGCAACAATGATTATTGCCAATCTCACATTTTTGAAAATGCATCACATTATTTACGATTGCCTGTACATTAGACAATAGTTTATAAAATTGTTGGAATTGGATTTGCGTGTTGATATTTTGTCCAACTTCAGAGCAACTTGTATTGCTGACATGCACATTCCGTCAGTCGGCTCCAAATTGGCGAATGCGAGTATAATAATAGGAAATCCAAGATGGAGGATTTTTGTCCACAAGTATGATCAGGTTGCTTAGGAACAATAAAATTTCAGATGGTATAAATATAAGTAGAAAATATGAATGGTTAACAAAACAATTGATGCATTCTAAGCAGTTTGCTTTATCATGTTGTATATTGGATCTGTATCTGTGTTGGATGTATTGTAGTTGGTTGATATAGTGATGTGTGTTATGGTAATACACGTTGAAGGAGAAACAATACTAATTAGCGACTTTTCCTTGGAATCTATTCTTCCGAATCAATGTTCGTATTTTGATTGAATTCTTTATTTCCTGGCGCATTCGCCATTTGAACACAAGTTATGTCTTAGTCGGAAAACTTTCCAATTGAGTATTCACGCTTTCATTGAGATCACAACCGTTATGATTTTGCACGGTATTCCAATTCAATTATCCTTACTTAATAATTTCCATTTGGAATTGAACAGAATCATAGATATTGCCAAAAATAACGGTTATAATGTCAAGTTAATTAATAAAATACTCCAAAATAGACTCAATAAAAAAGCCTTAAACCTAATTTATCCGCAGATTAATAATAATACAACATCAAATTTCACATGTCTAACATATTTAGGTAAACATTCACTAAAAATATCTCGATTCCTTAAAAAACAGAATAAAAACGTCGCCTTTAAAACAACAAATAACCTATTCTCGTATATTAATAATTTGAAATCTAAAAAAGATAAATTAAAGAAATCTGGAGTTTACAGACTGAGATGTGATGATTGTAGTGCTTTGTACATAGGACAAACTGAACATTTGAGAAGTTACAGGCTCATAAAACAGGACTCTAATTACGCAAATCACCTGTTAGAACATAACCACAATTTCACCCTTAATCCCGATATTCTACATATTCAGGAAAAAGGACATAAACTTAATATACTAGAATCCATAGAAATATTGAAACACTCGAAAAACAATAATAATGTAATATTAAATGAACAAATTGATACATATAATTCACCGTTTGTTAACAATTTTGTAAACACACTCCCACCATTATTCACCCCATCCCTCAATTTGTACCACATTTTGATCCCTGATATTTAAGGACATACTTTTAGATTTAGCTTTAGTTGATAACTCCTTGCTTTGAAAATGCCACAGTGTGGCGGAACAAATTGTCAGCATTTTTAAATTAAATGTTAAAAGTTTTGTGTAAAATTTGAGTTTCATTCTCCAACTTCCGAAGTATCACTGGCTTTATTATTTCCTATATAAAGATACATTCATAACAACGACATTAACGATCATTCTTCCTTTCGCGACCATTTCTCTCTTCTTTCTTCTTCCTCTCTCCCTATCCTCATCTGCCACCAACCACAGACCCTGCCAAGCCGCACATACCCTACCGTACGGCTACAAATGTACATTACACTTTCAACTTATCATGAAGGATAAGTAGATATCCGTTTGATAATGTGTGATTAAGACACTCCAGTAAAATAGAACCAAAAGTTGCATACCTGAAATCAACGTCCCTTAGTTTGATGTTATAGAATTTGTTGCGCTCAAATCATTGTCTGGTTCCATTACTTTTGCCTCTACTTTAGAAAGAGAACTTGACCTAGAGGTTATGAGTCTGAGCGAATCATTATAAATGATGGAAAGTGGTAAAACATTGTTATGAAGCAGATTATTTTCAGAGGATTCACTTGTTTTGTAAAATCATTTGTTTTGTAAAATTACTATAAGTATCACGCATTACAACAATTTCTGTGTGTCACCAGTGATAAAATGAATCTTTTGTTCGTTACAGATGACGAAACGGCTGTGGTGCATGGGATCATTACGAAGGATGGACTGTTTGAGGGAACTGTTTCTACACTACTCGAAGATTACTACATAGAGCCAGTAATACGATACCTTGGTCCTAATGATACCAACCAGTCTTCCTCGTTACATTCTATCGTTTATAAATCGTCGGATGTTCAAAATCCCCGAAGCCAAATGCCTTGTGCCTCTCATATGCTACATTTAAATACTTTAAAGAAATTGGATACTTCGAAACGGAGAACGAAACGATGGTTACTCGAAGCCGAAGCCAAATTGCCTTATGACGATATGAGTTATTGGTTTCCGAATAGAACGAAACAAATATTCTCTCCGCCTTTCGACTTGAATCAACCTATTGATGAAGAACTTGATATAGGACCGAGTAATAGGAGTGTGGATGTGTCGGGACTTATCTTTCGTAATGTTAATAAAAGAGCGACGATAGATCCGAAGAAAACGACGTGTATGTTGTATCTTCAAGCTGATCATCAATTCTTTCAAAAGTACGGAACGGAAGAGGCTTGTATCGAAGTGATGACGAGGCATGTTCAGAGGGTTAATGCAATTTACAAGGCTACGGGTAAGTGTTTCATTGTTCGTATATTATATTACGTTTCGTTCAATTTTAGAATATTGAGAAGTTCATGAAACGAGAGCGGATGTGTTTGGATCGAATTATTGTTCGGAATGAAGCCCAGCGGAAATTCATTCAGTAAATTGATGCTAATTGGATTATGTTTCATTTTGTCATATTGTCTCTGTTTATTTAAAACAATTCCATCGGTATTGAAAATTATTTTCATGCCTTTGAATGGAATTTGAAAATGAAAGAGCTTTTCACGCGAAGGAATGTGATTTATTGACGGGAATGTGGAATAACACATATGTATTTAGTATGAATATTTAATTTGGTTTAAAAAAATTCATGAAAGCTTAGATCAATTTCAAATTAATAGGTTAATATTGAATTAACCCACTGCAAATATCATACAAAACAGTTTCGAAACATTTAGTCCAGTCTATAAGCTGGGGACTTTGGCCGACTTTCTAAAAAAAAAGCTAGAGGTCGTTTCGAAAAAATTCTTTCTGCATAATGTTCTGTGGCAGATTTAAATCATTCGTAAGGGTTGAGCTAAGTGAGCACGACCTCTCATTCACCCCTAAACGCTAAATTAACCCTATTTTCACCCTCTTTTTCAAAATAACTTTGAATTTATGAAAAAAATTAGGTTTTTGAGTGGCTGAACATGAATCCGAGGTCATTTTCCCGGAAAACTCATTCAATGGGCCGAAAATCAGGAAAATTTCGTAATTTTCATACAAAATTGCACATTATTCACGCGATTATCGTTTTATACATAAAAGATGTTGATTATTCGATCCGAAGTAGACCAAAACTAGGCAAATTTGCGGAAAACTGGACAACCTGAAAAGAAAATCTTTCCATGTCATTGAAATTATGGTGATAAGTCCCTATAGGGGTTTTTGGGGTCGAAAATTACGAATTTGACATCAAAAATGTTTGAAAATAACATTAGGATCATGTGGATTATCTTTGATTTAATTTATACAAGTTTGTAACTGTTTATTTGAAGCTACAGTATTGAAATTTGTAATTTTCTTCGATTTCTGTGATTCTGTGATCTCTAAAGTGATGGAGAAAGCAGTCAATATTGAGCTCATCCAATAGCTAGAGAGCTTAAAAACCGTGATATGGTCAAAGATGAACAAAAAATATATTGAAAATGAAATTCTATCCAAATAGTCTACACAAGTACTCTGTGTTTCATACTGACAGGTTGACTTTCGCAATTATTCATATTTTGATTTAACCTTGCTTTATACACTTGCTGTTACATGCAATGTACCACAGAATGGATACAAAATAGATCGTCACGTCACATTGATGAATCTTAAAATGAGAATTTCGGACACTTCTGCTGGCTAAATATACTCGTGTGATATATATTTATAACCAGAAAAATCCGGGTTCCTTATGGTTTAATGAAATACCATAATTCCTTTTGAAAAAATGAAGATCGATGTACGAAATAAGACTCGAAAGAAGACTACCGCTCCCACCAATAATACACTTCCTATTTTCAACACTTTAAAGCGATCTGCAAATTTTCAAAACTATATGACCATTAGGAAGGACACAATCGTCTCCACAGTGTGTTTATGAACATACACACGCACAAACACACATACACCATGTCAAAAATAGTCCTGATCGATTCAAAAATGCTCAAAACGGATATATCTGAAAAAAATGCCCGATTACAAAACTTCCCTTTTATTCTTTTTTTTTTTCTTGTTGGAAGGTGGTTGAAACCCTTTCTGGACCTGTAACATCCCATAAGGTAGGGTGGGAGTCCCTGAGTCTGAATTCAATCACCTCAAATATATACCCATTAAACACTTCACCTCGTGTGGTAGGCTCGATCCTGCAAACAGGACAGTTTCGATGATACTTAGGCTTGACGGCCCATTGTATCTTGCCTCACCAGTTTCTCGGGCCATCGGAAAAATTCCGCAGTCGCTGGATTCGAACCCGCGACTGGCAGCCATAGTAATTAGAAGATCGTTGCTTCTACCACTGAGCTACTTGGCCCCCAATACTTTCGTTACAATATATACTACGTATAGCGAGTGAAGTAAAATGTGTAAAATGTTATTTGCTCTTATGTGACCCGTCTATATTAAGATTACGTGTGGAGCTGGAGATTAATTAAGAAGTAACATATGAATGCGATGTGGAAATAAAAAAAACCACTTAATTAGGGAATAATAGGTAAATTTAATTGCGATGGTTGCTTCAATAAGGTAATATTTTGTTTAAATCGTTTGTTGAGAACGTTTTATCAGCTTCGAATTAAAGTTATGTAAACGAATGCGTGCACATCAGACATAGAAACAACGATAGAATATGTTTTCAAAGTGTAGCGTTGCCACGTTTAATTAGTTTCAAAAGTGAAATGGTATATGCATACGTCACTGCATCAAATTAGGGTATCACATATAACCAGTCAATATTGTTGACAAATGAATAGATAATTTCTTCAACAATAGATTCAGTTTTCCCTTACACTCCAGTCGTATAGTAAGAAATAAAGTTGATTCAAGATTTTTCGCTGCTTTCGCTTTTTTAAACGTTCCTAGGTTAGTATTATTTCTAAAATGGATGCAGAGAGGAACCCATTATTTTTGAGGAATAAGTTTAATTTACCAATAACGACCTTAGATATTTTATTATTTTCCGCTCTCGAAGGTGCAATTAGGTTTTAATTACGAAATTTGGATGGTTGCATTGTATAAAGGTTACACGGTATGTGAACTGTCTTAATTATCTTGAAAGATAAATACGCAATTACGCTGAATAGGTATTTAAAACGACGCCGCGCTTTTATGCGACAACTGAACACGACAGTATATAGAAGGCTAGAGCATCGGAGCGCGTTGGATGAATTTTCAGTCAATGCTGTAAGCGTCCCAGTTGCAAGTGTTTCAGATTATCCCCACTTCTATCGTTTTGCTTATTTATCGCGAAACTGTTGTTGCGAAGATCATACAGCATTGTTTTTCTGTACTCATTTTGCTCTATATCTTCTTATGATGCATAAATAAATGAACTACTACTACTACTACTAAATACAGTGGCGGCTCGTGAGTTATGAGAAAGGTGGGCACAAGAAAAAATCGTTAATTTGGCTTAAAATAGTGTCACATAATTCCTCTGCAATAACAGCTCTGTTATCTCCAGCTGTCGTTTCTTGTCTTTTCCTAGCAGGTTCTTCATTACTGCGTTCTTGATTATCATTTTCAGTAGAATTTCTAATTCGAATTATTTGGTATTGTTCAATTGCCTTTTGCAGTTGAGCATTGTCAATCCCGCGTATTTGAGTCTGATTAAATAATATTTCAACATGTGGCATGATGAAATGAAATATTTTCAACCATTAGAGAAATTCCGGGCAATTCAAATGTTTCAATAAACCACTTGCTTCACTACTACTAATTGTAACTGAATCTATCCCATCTTGGTCAATAATTTTTCTTTGAAAGAATCCTGGTGCTCAGATAATGTGTTCACAGTTCGACTTTTGAAAATCCAAGATCGAGGAAAAAAGCTTGAAAATGACTTCAAATATGCAACTTTCTTATTGTACTGTGCCGCTTGTTCAATAATTGAATTAAATTGATGCGTGTAACTATGAACCACTCACCATGGACGGCCCATCGTAACTTTAAGCAATTAGATTATTGTTATCAGACCCGTAGGAAGAATTTAAAATAGTTTGCAATTCAATCAGCAATGTTTTTGCTAATACATCAGCATTATGTCCACTCGGCTTAAAAAAAGACCAAAAGCGTTCAAAAATTTGTCCATTAAACACATATCGAATAATAACAACCATTTGCTGATGAATGGAGGTTTTTGTAGTTTCATCGTCCTCCAAAGCAATGAAATTTGCAGATTTAATTTCTTTCAATGCTTGTAAATTTGCATTGTAACATTGTATCTAGTAATTCGTCCTGAATAGTTTTTCAGACGCCTTTAAACATTTGTGAACCCGAACCTTTCATATGTATTGCAAGCACAGCGTCTAATTCAGCTGCAAAGTTGACTAAGCCTACATAAATACCTGGATTTTCCGACGTCAATGTCTCATCATGGCCTTGTAACGCCAATTCAGAGGCTCCGCAAAATTTTATACACATAATTAACTGGCCCAAAATATGACAATTTCCATCATTACTTCATGTCTGCGAATTGAATTCACACACTGTACACTAGAAAGGCAAGACGTTCAATGGAGACACAATGCTTTGTTCCCAAAATAACCTTAGTCCGCAGAATCCACATTATATGTTAAGACGACTCGGAACCTACTGTAGTGTAAGAGAAACGCGTAGAACGTTTCACCTCACTCCATGATTGTTGAAAAAGCGATTTCTCATTATAATCAAATTAAATCAAACCACCGACTGTCAACTTCAGATGAGACCATGAACTCGAGAATGTTTGTGGCACTGAATGGAGTAGGTACAGCTTTATATGATCCGAGGCCAGCTGTAGCAGAGTTCCTTCGCAAGAAAGAGAGGCGTTACCGAGAACCTGATCTCACCTTGTACTCTGACAGGGATTTCGTTCGGAAGTTTTTCGTAAAGATAGCGGTTTGTGATTTTATAATCATATCTATTCAATGGACGAATTGTGTATCGACGGGTTGTGACTCACTCATACCAAAACATTTGCAATAAAAAAAAATCTCAGAAATAGTTAATTTTCATATCCAACTTAATTATATACTTGCCCACAAATTCTTAATTATATGCTGACAAAAATCCTCGAGCACGTGCAGAATTTATAGAATTTATATATCTAACGGAAGTCGTGAGTATGTTTTTTTCCATATAAATCCTCATTGACAGTATATTTGATGAACTGTCATTCATTCGTTGATAAATTTCTTCGATTAGCACCAAAAAACTTCATTAGAATTAGCAAGTTATATATTTTTTGACATTTTGGGGAAATCATGTATGTTCAGAAAATTTCTGACATTACTTCAGTTAGGTGTTGTTCACGCATTTTCGAAAATTGGTTGTGGCCAGATTATGATTACTACGTGGCCACGTTCGTATTACTTTAAAAATGCCCTGGCAGAATCATACTTGAAATAGGTACACTTCAGAACGTTCCCCGGAACATAGTTTTGAGCGTTAGCTTTCCGCCTGGCGTGCGGAATAAGATAATGCACTGAATTACATGCGATTTTTTTTCTTTATTTATCTTGCTGGTTGGGCGGGCACGTGCCCTTGTGCCCTTTAGTACCAGCCGCCACTGAAATGATAAACATTAACGAATATCTAATATCAGAATAGAACCTTGGTTTCGGGAACGGAGGTTTCATCAGCTTCATTTATAATGAATGGAGTCGATTACAGATCCACTTAGCTAGAATAAAGTCCCCGTTCCTGTGTCCAATTTTATGATATCTCAATTTATCACAAAACATAATTTCATAAATGTATACTATTTATTAATTAGATTTTCTATATGTATGGACCCGTAATTGTGGTATTATTATTCACATCACATAATAGCATATATACATTAGGAGGAAACCCCTTCTGAACCCGATATGACTCAATTGCAATTACGTTTAATCGAAAACCCATTCCTAGATGCAATTAACAGAATAAACAAACGTATATGAGGTGATCTTGCGGCAGAGAATCCGCAATGTCAATAACTTAGATATTTGGTTAATAATCCTAAAACACGTTTGCCGGTTCCATTTTACTCAACTCTGCATAGACATATAAACTATGTTTATCTTCATTATTTGTTTTACCTTCCCACGATGAAGTACCTAAATGTATAAGTGTTGGAGTGGCGTTGGCTACGTTTTGATATTCCATTTGCGTATGCCAAACTAAAAATCATCTGTTCGCACAGTAGGTCAAAAAAAGCAATTTGTATCTTGTGGTAAATGTTGAATTTAGAATATAATGTAAATTCATAAGGCAGCTTTTGAGAATCCAATCAATCTTTAGGGTTTGATCAATCATCTAGAGTCAGTAACAAAGTCCAAATTATGATGAACACTAGTTAGAACATCATTATGATAGCCCAAATGTAGATAGAAAAGGGAGAGATCGCCGACCTATCTACGATGTTCTAGAGAGGTCAATGCATTCGTAGGTCAATCAAACGAATAGATCTCTTCTGAATAGAATCCAAAAGTTTCAGCGTATGTTTGGGAACCGAACTCCAAATATGTGAACAGTTCTCCAGGACAGGTCGAATCTATGCTTTGTAGATCATGAGGAGCTACTGGGATGTAAAATAGCCACATTCGCTATGAAACATCTTGCGGAAATGCGCGCCGTAGGAAAGAGGTTCCCGTAGACAAGAAATAGTCTGTCGGACAGTCAAACAGTCATCAACGCGTAACCATGCACGTAGCTCCAAGATGATCTGTGAATGCTTAGAGAAACTAAACGAACTGAGCAAGAGCTACCTTCCTATCGATTCGGGGACATACCGGAGTGGACGGTAACGAAAAAGTAGACGAACTCGCAGAAAAAAGGCTGCAACACAATAAAAGATCCCATCACTGGATAGAAGCATAAGGATCAAGGCAAGCAAATATCATCAACCTAACCAAAAATAAACTCAGAATACCAACGGGAAGCCAAACAGTGGTTGAAAGGACACCTTAAGAAGCTTGAATTAATAGAGGAAGACGAGTGCACGTTCGCTTAAAGAAGGACGAAACAGAATGCACTTCGTTGCAGAACCCAAATAAAGAGGGAGATTCACCTTAACTTGAACCCATCCGAGATCCTGAACTTCCTTAGAGCTACAGGGTTGGAGAAACTGCTGTCCCCGTTGAGACATCATGAACAGCACAACAGCAAAAAGGGGATCTATTAGTTCGCAGCGTGCGAAATCCCCAACATTTATACAATACACTAACTCTGTATACTAAGAAAATATATGTCAATGTATGATTACATTTAAAAGTATGCATAATAATAATAATAATAATAATAATATGTATTCAGGTGTAGTAATACAGTGTTATACAGTAATAAAAACATAAGTGCTACATATCATATATACCACCCTGCAAGAGACACTAAGTATCTGTGCGCAGTCCTGAAAATGAAAATAAACAGAAAAATAAAAGAAAAATGTAAATTCTGCTAATTAATTATGAGTATCTTTTATAACATAATGAATACAAGCTTTTATTCACAAATGTAGCCATTATACAAATTTATACTTCATGGAAAAAACGTTGAGACTAGGCCAAGGGGTATTTCATGGTCTTTTATACTTCATACAGATCCCATCATTAGATCACGGAAATATAGGATTTGGTCAGTGGCGGCTCGTGAACTTTTTAAGAGAGGAGGCTGGACACAAAATGTTTTTTTTTTAATATACTCTACTCAGCCAATTAATTTAACTTTTGCACAGCGACCGTACCAGCTACTTCAGTGACAAAATTAATTGTTGCCCAGCAAGAACCAACGTGGAGGTGTAGAGTTTCTCTTGCCAAACAAATTTTTTGTTCGTTTTTTGTTTTTTATTTTTTTTGAATTTTTGATATTTTTTTTTTTTTTTGGAATTTTTCATATTTCGTTTTTTTTTATTAATTTTATTAACTTTTTTTATATATCAACGGAATTCTACGGTCTTTAGTTTGCGAAAAATGATCAATAATATTATCATAAAATGTATCATTTTGTTTTAAGTGTTTTACTAAATCTTTTTCAATCGATATTAAACTAACATTGTATAAACGATTTTGGCCCATTGTATTTCGCATGTAAGTTTTAATTCGTTTGAGAGTAGAAAATGATCTCTCCACCGATGCCGACGTGACAGGAATGGTGACTGTCAAACAAAGTAGTTTATAAAACTGAGGTAAAACTTGTTGCAAATCATTGTCTATCATATATTTTATCATATCGGCGTGACTGTCCTACTGGCCTAAAATATCTTTATCCGAGTATATAACGCATAATTCATTGTGCAGTGTTATTTTATCAAAAAATTTATATTTGAGAACTAAGTTATCTAAAAGTGTATTGGGAAAATCTTTTGAAAAAGATTCGAAAAATCTTCTATTCGTCAAGTCGAAAAACTTCAATTCATGTAAATCGGAAAATCGAATCTCAATTTGACCTTTAATAGTATCTAAAATTTCATAAAAAAGTTGTTTATAATGTAGTTTCTTGTCTACCAAATTATATGTTTTCCTCATTTTCGCGGGAGGAGCCTCATCAGTTGAAAAATTTTGAAATAAAATATTAAAATGAAATTCTGTATTACGGAAACTTAAAATTTTATCAATGAGATGTTTCAAACGATCTCTTGAATAAATTATATCAGTGAATTTATGTTGTAAAATTTGAAAAATAAGATCAGTTTGTTCAAATATTAATTTAAAAGTATCAAGAAAAAACAAAAATTCTTAATTTTCTAAATAAGATTTTAAACCAACAGCAGCATTTAATGAAACCTGATCGAAAAGTCATCACTGTTTAATATGAAATCAAATGTTTCAATTAATTTGTCTTTATTTTTGTGAATGGTAAACACTGCACGTGACGTAAAATTCCATCGAGTTGGAGCATTACAGGGAATTCTGTTTCCTACTATGTTATTCAAAATTTCAGTTCGTTTGGTGGATTTGCTAAAAAAATTTGAATTTGACGATAAGATAGAAAAAAAAATTCTAATTTCCTTAATGGAATTACATGCATTATTTAAAACCAAATTCATGTTGTAAGCGTAACAATGGGTGAAAATAGCCTGAGGCGAAACTGATTTTATTTTTGTTTGAAGACCGTTTAAATGTCCCGCCATTACAGATGTGCTGTCGTAGGTTCGGGCTATTAATTTAATCGCAAAGTCAAATCGTTGAAACGTTTCCATTAAGAAATTAAATAAATTGATCGCTGTTCTTCCCGAACTAACATCGTAAAACCCTAAAAATCTTTCCATTAGTTGTCCATTTTTTACAAATCTAAAAATCATTGATAATTGTGATTTACACGTTATATCAGTTGTTTCGTCAACCTGTCACAAAAAAAAGGGACATTAAATAATTCATCTTCTATGTGATTTCGGAGGACATAATTTATTGAATCAAGAATTTCGTTTTGTATTGTTTTTGAGGTGCCTGCAAATACTGACGCGTTAGTCATAAAATCGCGAAGCTTACTGTCGTATTTACAAAACAAATCTAACAATTCCCTAAAATTACCTTTATTAACTGAATTTTCAGTTTCATCATGCTCTCTAAAAGCCAAATCTTGAAATGATAAATACAATAAGAAATCAATGATTTTTTTTAAAACTTCGCGGTTTTCTTGTACTGTATTATTATGATTTTCGATTTCGCGTGTTCGTGTAGAATCAATCGCATTAACAATATTCTGTTTACTGGTTAATTTAAACTTAATACTCGATGTAATATGTTCCTGCGATTTTTCATGTCTATCTAGGCCACGAGCTAAATTTTTCAAATCATTATAACCCAAGTGCCCCCAACATGAAGTTGTATCTGATGTGAATAGCAAGCAATACCAGCAATATAATTTATTGTGTACATCAGATCCCGTTAACCATACACATTTTTTATAATTATCAGTATTAAACGATCGATTTTGATACTTCCCTGGCCCTGCCATCACTAATCCTTTCAAATCCGGTAAAGGCCTTTTGTTTTTGAAGAACACTTTTCTATCATATGTTAATCCACTAAATGGATTTTCTAAGAACTCAGCAACTAAGTCACTCATCATTTTAACGTTCACCGATTCCGATTAGATAAATTATAACTTAACTACTTAACCTTACTGCGCCTGGCGGAATAAAAACAACAACTAACCGAACAGGTGTCGCATTCTTCTAGCAGCGGGAGGCGGGAGGAAGTAATCGTATTTCATTCGACCGACGAGTGGGTACGAGAAGCTAGCCTCCCTAGACTGTTGCCATATTCGCTGTTTTACCCCACTTGGCAATTGAATGGTTGGAAAAACGGCAACTGTGTTGACCACACGTATTTAGAGTTTGAGATATATAGGGAATCTAGCCTCTGGCCACTGTTGCCAGATTGAAAATAACTACTGAGAACGGGGAATTGATTGTAAAATTTAAAGAATTATCAGAGAAACAGGATATAAAATGGAGAATGATCATTAAGATAAATTGGTGAGGAGGCTGAGCCTCCTTAGCCTCCTTCGAGGAGCCGCCACTGGATTTGGTACAGAAGAAGGTTGAACATAAGAAGATCTAACCTAAAATACACTGACATGAATAGAGAGATGGGAATTAGGTAGGGAATTGATTGATTTAAAACTACAAATTCTGTTGTAAATCTTGTTGCCATCCTCTTGTATTCAATATGAAACTATAACTCATACTATTCTGTAAGAGTTTTCCATGAAGTAGTGAAATCTAAAAATTATTTGATTCACAGCGATCATAATTTCTTATTTTTCCATTATTTAAACGTGGGTAAACTATGTTCACTATAAGTAAGAAATGGCGTCATAGTATCAAAATAATTTACTTTGAAGAGGAAAATGAAAATGGAGGGCGCTATCTTCCTATCAAAGACGTTAGAGACAGAGTTGCCGCAACTTTACATGAACAATATAATCGCAAATAAACGTAACAGGGCTGAAGCACTTGCAAGTCCAAGAAAAAACGATGATATTGGCACAAGGGTAAAATAGTGGTTTGATATAAATATTAAATTTCTTTGGAAACTACGCTCTCTTAGACAACATTTGGTATGAGTGATTAGTGAACATGTATTGGTTTTCTGGTGTGTGTTATCGTTACAGTTTGATAAAGTGAATAATTTTGTGTTGCTGCTTGATGTGTCATATTTAAAGGAATTATAATATGTAATGCAGTGGGGTGACATTTATCATCTTAATTTGGTTGTGCAATTAGCTGGAGGGGGAGGATAGTTATGATACCATGCAAGTTCATTTTTATTTGTAGAGAGGCTTAGGTTAATTGTATTCAAAACCATTGAGATCCTGGTCAACCATACAACACTGTATCACATGCTGCTATGACGTCATTTCCCTCGTTATCGTGAACAGGCTTTATATTCAAACTTCGAATATCGGATGAGGCCACAAGCTCTGTAACAGTCTCTATAGTTTAGTAATTTTCGATATATAACTGAAGTAATTCGAACACTCAGTATTACCTTCTATCATTCCATACCATTGTATAATTACTAGAAATTGTCCTTTCTCGTTAAGTCTTATTCAGTGTTATCATGAATCATATACCTTCTACTATTTTCAACGGCAAAAAATAGATTACATCTTGGATTTGAAATTGACCTGAGAACAATGCTGCTCTTTACATAACTAGGTTAACGTATCAATAAATATCCTATTATTCCTGAGGATGTCATATAAAAGGAATGTTGGTTGTAGTTGAATTGAATTACCAATGCGAGAAATCCAGAAGTGAAATCCATCCGTATTTCCTATTCCTCGTCGATGAAAATATTTTCTGACTTCGGGATTATTTTATGAAGGAGCGTTGATTTCATTGAAGCTTTCATAAGCAATATTTCAGCTCTACACAATCTTCCACCATTACGGGACATTCATCAATAATTCTTTCTGAAAGGATCTAAATTAAAAGGTGAATAATAATGCGTGTTATTATCTCAGTTGAAGTGAACGCCCCTTGATAACGGTTCACAATTTAATGAAGTGGAAGAGATAAAGAAGATAGATCAAAAACTATAGCTAAACTCAAATACTTGTTCGTAATTTTGCTTCCTTTTAATTACGAAGGTACTCGTTACTCTTTATTTAATGTTATTAACCGTTGTTCTTAATATCGATAATTCAATTTTGAACTTTTGGACCATTGTTTAATTTCCCTTGCACAACATTTAATCGGCATAATAGTTAACTATCAAACGTCAGTAAACTGAACGTAAGACACAAAACGCTGTAAGAACCAACATAAACATTCGTTTAGGAAGCCATTTTGCAACGCACTTCATTCAGTCGTAACGCTCTAATATCCCATCTTTGTCTAATCTTTGATGCACTTGTAAAAATTAGATACAAATGGATATGCATATAAATATATTCATGTATCTTATGTTGGCTTTTGGCAGAAAGTCTATTCGTATATGGCGTGAGATATATTAGTCTTCTTAGCATGCTGTTGGTCGGTTATGTCTACCTTCAGCAGAGATCGTTCAGTAACGTTGCAAAGATTCTCGTTCTAAAGATGAGTTCTATGAGAAGAGCGAAACGGCTGAACAGAAGTATTAGTTTGTGACGTTAATGATCGATCTAGACTAAGAGGGACCTTATCATGTTATCTGACATTAGACAACATGACAAATGAATATACTGACATGTTTATTTGTATCTAATTTCTTACATTTGGTTTGGTTTGGTGTCGCCATCTGGTGCATTCAAGTATACATTCCCCGTAACTTCTGTAAATTTCAAGATCTCTATAAGTCAATGTGGTACATTGTTTGTTTTCTTAGTAGTACATCTATTCATAGAAGGGGTGAGTTATTTTGGTATTTTTACCATTCTGTTGATCGGGTATGTCTATCTTCAACAGAGATTGTTCAGTAACGTTGGAAACTTTCTCTGTAAGTAGAGCGAAACAGCTGTCTAAAACCATTAGTTTGTGGCGTTACTGATCCTTCTAGACTAGAGAGACCTTAATATGATTTTAAAGCACTTTTCAAATCTGAATATACTGGTCTCTTAAACTCAATCTATATAATAACGGACTATGGACGTTATTCCATCATCTTTAAATTCGACTTTATATAATACAATATGTCTCAAATTGTGAATGAATTCATTTCACGGTTGCTAACTTTGTTGGAAATTTCTTGGAAATATGATAGGAAAACTCAATACACAGTTATAGAAGTTCTGAAACCTCAAATGATACTTCCGGTTCTCCAGAGAGTGAGAGCGACGTTGTTCCTTCAATCAGAAGGTCTTGTTTCACTTTTCTACACGAAGTTTCCTTAAACATAGAACCAAATTTAATGTTTCATTTTAGCAATGGGCCCTTATGCAATACTTGCTTCCTTTGTCATACTAATATAAATGAATCTTTACAATTTAATTTACAACTATATGAGATATAAAATATCAAATATTGAATGCCCTCAGATTGTATTTATTTGTGAACTGTGGATAATTTCTTTTAACAACTACATCCGTTTTTTCTATCGCTACTCATAATTATATCCTTTGCAATTGAAAATCAACCATAACGGATGACAAGAAGTTACTGATTCTAATCAAAAATTACAAGAAGTAGAGTTCGAGACAAACAATCGAATCCCTACTTGTTGCGAAAAATACTATATCAATTCGTTATGGTCAAAATAGTTACAGTCTGAGAATCAAAGAATTGAATAGATAATCTAAATTCAGATAATAGTATTTTACAATTACGAAATAGATAATTTGAATTCAGATAATAGATTCATGGATTAATTACTATAATAGAAATTTTAGCAAAATGTAATTTTAAAAACAGTTAAACAACTAAATTGATTGATAAATGATCAAGACAACATTATAATCAAATATCAATTGAACCGATTAACAAAGGATCAAGACAACATTAATAATCAGGTACAATTGTGTTGTTTAACTTGAAAATACTAACATCAGATAATAATCATTATTAGGTAATTGAGAATCAGATATTATTAGATTTTACTAGTTACAAATCCAATATTTTAAATAAGTTATATGGAACATATGAAATTCGATAAAGGAAGGTAAATGAACGTTAAGAAAAAATTACGCGTTCAATCAAGAATCAGAACCCCAATCCTATAAACTGTAAAAAGGATTCGAACAAATTTACGATTCCAACCTGATAAAGAAAAACGATACTTATTCTGTAACTCAACAATTAATCGGGATCGAATTCAAGATTTACTAGTCACTTTGAACATACTTGCTTCCTCAACCCTCATCTTTGGTTACTAAGAATAACCTTCCTCGACCACGAGGAACACAAATTACAGGTTGGAAAAGATATTACAGCAAAATAACGAAACTGATTCGATATCTGATTAAAGAATAATTAAACCAAGTAGAATGAGACTAAAATATGAATTAAATTAAGCAAGATGATGATGAGAATGATTCTGGTGGGACTATACGCAGGCATGTCGTCCATTAATAGAAAATTTCCAAAAATATCTAGTCAATCGACAACTGCACGTCAAACCAAACGTAATTATAACCATATTCAAACGACTATACAGTTGTCCCTGACAAGATTTTTTGGCCAAACAATCAAAATGACAGGAAAATATTAAATACGACATACCTGCTTCAACGTTCCTACACACAATAACGAATTAATCTCCCTACCTATAAATCATCAATCATTACAGAATGACACCTTCCGTGAAATTATGTAAAATGATAACATATCGTAACTCTATAGTTGCCGCTATCATATCATAGATGCCAGGACCTGCCTCATCCGGACTTATTTATTTGAATTATGTACGATTTCAAACAATATTGAAATTAAACCCTGTAACGGGGTTACAGCGTTACACCGTTACAGCCACCAGACATTTTCATGGATTTATAGTCAAATAACAGATCTATTTAAGAAATACTTGATCGAAATTATGTCAAAATCGCTGCAGCTGTCAGAGAATTTCTTGTCAGGGTGTCTCAGACTTAATGCCCCAGGGTTAATATGAGCGATCAAAAAATGTACAACTAAAATTGGCATATGGGCAATGTTCAAACGAAAATAATCTAAAATCAATGATTTTTTTTTAAGAAGTAATTATGTAGACATATTATTTAATATGTATAAGTATAAGCAATCAAATAGCCTTTTTTAATTTCTACCCATTTAGCAACAATTGTAAAAACGGACTCTTCTACAAAACGGACAATTATTTTCCCCGTTGGTGTCTATAGTGTGGAGAAGTTTCCCAGTACTTTTAAAATCTTTAGAGATATTCCGTAAATTTGAAACTTCTTCCTTCATTATTGGTATCCATTTTGACACCGTCAATAGAACTCATTACGAATAACATACACCAGAACTCAAATTTAATAAAATGAAAATGGACTAGAAGCGGAACTTTTCAGTTTCACGCTACCGATTAAACTTTTGGACTGTTACAAAACGGCGTAATCGAATACAAAATATCGAGAGCAACTTTCACTCCAAAATAATGCTCGATATGAGGAACATTTTTGTGTTGGTTCTTTGAAAGCGATATATATGTTGTATGAGCAAAGAAATGTACCATTTCATACAATGTGGTTTCATATTTATATTTTCTATTTCAGATTTCAATCAAGACGGAAAAACAGATAATATCTCCTTCATGGTAAAGCGTATCAAAGTGCACACGACAGATGCCTTGAGAGATCCTCTTTACAGGTTTCCAAACAATTACGGAGTTGAAAAGTTTCTGGAACTCTTTTCCGGTAAGATTTATTTTCTTCATGCCCGCTTCAAGTTTCAATGCAATTATACATTTCTTAAATATCTTAAATAAATATACAATCCTGAACAGCAAATTGTTTAGAACGTAAAAAGCGAATAGTGAAGAAAGCGCTTCACATTCAATTTGACAATAGATATTTTTCAATAGAAGATGATTCCAGGCTTTGGACTGGCTCAATGATTCACTAATATGTACAATATAGGTATGTTTCAAACTAGAATGTTCTTACACTATGAATAAGAAAAACAATCACCCTTATCCACTAAAAATACTGTTAAAGTACTGAGGACCTTTCAGCTAGCACGTATCCATCGTCAGAGTGTACTCTGATGATGGCTACTTAGCAGCTGAAAGGTTCTCAGTACTTTAACAGTAAA